>JAWLRI010000460.1:1691886-1718668 GCA_034781795.1 Crypturellus tataupa | reverse complement strand
TTGGATATAACTTTTTTTTTTGTTTTAAGGAAAAATTTTTTTTTTTTTTTTTTTTTTTAGCAACCAACAGACTGCTAAAGTTTCAGCAGATGCTTACCTGTAGCTGGAGATAAAGCAAATCTTTTTTTTTTCAGTAATTTTCCCCTGGAGCTAATAAGTGAGGAGTTTTGAAACAGATGCCATAAAATTAAAATCAATTGATTTTATGCATAACATTAACAAGGCATTTTATCTCGGTGACAAACAGTGCTATGTTAAGCATTCATTTGACCTAGTGGCTTTGATATCCGTTGCTATTAATATCCATATAGCACTCACTAACAGGCTTGCAGCTTTCAGGAAATTAGCTGAATAGTCCATAAAACTAGATGTGAAAATACACAAATCTATAACAACTATTTTTTTATGAAAAAAAAATCAAATGGAAAATATATTAAAGCTATTAAAGCTATAATATAAGGGATTAATAGCCATAGGCACTTAATTAATACTCTTCTATAAATAGAAAATAGAGATGAATGAACAAGCTACATTTTGTTTGAAAATGGTAACTTCAACTTCAGTTGTAACTGTATAAATAAAAAGTGGTTATTTATGCCGTGATCACATCTGATGATGCCAGTAAAAGCTATTTCTGTTCTGTGATGCATTTTAAATACAGATGCCAGTGCTGTCTGGCAAGAATTGCATTAGAGCTCATCGGAGAGCTGCAGAAGTAAAGAAAATTATTATTTTTTTCTCTTGTGTTTTTTTGGAAGGGATATATTAAGGAAGTCCAGGTCTGTTAATTCTCAACTTAATTAACATATTTCCCATTGGAATACAAAGAAAATTATAAACCTTAAAATTTAACAGTCATTTGAACTTTTATTTAATGAAAGGTAAAGTAATATTGCATTAAAAGAAATGCCATTCATCCTACCGCTATCAATGATGGGAGCTAATGATGACAGCATCGTCCCCTCAATGTTACTGGCAAACTCCATTTTGTCTCATCAAGGCAGAATTCTTCTCTAGGGAATAGAAAAAAAAATCAATGATTTTCACATGTGGAGTTGATCCAGTTTGACCAAGATTAAAACATTTTGACTTCTGTTTAACATTTTTTCAATTCTGTAATCAGAACTGCGTTGAAATTGTGCTCTGAGTGTGATGTGAGTGCTCACTGATGCCAGTGGGCTAAGATTGCTCCTGTAAAGTTTTTTCATGGGATAGCAGCTCTTGGAACAAACTGCGTATGATGACATAAAATATTAAATATCTGTAAGGCAGGATTGCTGACAGTATAGGAATATTGAAGACATCTGTCTGATTCATTAATATATTATGCTTGGTTCCCCAAAAGCCAAGAGATGTCAGATTATTCAAAAATCAATTTAGTCTGGTGAAGTTCAGCAAAGTTTTAACTTCAGAGCATCATTATTTACATCACTCAGTGACATAGGCACAATCTTTGGTTACATCTTCCTTTCAAGACGTTGCATATGTTGTTTTTTATTTTGTCGAGTGTGCTTCCAGAGGCCTCATCTGCAGCCAGGAAGAATTGGCTCATGCTCCCTCTGTTAGTTGCTACTAATGCTCAGAGGGTTTCTGAGGCCTTCATATATGCACTCCTGTAGTAGCAGGATTTGCCATTTTCCAACAGTTAAAAAAATATCACTCTCTCTTTTTATACCTTAGTCTGACAAATGTTCCTGCTTTACTTCATTTGAAGGAAATGACAGAAGCATTAGACAAATTAGTATCTGTTTAACTCACTACTGAGAGTGCTGCTCCTCCTTGCAGAAATAACTGTAATGGTTCCTTTTTGGAAAGGCCTGTTGATTGAGAGTACAGTTTAAGTGTGATGTTTTATATGTAGTATTGCATACTTGGGATTGGATTTCAATCCAAAGGACTGGCACTGGGATTGTATTCTAGACAAAATTAGAGATATTTTTATTTTATAGGACATAGTAAATAATTTTAAAGCTAGAATAGATTAGATGATCAAGGATGGTAGTAAGAGTACACATTGTAGTCGGTTACAAGTCAGAGTATGTCCAAAATACGTTGCTTTGAAATTGGTCATTTGTCATTTGTTTTCTGGTTTTGTCTTTGTGTGTGTGTGTGTGTGCGTGTGTAAACAGCGAGGGGGAGAAAAGAGGAGATGAGCACAATTTGGTTAAAGATGTGGGCTTTTAACTGTGTCTATATGTCAACCTAATGCCCTCCCATCAGCAGGAGAAATGTACATAAAGCTTCTCTAACAGAAGACCTTGCATCTGGGGTTATGGTGTCATTCCAATGTGGAGAAAACTTTCACAAGGCTTTTTTTCTAGACAGGCAGAAAATGTTTAAAGTTACAGTTGAAGTAGATCTGTCATCGTTCAGTCTGCTTTAGCAATCACTTGGAGAAATAGAAATGCTCCGGGAAGTTATTTACCTTCCATTTGAGAAGAGATCCTGAACAAGCCCATCTAGTAAGAAGAGATGGAGGAAAGATTGTGCAGTTGATCTGTAGCCCGTGTAAGTGTGGCCAGGTGGAGCAATGTTTTGGTTTCAGAAGAGAATGGATAGATAGTGCCTTTTTAATGATAATTTGCCATCTGTGTGGTGACATTTCTTTGCAGCAGCTTACTTCAAAAAACTGGAACAACATTTGTGTGTAATCTAACCAGGTAATCTGAGCTGTAATATTCAGTCTGTGTCTGACTGCATGCGACTGACTTCTCAGGTGCCCAGCTTAGACTCGGGGTTTTATTTTGGGAAAGTACTAAGCAGTATGCATCATATGGACCGTACGCTGTTCTTTATCTCACCAGGAGGAAGTGGTTAGCAGTATGAAATGTGGGCACAGACTTTGCTGCAGTGAC
The DNA here is from genome assembly GCA_034781795.1 of Crypturellus tataupa. Classification (NCBI taxonomy): domain Eukaryota; kingdom Metazoa; phylum Chordata; class Aves; order Tinamiformes; family Tinamidae; genus Crypturellus; species Crypturellus tataupa. Next base: position 1,715,813 of record JAWLRI010000460.1, on the reverse strand, counting down.
CATGAGGTGGTAGCGTTCAGGATCCTGAGAGACGTTTGCCTGTGCAAGGACCTGTTAGCAGGAATCCTATGGGATACAGCCCTGGGGAGAAGAAGAATCCAAGAGAGCTGGTTCATTTCCAAGGTTGACCCCCTCTAAGCTCAGCAGGCCATCCCCACACGGAGGAAGTCAACAAAAGTGGCTCAAGGCCTGCATGGGTGAACAGGGAGCTCCTGACAAAACTTGGTCATGCAGGAGGATTATAGAGACACTGTCAGGGTGTGTAGGGATGGACTAGGAAAGCCAAAGCCCACCTGGGGTGGAATCTTGCCGGAAGGGTAGAAATATATCAGCAGCAAAAGGAAGACCAAGGAAATTCTGGTCCACTGGTGAATGGAGCACAGTCCCCGTGACACAGAAGGTTCCCTGAGGTCCAGTGAAAGCTGCACTGCAGGCTCTGTCCACACTGCTGCTTTCCCGGGCTTTTGATCGCATCTTAGCGTCTAATAGCTGTGGGCTCAATGTCTTGTCTCTTGAGGTACCTGTAGTATGTGTAGGGTCTTTATTTGGTTTTCTTTGAACGTTTCATTAGGCATTTCATCAACATGGGCTATAAATTTTCCTTCTTCAGTGATAATTACATCGGAATCCCATGGGAACAGGGTTGCAATGACAAGAAAATGACATTGCAGTTCTTTTCTCCGTTTGGGTTCTTGAAATCTACAGTAGTGACCGCCAGAAGAGAGAGAGAGCTGAAGGGTTGTAAGGATTTTTTCCACTGAGTAGTTTCTAAAGAAATAATAAGAAAAGAACTCCTTGCATTTGAGCTCTTTCTAGCATGTTTTCATCTAGAGGGAAAATACCAGTGAGGCAGCAGGAAAAAAATTTCTAAATAATCTATTTACAGTATTTTTCAGATCTGCTTCTGAGCAAAATTGTTCAATAGACAGGAGGAAAATTAATGGAAAATGTCCTATTAGTGTCTTTATTTATAGTTCAAAATTCAACAACTCAGAGATTTATATTTTCAATTTAATCACACCAACTGATCCAAGAAATAACTGGAAATACAGGTATGACCTTGCTCAAGCAAACTGTATAAAATTCAATGTAGCAAAGCTTGTATATTGAAAATTGTGCTTTTTTCACATTGTGCAGTTTGCCCACTGTGTTAATACAAGATAATGGTTCAGGTAAGTTACATGACTAAAAAATTAGAAATGTAACTGGAGAAAGGAGTTGATATTGAGTTTTTGTAAGGACTCTTTATATGATAAAATTAATTTGTAATCTGATCTTTAAAGCAGAGCACAAGAAGAGTACTGAAACACTTGAAATGCAAGATCTGTTATAGAATAAGGGATGTGTGAAGACAGAAATTGTCTGACAGCAGCTTAGACAAGGGCAAGAGAATTCTTGTTAGGAAGAGCTAAACTTTGTATTCTTAAGAAAATTTGGTTATCTGAGAAAGAAGCTGAAGAAGTTCATTGGAGAGGGAACATAAATAGCTTAAGAATATCAAGTTTAGGTTAGATATTTCACTTAATCTATTGTATTTTTATCTTCACTTAAATCCCTAACACATTCAGGCAAGGATGGAAGGTTACTGAACTAGTGGAAGAATATAAATTTGGCTTAGAAAATACAGTTCCCTTGAAAGGAGTCTTCCAAGCTCCGTATGTTTATACTGAAAAGGGAAACGAAGGAGTGTGAGGTGCTTTATGCAGGTACACAGGTCAGGAACCTGTGCACACGGGATGGTATCCCTGGATCACACCTCTATTTCATGTAGGTGCATACATGGTCTTGCACAGGTTTTGCACGCATGGTCTTTTGTAGGGACATAAGCGCATGCTGTCCACTCATGCAACCAATGCTGAGCTGGAAACCACACAGTCCTGCAGTTTGGGTTCAGCCCTGTGATAGCCAAGGTCATAGCAGGCTTTTCTGATGCTGTCTCGGAGGCCTGGCAGCTCATTCTTGTTTGCAAAATGCTCTATAGATAGAACCCTGAGTTGCAAGGGTGTTTGCGGTTTCCATTGCCAGTTCCTTCTTTCCTCTCTTTCTGATCTGTGTGCAGCCTATATAAGTATTAACCAAAATAGATTGAAGTGACTTTGTAGCTCATCCTAGTGATCATGAAGATTGACGAACTAGGTGGGGAACATTTTTTGGTACATTATTCCACTATTATATGATCTGTGGATGAAAAGTATCTCCTTTTCAGACTGAACTTTTAGGCCCAGGATGTCTCTACCCAAGGCCTTTCTCTCTCTCACTCTTGAAAGGGCTTCTGGTGGGACAGACCTAGCTACATTTTTCACTAAGTAGAACCAAGTAAAACTAGTCCTGGAATATGAGGTATAATCATATCCAAAAAACCTAACTGCAGGGAAATCCCCTGAGTAATTAAATGCTGCCAGTGATATTGGATATTCAACTAGAAAATGACCTCAAGGATAAAAGAACGTTAACCTGAATGGTCTAAGATATCTCCAACAGCAGTGAATTTTGCAATTGTCTCTTTCATTTACATCTCCATGCTAGAGAGAGGAGGAATTGAGTGGAAAACGTTTAGCAACAAACATCTTTCATGTAAGTTAGTTGTATTTTTTAAAGGATAATTCCTCTCCTGCTGAAGCTCCTCATAAAAATGTAATTTCATTAATTTGTTAAAATACCTTAATAGCTTGATACTACTGCAGAGACTGTGCTTATTCCTGAGTTACTAAGGGAAGGATCATTTAGATGCAGAAGTTCATACTGCTTTATTGAAAGATTGTACAAAACAATTGTGGAAATAGGTTTTTGGTCTATTAGGCTCCTTACTAATCTTTTGGGGGAGCTTATTAACATGCTTGAATGATAAAAGGTATAAGGATAGTTTTCATCAACTGAAATTGTTAGCAGTACATATCATGCATAAGATGCATTATAAGTTGTGTTTATGATGCGAGCAACCTTGTAACAGCGTCTGATGCACTGTGTAAATCATTGCATCCTCGGGACCTGAAAAATGCAGAGAAAGTCTGTTCTACGGCAATTCTTAAATGCAGCAAATCAAAGCACTGCCTAGCAATCCCCCCTTGTACTGTGTTTTTGGCTCTTTGCTTATAGAGTGTGAATGATGCACTCCCTCCCTGTTTCACGTTGGGCATCTTTACGGGTCTTCAGTGAGGAGCAGCAACACTGAGTGCTCTGGCATGTGAGTCAGGTGGGAATAGCTAGTCCCATGTCAGCAGCACGCTTTGGGCCATGATTATTCGCACGTTAGTTTTCAAGAAATTGCTTATGAGGAGGCATGAGTCTTTTGGAAAGAAAATGAGACTAGTTGCAAGAGAAGAATATTATAAACATCCTGTTTGTTGAATAGTTGCCTGGGGAGAGAACTCAGCTGAATGCCTTTGAAAGAATTACCATGCAGCAAACGAAACCCTTTCAGATGACTGTTATCCTAGTTTGAAATCTGATAATGTATCCCGGAAAGATAACTCTTGAGACTGCTATAAACGATTGGGAATATAGGACATCACAAATTTATATTCAAACATATGTTTCATGTATTTACCATATTTCACTTGTGATTTTATAATGAACTGACTGTTTTGTTAGATTCTAGCTTGTCAGTATTTGTTTGGAATTAAATTACTAAGGAAAACCTGCTAATATGGAATTCTCAAGTGACATTTTTTATATAGGAAAGGAGGCCAACAAATGTAGGGCCCACGTTTATGAGTTCCCACCAGTACAGATGAGTGGCATTTGTGTAAGATCATCCACAAAATGTCTGTAGAAGAAATCAGTACAACCTGCAGAGAAATAATTCGAGATATTTAATGAAATATCTGAGTATGATAAAACCATGCAATGTACTGGTCTTGTCTGCTTGGGCAAGAGTATTCCATGTGTTTGTACAAGGACTTGCAATTGCTTTTACCTTTTGGCTCAAAAATAAAACTGCTAGAGTGTTTTGCTGCAGTTAAACTCCTAAACTTGCCTGTCCAGACCAGAGTTCGCATCTCATTTTGTATTTTCATTGATACAGAGATATTGTTATGTTCTTCATGGATTTATGTGGCTGAGATTTAGAAGGCAAAAGATAGCAAATAAATGGAAGATGCCCCAATGCCTGATTAAGTGGGCTAGACATGTTTTCTAAATTTCAAATTAAAGGAAAATTTTGCCTTAAATAAATGTGACTAGCTCAGGAAGGTCCTTTCTTTGTAATATGATGAAAAATTTTAATAAGATTGCTTTGATGAAAGGTCAAATGGATGATACAACCCAGCTCCCAGATTTCATACTTTAAAGTTGGAAGGATTTTTCAAATGGACTTTTAATTTCTTGTTTAAAGACCATATAACAAGTGGTGTAGTCTAGAAAGTGAAGATTCAGGTCTGAGTTTTTGACAGACGCAATAGTTCTGAAACTCTTTATCGTGGACAAAATGCACCCTGTAGTTTATTTGAAAGTATTTATGTCTCCAGTGTACTCTGCTCAGTATATTTTACTTTTCTGCAAGGCAGGCATAGTTTTGATCCCCATTAGTCCATACAGTGAAGGAGATGAGATCTTTCTTCATTGCTTGTGATGCATTCAGCATCTTTTCCCTATGTCATGAAGATATCCTAAAGAAGTAAGAAAAGATCTGTTTTCTCAGCGTGGCAATTACTGAAGTTGTGAGTTTCTTTTAAAAATGGCTCTGTGGTCATTTTGTAAAAATGCCTTAATGCCAATTTCATTTAGCAGTCTACCACTTCTTGCCCACTAGGGACTATATAAAACCAATTTCAGAACAAGGTATGGTAGTTAATAATGCGGCTTTTGCTATTGATAATACAAAGCATGCACTGGGGATACATGAAGGAAATGATGTTGTCATCTTCTTGTAGAGACAGCAAGGTCAAAACCACATTCTCGCCTTTGAACTCCTGAAGTCCATCAAACTGCTTCTGGATTTCCATTCCCAAAACACAAGACATCAGAAGCTGGAAAATGACCTCTCTGTGCATTTCAGTATAACTTGTGCTCCCCTTGAGCAACTTATTCAGAAATAGCAAACCAAATATTTAATTTATGTCAAAACAAAGCCAGTAGCCACTGTTCAGCATTGCACTTTGCAGATGGGAAGGACAAATACTGAAGCACCATATCTAACGAGATGAGATCCCCAAGAGACTATTTGCAGATTCTCCTGGGAACTCTTCCCACCTTACTGCACCTTATTAGCTCTGCTTTATCAATTCACAGCTCACTGCTGGATTTTCACTTTATCAGACTGTCATTATAAAAGCTTCCTAGTCTTAAATCTCTCAGTAGTCAGAAACATAAGAAGGAAACCTATGAAAATGAGGAAAAATTGCAGATAATGTATTTCAACTCAGAAAAATGAGTATTACTTTATTTTAAGGTTCTTTGGCTTTTTTTTTAACATTATTATCATTAACTCTTAGAAATATTCCAATAGCCAAAGGGACCAAGTCTTCTGTTCTCAAATTCATGAAACGTTTTAAACCAAAGTATCCAATCGAAGCAAGGAAGAATGAAAACGGCCATATGACTCTTACAGAATCAAAATGCAGATTCAAATCCATCAGCAAAAAGGAATATATTGATATGGACATCAAAAGAAATTACAGATACATTATTAACAAAAGCTGCACTACTAAAATTATTTCGCAAAACCATAAAGCTTTGTCCCTGCTTCATATTGATCATTGGATGCATTCCAGTAGAATGTACAAGGCTGGGAGGATTTATACCCACCAAGGTAATAAGGTAAAGTCTTAAGATCTGAGGGCAGTGAATAAATGCTTTAATTAAAATGAATAAGAAGCCAATGTTTCTTTGGTATGTTGCATATTTTATATCATCAGAGTTTTAGAAGTACTTAAGATATTCAGCAGCTTGTTCAAAGAGAGATTATCCGAGCAGAGGCGAAAAGTAATGATTTCAGCGTGGTGCGAGTGGAGAGGAACACGTGCCGGCTCCAGAAGAGCCGGCCGCCCCAGCCCGCAGCGTTAGATGCTGTTTAGAGTTCAGGATTTTCACCAGTCACCTGAAAAACAACATTGTGAAGGGCAAAAAACGAAATCGGTGAAATGGAAAAACCAGAAGGTATGGCTATTTTTATTAGTATTTAGTGCAGGCTCATTTGTATGCGGTTAGCATCCCCCCTGAGTGGGAAGTGTTGTGTCGGAAGAGGTTTGGCGTTGGAAGCAGTGGCTGACAGTGATGAGCGTAAGACTGAGAAGGCCAGTCTGCTAGAGAAACCTGCGAGGAAGCTGTTAGGTGGCAGTGTCTCGGGGAAAAATCTAATATTCCCGGTTCAAAGAGAAGAGTAAGAGGTGATATTTAAAGGTGGCCAAGTTAAAAAAAAAAAAAAAAAAAAAAGCCAAGAGAAAAGAGATGGAGGCAGTTACTGGCTTTTGTTGAAGAGCTTTTTAGAGAAGCTGCAGCAAGCAAATTTCTGTATCAGTTGGTCCATCCTAGAGGCTGAAGTAAGTAGCTTAAGCGTACCGAAACCAGCAGGGAAAGATTAAGATTGAAGAGATTTTTTTTTTCATTTCCTTAATCCTTTTCCTGTGTGCTCTGTATCTTTTTGAGGAGTTAATAAGGCTTTGTTCTTTGCTGGTTTTGGACGGTGCTAATCCAGCATTGTCACTGCATCCCTGGGCTAGAGGCCTGGTGAGAGCCGGTGTCCCAGCGTGCGCCAGCCGAGCACTGGTGCTGCCTCCAGAGCCCGTAGCGAAGGGCAGGAGCAGTTTATGGTCCCGCAGAGAGAGAAGCCGGATCTGTTTCCAAAAAGGTCCGTCGAAGAGAAAGAAACGTATGCAGCACTGCTGGAGAATACATTTTTCAAAAATTTGCTATAGATTTGCCAGGATGAGTTGGAGTCTGTGCTGTTGCCTGACCAGGAGAAGCACTGTCCAGAAGAGAAAGTTTGTGGGTCACTGCGGGTTGGGAAACTGCAGAATGTCTGCTGAGATACCAATTATAAGAAGTCCTATATTTTCTCTGGAATGCATGATGATGAAGCAATGCACCCAATAGTAATTTCTAAGAAAGACATTTTTCATGTTTTTCTAAAGTCTTTGGTGTTTTTAGAGCTCTGACATAGCATCCATTTGGAGTTACTAAGGTGATAATAAGAACATTTCATCCTGGTGATCTTGCCGTTCCCAGTTTCTTTGAAGCTGAAAGAAATCACTGTAGACTCAAGATGGCTTCTTATTGCTGTGGCAACCACGGCTTGAAGAAAAACCTAATGATTCTCCTGTTGTTTTTAACGTTTCTATTGCTTGCTACGAGTTGTGCCTTTCCTGCTTAGCAGGAATCCAGTCAAACCAGGTCGAACTGAATTCCTAAGCTGTAACCAACCCTAAGAGACCACCTGCGCGTTCCAGAGAGCTCCCAGTGCTAATCACAAGTGGGCAGGGTAAGATTTTTTGGTTGTGGAAATTAACTCATGTCTGGGTAATCTCAGCTGTTCTACTGGTAAACAGGAACCTGTGAGTCACCAGCCACAGTGAGGACCTCAAAAGCATGTAAGGAATGAAAATGCAGCTCTCTGGTTTGGTTTAGGTGTCTTGGAAAGAGTTGCTTTCTGCAGGCAAACCGAGTCTTCAAACTGACGTCTTTTAAATGAATTTTATGGCATGGGTGAAGGTTACAAGTTTTTATTTGAAGTATAATGCATTGTCTGTTATAACGTTATAATCTAATTACACAAGAACCTTGAAACTTTAAACTGAAGCTTATATGCGTGGTTTTTTTTCCTTTGTTTTTTCCCCCTAATACTGAGTTTTTATTATGGAAAAGAGATGTGAATTGAACCAAATACCCTGAGAAACATAAATGTAGTGCAGTACAGACAGAGGCCAAATACACAACTGCTATAAATTGGCATAACTTTATTGCTGTTGATAGAACCGAATTGCACTCATTCGAGGTCTTTTCTACTGTGCTTTTATGATGATATATATTGAAATTGTACCTCTTTTTATTATTACTGTTGCTCCTTTATTAATAATATTTAGCATGAGTTTATTTAAATATCTTTAGCAGTTAAACAAGTACACTTCTGCATCTCAAATGAACTTTACCTTTGATCCTGCATATTATACTGCTTTTCTTTTGCCGACAAATAGAGTACAGAAAGACGACCATTCATTTATAGCATGATTAAAGAGCTGACAATTGAAATTACCTGCAATATGCACATCAATAATTAAGATTTATACAGTTTTATACACTGTAATTCCTAGTAAAATATTTTTATGTATTGTATAATTGGAAATTTTATTTAAAAGATTAATAAAAAGCTTCTTTACATGTAAGGCTTAGAGTAGGAAGAACAGTGATCATAATTCATTTTCCCTTAAAATGGTGCAAACATCCAGAGCTTCTTTTCCTTTTCTTTCTTCTGATAATACTGGGATCAGTCATATCACAGGTGAGCAGACAAAGGTTGAAATTAACTTTTAGTTAAGACAGTCATTTGAAACTCTTAATTACTTTTGGTTTAAATTTATAAAAAGAATGCTTGATAATTCACTTTTTAAGTTGCATTGAGAAGTACTTAGGCTTTGGCTTCTGACTCTGAATTCCTGGCGGTTTCCCGGTTGGCCATGGGAATAGGGAGGCAGCGCCGGAGGAGCCGCTGTGCCCAGGGCGCCGGCAGCAGCCGGGTGCCGCGAGGCCACCTGGGCCCTGGGGTGGCGACCGGCGTCGTGCTCGGCGGGTGGAAACCACCCCAGCCTCAGGAGCGCTCGAGCTGCGGTTTTCTGAGTGCTCTCCATGGGCCTGTGTGAGTAAGTTACGGTGTTGTAGGACAAATGCCTCTTCACGGAGAAAAAAATCTCCCTGGCTGCTAGCAAAGCTTTTTCCGGGGGGTGTTTTCCTGCTGCCCTGAATTTCTTGTGTGCTGCTGGTTGGCTGCAGTGAGGTTTGTGTGTGCTAGGGTGAGCTTTCCTTAACTTGTTGGGTCAGGAGCGTCAGTCTTTATGAGAATCAAACATTTCTACTCCATGTAGGTGCACTCTAGCTGAGCTCAGAGAGGCATTTGGAAAAATCTGGGTTAAATCTGAAAAAGCAGCTTCTTCCAACCTTTGTCCAGACCCCCTCCAATAAGCAGGGATGTGCAACATCCACTGGGAACAGTATCAGTGTCTATCTTGACACAGGTATCTTCTGGTTTTGCCAGGGGAAATACATTTATTTCATGGTTAATATAAAAGTCTCCTGGTAGTTTAGCTGCCTGCAGCTGACTGTGTCGTTCTTGGGCAGGCCCTTACTCAGAAAGGCTTGTGCAGCTGCTCTCTGGAGTTTCTTCACTTAGTGCCTGAAAGTTGATTTACCTGGTGGACCTGATTGCCTCTCACATCATGTCAGCCTTGGCTTAAAAACAGATCTCCGACAGCTATAGCGCTAGCAGAAACGTTGCCTGTTCTGTCATTGAGGGCAGCAGGCACAGGTCAGGAGAGGCTCCTATGACTTTCCAATGTCTGGAAGCACTAAAAGCCACCACTCATAGAGCAGGAATTAACTTGAATAACTGAAGTAACTAGCAGCAGTGCCTATGTCCCACTGTCTCACTGGAAGCAAATCCATTTTTCAAGATGCAGAAATCAGGCAGTGGGTTTGAATTTGGGTTTCCCGATATGCAGGTAATGCCCTAACCCTCGCAATCCACACTTGACCCCTCTCATTCCATGAAGGAGCTGCTGAAGGTCCTGTTAAATTCCCAAATCTTGCAGAAACAGAACAGGAGGAGGCCATATAGCACTGCTTGGGTTTCTGGTGGTTAGAGAACATGGCCTCTGCCTGTAGTGCTTTCTTTTCAAGACTCCTACCTTTACGCTGACTTTTCATGATAGTTTTTCTTGTCTTTCTCCTTTGCTTTCTTTTTCTTTCTTTCTTTCTTTCTTTCTTTCTTTCTTTCTTTCTTTCTTTCTTTCTTTCTTTCTGGGAAAAACATTTCTTTTTTCAGAGAAGAAACTATTTTTATTCTGGTTTTAATTTTTTTATTTTTAATGCCAGCTCTGTTTTTCTCGCACAGTTTTTCTGTACCATGTTCAGTAGCACCTCCCTAACTGAATCTCTTGGACATAAAGAATATGTTCCTCTGCCCCTTGTAACATTGCCCTAGGCAGCAGAAGGATTCATACAACCCATATGGAGCTTTATGACTTCAGGTGATAAAGAAGGATTTGTAGCAGATGAATTCTGAAGGAAAACTGTTTATATGCAAATGCATTAGTGGAAGTCTGTGATTCAAATGTCTGTGGGCTAAATTACAGGGAAAAAATGTTTCTCAGTTAAAAATGCATCATGAACACAAAATGAACTTTAAAACACATTTTGAAATATGAACTGATAAAGGTAAAATTCAATGCTTTAAAGTAGTGTGAATTTATTACTGTATATTTTTTGTTTGTATTATTTTCTTTAATTCTATATATTGATTTATTTTAGTAATTATTTTTCTGTCTTCAGTTGTTTTTACTCTCCTCTTCTATACATCTTTTATGGGAGCTCTTGTAATGTGTTTTATTCTTTAGTAGATTATTTTCTTACTTTGCAGGCTTCCTTTTCAATGATTCCCTTTGGATTGACAATGGATTCAGTGTTTTGACTGCCCTGACAATGGGATTACCTTGCCAATTCTTTCCCAATTTCTTCTGCTGGCCAGACGATTCTAATCATACATTATTAATAAGCTGTGATTAATACACTGCTGCAACCATTTATGTGGACTCACTATTATATAAAACCAATATGTGATTCTTTTACACGGCAGGTATAATAATCATGATAGATACCTGTTTTTTAAAAGGTGTTTTAAATGAAATATTAGAACCCAACCAATGTGCTACTGCTTTTTCTTAAAGGAAAAGACATTAAGTTCTAGTATTCCAGTAATGATTTGTGTCCCTCATGCTCTTTTTTTTTTTTTTTGGCTCAAGTTAGGTTTGATCTTAGCTGATTACGTTACGTTAAGAGTATTTTCATACTCTTAGCAGTCCCCGAGAATTATCACTGATAATTTTTAGGCAGCTTAGCACATTTTCTCTCTATACTGTAATGCTTAAAAATTATATTACAGGTGTGATGAGATTAGAATAATAATGATGAACATGATATAAAAATCCAATGAATGACTCTTAGCTTTAGCTTTTGCTGAATTGGCATGAACTGTGCAAATTCTGTTAGAATTAAAGTGGTTCTTGTTTTGAGCAGTTGATGATCCCCTTCCTCAGCAGCCCTCTCGCTGCTTGCAGATGATGGGAATCTACATCTGCTCCGGTATGTCTGTGTGGCTCTCTCCCTCTCTCCCTTCTTTCCTATTGCATATATGTGTGTGCATATACTTAGGTGTGTGCTTGTGTATCTGCTTTGCAGTTAGAGCTGCTCCAGTTTGCTCTCGCAGCTCTGTGTGCTCAACTCTGCTTCCCAGCTGTGCCCCGAGTTCAGTACGTGCAGAGCAGCGGCAGGGTGGGTTCCTCCGTGTGCGTCAGGCAGCAGACTGCGTGGGACGGAGGAGGTCTCAGCGGAGCTGTGCTGAACGGATACTTTGCGAGATGCACTTATTTCTTCAGCTGTTTGCTTAAAGGCTTACTTCACTGTGACATTAGGAAACCATATGATTTGAGGGCAAAGATATAGCACAAGGGAAGTTCTTGACTAGGACTCTGAAACCCACAGTGATAAAAATAAATGGTAAAAACTGAAATTTACGGAAAGCAGTGCTAAATAGGTCAATGGTGTGTGTGTTACACACATCATTTTTGTCTAGTCCACTTCAGTTAAAACAGAACCTGAAAGACTGGTAGAGGCATGAAGTGGAAATGCTGAGAAATAGAGACCTGCTACTTGAAAAGAGGGCACTTCAAATATAAAACATTTTTAGAAGCTTTTTAAAATATAAAGTAGAAAGCATCAACTTGGTTAGCTTGGTTAGCTGGCTAGTTTTCATTAAAGTCCATTGGGAACTTGTTCAGTGTTTGCTGATGATACTCTGCATTTTCAGTGACTAAAGCCCTAATGTACAACTCACTGAGATCAGTGAAAATACATGCATTAACGTGAGTCATTTTCAACATGATTTAATGATTTGATGCATAAGATCAATCAGTTATCTAAGAATTACAACCTTCTGCAAGATTTTGTTGGGTGGCACCTATATCTACTGTTCTAGATTCACCTTGTCATTCCAGTGAGGAATAGTGACAACTGTCAGATATTTCAGGATACTTTTTAGGTACTGACTTATGTAATTTACTAGAGGAGATAATCTACCCATGTAATCTACCCCCTATTTTTGTGTAAAGCTTGGGTAGTGGAACCGTGAGTCAGCTGATGAACTTGTGCTAGTTAACAATTACCCAGGAGAACACTTGATTCTGCAAATTGACTTATATGTTAGGAGCGATCGTATCCTGTTGCACTTAGGAGAATAAATTGCATGTGAGGAAATTTTATTAAAAATTGTTCCTAAAGTTACATTGTCCCATGAGGCATTGGTATGCGTTGATGGTATCTGAAGGATCTAGTACTTCAGTAGTGACAGGTCACTACTGAGATAAAGGTTTCTAGAAGTGTGGGAAGAGCTTCCCAGTTTATCCTGATGATCATGTATGCTCAGGATAGCGGTTGCAGGGCACCATTTTGTGCATTTCAGGTCTACTTAACCCTGTCGCCTGTCCAGAAATGAGCAGCTCATCTACTGCAAGGTGACTTGTGTTCCGAGCATGTGCTAGCACTGTACAGCCAGCGTGACATGAGTCACTCAGTTTTGTAGAGAAGCTAGATTTTTAAAAAAATTAAAATTTAATTTCATTGCCCTTTAGGATAAAAAGTGGAAAATCTGTTAAAGAGAATGAGTCTTCAAATCAATTGTGTTCCAGCAAATGAAACAAAACCTGTGAAAAGGAAGAGAAGCCCTGTTAAGTGGCTCTTGGCTGAAAGAGATTTCTTTCTGGAGCGTTAGGTTGTTACTCTGTAGAGCAGAGTCTTGAAGGAATCCTGAGGAGGAGGAATCTGATGGCTGTTGGAATGTGTGCAGGTCCCAGCAGGGGATGTGCAAGGGGAGCTTGAAGGGGGACTTCAAACTCTTCCATGGTGCTGCTATACTCCTGGAAAACAAAACTTTTATGTGCCGTTTCATCAACAGCAAATGTAAAAATGTAGTTGGAGATTCTGAACTAGGTTTTCAGTTAAAAAATTGCAGAGAAGAAGAGAAAAATATTCAAGCTGAAAATTCGTGCACCTGATTATGCAAATTAGTATAGATCCTTAGCTCTCATGCTGCAAAATATATTTTATTATTGTTGTTATTCAAAGAAAGGTAGTGGTATGACCAAAATTAGACTTAAATGTATATAGCAAAAGAAGTACTCCAGTAACATGGTGATTGCAATGCAATTTACTGTGTTGGTGTTGTATTGTATCTTGATGTACACAGGATATAGACTTGTGTATCATTAATGAAACTGTGTCTGAAAGCTGGTAGGCAAACCCATGTGGCGCTGGATTGATAGAGCTCGATCGGCAGAATGCGTTAGGCGTTCTGTAATCTATTTGCTTCTAGGTTAGCGTCACTTTCCTGTAGTTTATTTCTCTTTGCTGTTACAATTCTGCTGTTGTCTCTGTTGCTCCTCTTCCTCCTGCAGTGAGCAGTTGTGCCTTGGCAGCTTCCTCCCATGGGGGCCATCCAGAGCATCCACACACCTTGCAGGAACCTCGGCCAGTTACACTCAGTGCTTCCAATCCCCGTTGCATTGCAGAGAAGACAGTTTTTGATTCTCTTACTAAAGCTACATTGCTAGGCCCAAATCGCTTGGTGTGTGTGTGCAGTTTTGTTATAACAGTAGCTGCATTTCCCTGTTTGGAAGCAATAACTTCTATTCAGAAAGTGATGACAAGCAGTGCTCATAACTTTGGAAATTTGACAGCATATTTTGATTACTCTTCTAGAATCTCGCGTCTTTTTTGTGAGTTTGTTTTCTAGCCTTTTGCTTAACATCTATTTAAAGATATACATCTGTTTTGGCAAGTGACATCAGGCAAGTGTGCTATCTGTCTTCTAAAACCTGCATGTACTGGCCATTTTTGCCTAGTTTGCTGAGTGCATGGTTTTCTGTTCTGTATGTTATTTTCAGGCTGGTAACAGCAATCAGCATGCCCACTTTGTTATTGCTTTTAATATCGAAACAGGTGTTTGCTTTAACATTTTTTGGTAAAGGTGTTTCCTTAGCAGTAGCCATGAAAACCATCTACGCAAAAAAAATTTAATTGGTATCATGAAAACAAATACTGAACTGCTTTCAAATCACAATTATGTGCAACACCATAATCAAAACCCATCAGTGGGTATTAAAAATAAAAATGCAAATGATAAGCAGTTGTGCATCTAAAAATCATGATAAAAGCTTGTAGTGAATATAAACTGCAAAGCATAAAGGATACTCACTCTGAAAATAACAGCAGCTCTGTTTCATATTTTGAAATAATAAGCTCTTGGGTAGTTCATTGCTGTTACTCATAAAGCAAAGATACATCACAAAATCATGTTACCAACCTCCTACTTGCTTGGAAAGCAAAATAACATACAAAATAGATTTAAGAATTAATAGTTTATCTCTGGTCAGCTATAACCAGAAATAGAGCTCATCATTTTTGCAGTCAGTTAGTGTCCACCCTCATCCCGTGTAAGCAGGATGGACTTGGCAGCCTTAGTGAGGCCCTGGCTTCCCTCGGTTAGCGGTGATGGACACGGTGTTTGGATGGGGGCAGTGCTCTTCCCCTCCCCGATGTGCTGGATTTCCTTTGTGTGTATCCAGCTCTGTGGTTAGCAGTTGCAGGAGAGAGTGACCATTTGGCAGGCCAAGTCATAGCGTTTGAATCGGGTATGATGGGTACTGGGTACTAGCATCCAAGTGCTCAGCAGTGTCATCTTCGCTTTGACTTGCAGCTCCTAAGCTTGGAGTCACATTTGATTTTCCAAGAAGCCCTGTGAGGAATTACAAACTCAGTGGCAGAAAAAAAAAAAAAAAAAAAAAAAAAGGTGTCAGATCTTGACAGACGCTCAGCCCTCCTCTCCTATTAAGGCTAATAGTGTTTGGAAGAATGGCTTATCCAGACACAGGTGAAAAACAAGCACTGAGGTCCAGCTGGCCTTCTGCTCTAGTCTGTGGCATTAGGCAACTTGGGACTCCTCAAGCTGTAGTAGCAGACTGAGCCTGGGATTAACCGTGTGGGTATTAGCTGGTACAAAGGAGATAGGGAGAGTGCGGCAGTACAGGCCGTACAGTCAGGAGCGAGCAGCTCTGCCGCACGCCTGCAGCGACGTGAGGGCTTTGCGGCACAAGCATAAATGAAGTGTCCTCCACCCTGCCTGTGCACCAAGCTCTTAGAGCTTGGGAAGAGTACTGAGAGATGCACAAGAAGGGAGAAGGAGACTTCATTTATTTAGGGGGGCTTTTTTTTTTAAAGATTCTTATTCTTGTGTCAGGTATTCATTTGAGCTGCTTCAGTAGTTGAATATGTTGTATAAAAAAACGTAATAACTTAAACATATCAGTAATCAACATGACGTAGTAAGAGTTTTAAAGCAAGTAGCTAGAAAGATATTTCATGAAAATTACCTAATTATTAAAACATCAACTTGGTCGATTTAGCAGAGTCTCTGCCCTTTTACAGGTGGAATCTTAAGTATTTTCTCTAAGGCATTATTTCACTTTTACTGTTTTATTCCTATTTGCATGTGCTTTTAAACTGAGGATGAAAACTAATGTATTTGTCTTGGAAAGAAAACTGAGGATAGTGGCTGCTGGAAAAATTCCAGTGAGAAATGATTGTGTATTAAGAGTTGAATGTGCTGGGCAGCATGGTGGTAGCCAGCATCCCTGCTAGCATTAGTAGTAGCTTATGAAAAGGCTGTTTAGACTTTTAATTAATAGACTTTTAAATTTAAGCTTTTAATTAATACACTTGTGGAAATGATGAAATATCTGACCAAGTATTTACTCCTCATGGTAATAAATTTTAGCATGATGGAATGAATGCAGCACAGTAATCAGAGTGATTAAAGTATGTCTTAGTTTCCTAACTGGAAAAGATTGCCCTAATGTCAGAGTTTCTGAAATTAGTAGAGCTGTTGAAAAGTAAGCATTGAAAGTTTTCCTTTTACAACATGATTTAAAAAAGAAAGGCAGAAAGGAAAAGAGATAATCAGTGATAGATTTTCTAAAGTAAAAGCAAAAACATAAAAACATTTTACATCTTTTGAGCCCAGCTGCCGAACTCTGCATAGTAGAGTGACACTTTCCTGGAGGATGTAAAATCTTTCAGCCATCGGGTTATTCTCTTTGGCAATTGCAGACTTGAAAACCTACGGCTAAACTGGATGTGTGGCCTGAATCAAAATAGCTGCTGACAAAAGTAATCAACTGAAAGACTTACTTGGTGCAAGTGCCTTATCTTTATGCTTCTTACTATTAAGAAAAGGCGAGTAGGGTGCACAAGTGTGCCGAAGGTAAGGACAGTCTGGAGCTTCCCGGGGTCCTGAGCAGTGACCCTGTGAAACACACGAAGGAGATGCTGAGGATTTGTGATTACCGAGGATTAGCCTCGGCCGTGGAGCACCAGAAGCTCCGCTCTGCAGCGACCTGGCTGCCACTCCAAAATGCCAGCAGCGCTTCTCCTCCGAGCTCTGCGATCTGCAATGTTCGTAGCCACAAGAGCCTCGGAAAAGTGAAGTTGTGTGTGCGTGTGTATCCCTGCATGCCAATGCCTGTAACGTCTGCTTAATTCCTACGGCTCTCAAGTAAAAGAGCTGTGAAAGTTCTAAGCAGCTGCCCTTTCCGATGGCTGCTACCTTGGGGCTCGTTCCAATGCTCATTGAAAGTCAATGACAAAGATCCCATTACCTTTAATCATGCAGGATCAGGGCCTCGTAAGAAATGGTGAATCCTGCTAAACATTTCTTCATGAATATTCACTTGAATTGTGCCCTGAATATGCTTTTGCCTGCACTAACTCATTTCTATATTAGTGCTTCATAAATATTCTGAGCTGGGAATGTCAGTAACCAGGGATGGCCATGGAAACAGAAGCAGTTAGGCAAACCTTAGAACACAGTCTTGAAAACAGATTTTTAATTCATACGCACAACTATTCATGCAAATGATCGAATGCAGAAATGATGCAAATCAGACTCCCAGAAACAGGCCATGCAGTTCATGCGTTCAGTGAAATCCCCAGATCTCTGAAGGTTAAACTCCAAATGCTTCCAGATAACCAGCTGGTCACATGCAAGCCACAGACTGGGAATTATTACCTATATTATTTGGCACACGATGAATTCAGAAAAGCCGTTTACTTACCTGTTCTATCCTGCCATTTACAGTAAGGAGAAAATATAACATCTTAATTTTCTGTAAAAAAACTTTCTTGCTTTCTAACTGTGAGCGTGTATTTTGGGAGCATGCTCTTTTTTCTGTGGCAGTTTTTAAGTCATTTAAGTTCATGCTTTGTCTTAGTAGAGCCCATTAGTTTTTACTGAATTTGATACTTCTCTTATTAAAACAGCTACATTTATTCACACCAAAATGCCTCTACAAAAATTCTACATATGTCACACATTACATTATTTCAGGAGGGAATAGGAAAGGAAGGAAAATCTTTAGCAAAATTGCTGTTGAAAACAATTTTTGTTCTCTGCTCTGTTGTTTTATCTCTTTTACTTCATTGTGGCAGTAGAACTGAATGCAAATGAGAAAAACAGACCAATCTTAGGCAGCAATTTTGTGGGATTTAATTCAGGAATTAAATCCATCTTGAATTTTCCTGGGTAATTTGCAAGTCAGATTATTTGAAAACTCCAAGCAGTGTGAATTCTGCTTTCCTAGATAGAAGGGCATTTCAACCTTATCTCATCTTTATCTTATGCAGAAGCCGGTGATAAAGAGACCTGTTGCTTTGGGACTGCTGGTGCGGATGTGACATTATCTCTCTTTGTGTCTTCCTTCTTGCAGGTTTTAGCTAAGTGCTTTAGAGGTCCAGGAACATCTGCTCTGCACTTTCAATAACCTGGGGTTTGTCTTGTTTTCCATCCCTCCCTTCTCTAGCTTGCCAGGATCAGTCATGGCAATGCGTATTACTGCACAGATGAAGGGCATTTTTGGAAATCTGGGCAGATATTTGTACCTTTTGTAAGTATTTAAAGTAATGGTTTCTTTTAGAGATTTTTTTTCCCTACATATTCTCTAGATAACATTTTCCACTTTAATCCAAAATAGCAAAACCTTTTATGGAGAATTGTTTTTTATTGGAGAATTGTTTTTTAGTGGTATTGATCCTTGTTCCGAGGTGGTTCTCTATATAAATATGTACATGCAACTTTGTGCTCTGATAAACCCGTGGAAATGTATGCTCTTTTTTAAACCCTGAAATTGAATAAATTTTTATTCAGGCCCATTAGTGAGAAGGCTGGGAGCAAGGTCTTTGCTCTGTGAGTATCAGTGCGTTTCCTCAGCAGGGCTGATGCAGAGGTGAGTTCTGCAAGTGCAGCAGCTGGCCCAGTAACTCTCTTCTGAAGAGAAGAGATTGTCTTAACTCTGTCTTTAGAAACTAGCTTTTGGGATAAGGTGATCTAATACCATGATTTTTCTCTCTAACAATAATATAGGAGTTTCTATGTGACCCACATAGAAATGGTGCCTCAGTCTGCTGCCCTCAGCTGGCTGTCCTATATGTAAATACATTTAAAAGTATGTTTATTCCACCCACAGTACCTGCAGGAAACCACTCTTCAGACTATAAAGAAGGCACTAAGTCTTAAAACATCCCAAAAGTTCTATCCAAAAAATACAGCTACATTATTAAAACATTACCTTGCTCAGTCATCAAATATAGAATAATGTCATATGTTTCTTGATTGTTTCTTACTATTATTTAGGACTCTCTATGGTGGGCACTCACATTTACTTTGTCCCTCCAAAATGGAGTATATTAGAATTGTATAGCAGTGGGTCATACAAAGTCCAGAAAGTATCAAACTAAAAATAATATCTTACCTATTTCAGTGATAGCTCATTAAGGTTTCCTGAGTAAAATAAATTTAGTATCACTTACGTAAATCATCTGCAGGCTTCTGATATGGGCCTGATTGATAGGAATTTATGCTTAGGAAGAAAACTCTGCTAAATGGTCTGGAGATGGCAAGTTTCCTAGGTTTCTGTTCTCTTTTAAGTTCTCCATGATGTAGTACCCTTAGGTCATAAGGCAGTTTAGTGGTGGTATCTTAAAAAATTTAGTGGTGGTTTAAAGTAATGCAATGAGGAAAGTCAGAGCCAAATTGCTACTATAATAAGTACTGAAAGCAGATTATTTTGCTCACTGGATATCTTCATCTAGTGCTACATAAAGACTCCCTCTTTCGTTGCTAAAGAATTTAGGGCCCTGGATAAATGTCAACTGAAGGCAGAGGAAATAAATCTGCTGACTTGAATGGGATTAGGATCAGTTTCTGCTGCTGAACTGCCCAATTCAGAAACACGAGGCTGGAAAGGCTGTGAAGGCAGCTCCCCCGTCAGAGCAGCCGAGTAGCCGGTGCCCTGGCGCGCACTGGGGAAACCTCAGCGAGAAAACGGGTTCCTTTGCCCTCTCGCTTCCTCCTGGGAAGTTAATGCTCTCATGGTCACAGAGGCTTTTTTTAGACGTTCAGGTTAACTATATTAGTGAAAAACATATATCCTTTAAAGTTTGTATCCACATTCGAGTAATATTTTTTTTGACGGGGTAGAAAATAGAGACTATTTAGGGGGTACTGCTCAGAAGTGCCAATTCTCTTAGCAGACTCTTATTTCCTCAGAAGTGTATGTTTATTTTGGACACACAGTTCTGCTTTTGTAAGATTCTTTTTGTTATTTAAAGTGACACATCAATTGCAATAGATACATTGAAAAATACACCTTTTAATACATTCATTAAATGTTTTACATGTACAACGTTAAGGAAGTTAACTTTAATTTGAAGCTGAGCCATAACAGAAGTAGGACTTGGCAAGTTGCTTGGTTCGTGCAGATCACAAGTACAATGTGTGGTATTGCATTTGAGATAGAAATCCATATAGCAATTCACAGAAATCCTAGAGCACTTTGAGAACAATTTAGTGATAGAGCATCAGGTTGCTTCCAGATGCATGAGCAAATATACTCCATTGAATTTCTGAGCATGTGGTATTCCTCATCCCTGCATGTCTGCCAGATTCATTAGTGCTCAGGTATTCTGTAATTTTTCCTTTCTTTTTCAAGAAAAAGTGATTGATTCATATGAAAATACTGTCTTTTTCTGAGGAGAAGGAATAGTTATGTCAGTTCCGGAAGAGCTGGTATAACCACTGAATTAAATCTGTTTCCTATATTTATAAAAATTACATTTACCACCAAATAATTTAATTACCTTTTTTTTTGTTGCAGTTGATATTTCAGCAAATGCTTGTCATACGGTTCAATATCTGTTACATTGACATCTTTTATGTTCAAATCCATTATGGAAATATGTATAATATTCAAGCACTAAATGAATTTCTGCATCATCCTTACTTGCCCCTCCCTCAGTGAACTTCAAAATGACAGCTAGACTGTCCTCAACTCAGATTTCTAGTTAATTTTTGTTTTTTTTTCAACTGAAGAGATAATCTAGAGATAATCATTTTTCAGGGATGTTGCTTAACATTTCGATATAATTGAACTTGACAAAACAAAATATCTCCTGTAACTTTGAAATTCTGTTGGAAGGTGAGGAAAACTCATCTCAAATTTGTTATGCAAAATGACATAAAGACTCATAGGTCATTTTTTAATGGCATATTAACTAGACAATTATTTAAAAGCATATACTAATTTTCTTTTCCACTTGGTTCTTCGCGGAAATGGATCTTCTGAATTTGATGGTAGTATGATGTGCAAGAACACATCACAATTTAAAACATTTTAATGCACAATCTATAAATATATTTTCAGCTATTCTTTTTCAGGTTCATTGCTATTTTGAAAGTCATTTTGAAGACAGTACTCGTTCTTTCACGTGAATAACAATGGATGTCTATCAGAAGCAGTTTGGTAGTTGAGACAAAATTGGGCACAGAGGAAAACTCTTTTTTCCAATCAACTCTTTATTTTCTCAATGTAAATAGGCATTGTTATATTGTTTGCTTAGTTTCACAAGCAAGGGGCCTTGGGGAGATGAGTCTTCAACAGTCCTGGGGAGCAAGTAGTTGCGTTTCTCATGTCTGTTGTGCTCGCCTCCATCCGTGTCTCTGTCGGTGAGGTTCTCCAGGCTGCATGTAGCCTCCCCAGGAGCTGCCCACCTCCCTGTCTCTGAAACTTTGGCCATGCCAACTGTTCCCCCAGTTTCTCTGCACCGATACCCTCATCCCTCCCTTCTGCAGCAGCCTACAGTCCCCCCACCTCTTTAGACCTTGCTGAATCTGCATGGAGATTTCCAAAACCTCCTGGTAAAGCACCTGCCTGGAGATATCCCGGTCTTTCAGAAGGTTTGTGTTCTCACGTGTCTCAAGGCGTACAACCTATTGTATAGTCTGCATACATATGCTATTGCTGAACTTGTATGTGAAATATATATTATGCCCCAGTGTGGCAAGACTTTAATGAGTACATAGCCATTACTGAATGTTACACAACATTTTTCTTGCTTGCATCTTAAACACTAGATTTCAAGCACCGGAACAGCGCTATCTTGTATATAACAAGATGAGCATCAAGCTGTATTTGTGATTTTTGTGTGTGCAGTTAGTTCAGTGCTGTCTTAAAACAAGAAAAAAAAGTAAGATTTTTCTTCTGTTTGTGAAGGCTAGACTTCAGTAAGGCTCTAGGTTTCTTCACGCTGACTTCTCTGCTGAAGGCAGGGTGCCATCGCTAGTATAGCTCTGCACAGGTTTGATTGATTGATTCAGCCTTTCATGAGATGGAGGAATGAAATAAAAAATGTTCCCTGGAATAGCGAATGGATGGTTAACATAAAAGGCTATTCTCTCTCCTTGAGGCTAAGCCCCAAAATGGGTATTCGTATCCTGGTTATTAGTCTACTGTGTAGTAGGTATTGTATCATCTCTGTTCACCACAACAGTTTAGTAATCATTCACCTCATCTGCTCCAATCTGAATTCCTCTGTAGTGAGAGGAGGAATCTGCAATATACCTTATTACATTTTAAGTGACTCTCATGGATGATGACCTTCCTTTACCAACCAAATCTCATCAACAAGGTTTGTGATGTTTTTACAAAGCAAAACTCCTGGAGATTCAGAGCAGGTGCTTTTTGTACCAGGCATATGATTATGTTGAATTTTTTCTACTTGCCACTGATTTTAATTAAATGTTTGATATACACTGGGTCTTTTCTGTAAAAACAGTAGAGGGAAGGCACTTGGAGGCTTTTTAAGTTGTATATAAAATACTAGGGGCACCTTAAGGATTATAGATTATATAAACTGTTGGTCTGCTAAGCCCACTTTTGATGTTAGTCATTTTGCTAAGTCACAGAAATATGAAGAAGTTTTGTTTATATAACTGATCAATGTGTAATTAATTTACAGTGAAGATTTACCTCCTAACTCCCGTGTAAGAGCAACCTGAGACCTAATGCTTATCTTTTCTAACTCTGTATTTAAAAAATCTCGGTAGTGGTTATAAAATGACTAATTTATAGTATATTATGTAATTCTTTTTGAATGCTGGTGACAAATAATTTTTTAAGGTTCATATATGGCCTATGAGCCAACTCCAAGAGAATCCTAAGAAATATCCCTTGTAGAAGTGAAGATTAATGAATGGGTTTTTATTTTACCATCTGGATGTTTCTGCTCTTTTTACTTAAAAAAAAAATTAATGGTCTTTCTTTTGGTTTAGAGTCATATATATTAGGTACATCCAGCAGTACATAAGATATTTGAGATGTTTTTGAATGTGCTTTCATGTTAGCTAGATAGCATTTTTGCCAGTGTCTGTATGCTTCTCTTTCTCAGAACTCTGTAACCATTTCTGGTGACTAATTCGCTAGGAAGTTTTTAGCTTTAGATTAAAATACATCTAGTTATTAGAAAATGGCGCTCCAAGTGAAATAGATGTCGCTAAAGTTAAATACGTTTTAGCTAGTGTACATTTAAAAAGGTCAGCTGTATCCATCCATACATCTCCTTAACTGGGTTTTATTTCAAGTAAGAGTAATATTTAAGCTGAAAATATTTTGCCAGAGCAGTCCATCGATGAAGCAGTAGTTATTCATGTTAATAAGAGAACAGCCTCAGAAACAGCCTGAACTAGAAGTGGGTTAATCCCATTTCCCATTTTTCCAAACGCTGGGTGCATTTCACGCAACCAGGCATCCTTGGTGAAGCAGAGAGGAGATAGCGCTCCTGTGGGCTGTACTTCCTCCCTGGGGAAATACTGGAGCCTTTTTGCTCTCTGGTGTTCATGAGGGCTGCGCGTGGCCGTGCTGGCACAGCAGCCCTGCTCAAGTGCCCCAGCAGTCCTTTCTGGCCGCGTGGAAGACACACAGCCCTTGATTTTCCCTGCAGCTGCCAAGACAAGCGAGGGCTGTGCCAGCCTGGGAGCCAGCGCGGGTGCCTAGTCCTCCTAAAGAGATCGCCTTGAAGCACTACACTTATTTAAATAGTTTCCTTGGGCTGAGAAAATAAGGTTCACTCCCATAAAGGCAAGTTTCTTTTGTTACTTTCATCTGAGTTATCATGGAGTGCCAAATATCTGTTAATTGATATAGGCCAGTTAAGCCTAGAGAAGAATAAGATTGAGAGGAGTTCTGATCAATATGTCTAAGCACCTGAGGGGAGAATGTAGGGAGGATGGGGCCAAACTCTTCTCGGTGGTGGCCAGTGGTAATGGACAAGGGGTAATGGGTACA
>JAWLRI010000460.1:1644204-1682947 GCA_034781795.1 Crypturellus tataupa | reverse complement strand
CTGAAAGAAGTGTGGAGGTTTCAGAAACACCCCGTGAGGCTGGCGAGAAGGACAGAGAAGATGGTTTTAACACTCTCACACTGCAAGACACTGAATAAGACATGAAGAAAAAAAGGCACCAAGATAGAAAACTGTATCACAGGCAAGACTGGCACAGCAACAGTCTCAGGCACGAGAAAGGTGAGGTGTAAGGAGCAATGGTGATGGCAACATGAACAGGAGATGTTCCCATGCCAAAAACTAAGGAGATCCAGAGAGCGAGGACTTGATATAGAGCTGCAGTGCTGTACCAGCAGAATACAGGGAATACAGTAGGAACTAAAGTAGCAACTGTCATCAGGTGATAGAGAGAGCTTGATGTGTAGGCTAATGAAAAGTTCAGAGAATATGTTAGTTTGTCTGAAAAACTTAAAAAATGCGGACTGAATCAGAATAGCCCCTGTAGTGCTAGTGGAATTTGAGGTTTATTATGGGAACAGGACTCTTGAATCCTGGCAGCAAGATACTGCTGCTAGGCCTTGTTGGCAGAGGAGTAGGGTAAGCTGGAGAGTCGCTGGAAACAAATTTCGGGGGAGCTGCCAGGCAGCAAAGGATAAAGAAAAAGACTTATGAATCACAGACAGAATTGAAATGCATCAGCGTGAATGGACTTGAGTTTTTACGCTAACTTCCAAGCAAGATTTCCTAAGAAAGAGGTTGCTGCCTGCTACCCTAAGTGGGGAGATGCCGCTAAAAAGCAATTTCCACAGCTTGGGTCAATAACCGAATTCGCAGGTGGGACCTCAAAGGCAGACTCACATATACCCTGCATATGCTAGTAGGAAAAGATGGGTAGTATGAAAGCTTACACATGAATTGGTGGTGGTGTAAATAAGTGCAAAGAATGTGTGTGGTGTATGCATGGTGCAAATAAATTTGAGGCAGTAGGAAAAATAGCTGTGCTGTAATTTACACGAGGCTTCCAGGTGCTTTCACAGAATTCACATGAATCACAAGGATCTCCAAGGTAAGATTCCCACTGCTACCAGGTGATTTACATTTTATTCATTACTTTAAGGGGAGAAATCTTACTGTAATGACAGGAGTGGTGAATGTATTCAGAGTGATGGGAAGTGTTGCTAAACACAGACTCCCTGTAAAACAAAGATTCACTCGTCTGCGTGGAGAAGCATGTTTTTTAAGAGAGGCATGTGAGAGGAGCAGATGGTGTGGGCTTTTACCACTGGTTGCTGTTGGTGTTGAGAGGCAAGCTTGGAAATCATCTCTTTTTGGAACAACTATGGTTTTTGGTGTGAGCACTGAGTAAAAAAAAATGTGCTTTGCTTCTAATACATTACATAGTATTGGTAAAAGAGATCTGTTAGGTAAAATATTAACTCCTTCAAGTTTTGGTGGCCTTATCTCATCTTTCTACTGGTTTTCTGTGAAAAGAGAAAGAAAAGGCTCACAATAATAATTTATTGGACATGTAACTGTTTTGCTCAAGTATATTTGTTATGATTTAATGTGAATGTCAACATCCTGGCCTATTTTTAGCATAGGTTGAAATAGTGCTTTCTGTTTACTTTTTCTGGAAGTTACAATGTCATGTTGTGGCTTAGGTCAATAAAATGCTGTTTATATGAATTGCAGGAATTTATATGAAGTATTTAATAAGTCAATACTATCAGGAGAAATAGCAGTATCTTGTAGCAGGGAAGAGTCTACTTTTTAAGAAATAAACACAAAACATCTTGCATTAATCTTTGTGCAAACACTAGGAGCATGTTTCCATCGAGTAATAAGCTTCATAGAAACAGAAGGAATGATGAGACCTCTATTGGGCTGAAGTATGCAGTGAAAATGGATATATTCCTAACTCAAATGTGTATGAATATTTGGATAGTATAGCTAAGTATAGGTCTAACATTAAACTATGATCCTGTGCTATATTATCTACTTACTGAACTGTCCATAAGACTCACCATGTGGTTTAAAACTGCAGTAAGCTCCATTTTAGGAGTGTTTATATGCATGTCTTCAATCAGTCCTTGCTTAGGATTAAGATTGTCTTTAAATCCCATTCATTTCAGTAAGAATAAAGCGTGTGCTTTAGTATTCTCAACATCTGAAGATGTAATTACTGGATATGGTTATTAGAGGAGGCTGGATTCCTTGGATCCCATTGGATCCAATTATACACTACAAGTGAGGTGAAATTACTATAGTTTCATGATACAAGTGAAAGATATTTCTGTGAAAATAAGGGCTGTAGTAGCTGAAATTACTAGGAAAAATAGAGGAAACAGCAAAGTATTTTCATTTTAAAATACAATTATTCATGGTAAAATGTACTTTTCTTATACTTCTTTTCTATGTACTTTTTTTTTTTTCTTAAAGAAAAAAAATCTTTTATAGAGCCATGTAAAACAACTCCTTTTTTCCCCCCACCAAGATCAGCTAGTCTGTGTTTGAAATAAGCAAACTCAATTTCTATTTCAATTTTCACATTTGTAGGAAATGAAACTGCTTCAAAATAAGTCGTTATTCTAAGACTAAGGAACAAAAGCTGTTTTCATTTCCTAATATTGATAGCAGGTATAAAAAAAAGCAATGGGTAGAATGAAATAGATAAAATGTTATAATTTACAAAATACATTTTTCTAAAGTAATTCTTTTATCTGAAAAATCATTTGGATATAAGCAGAAGCTTTCCCTAGGAAAGAGGCAGGAAGGCTATTACACAGTTTCCTGTGACTGAACAACAAGATGCATTTCAACGTGCAAAGAATGCTATTACTTCCCAGGCCTAAATAACTATATCCATTTGAAAAGAAGTATATTAAAAGATAGATGTGCTCTTGGAGAAAGTTTTTCACATGTGCATGCATCTCATTTTAGGTTCTAGTTCTTTCTTTAGTGATTTTAATGAGTACCTATCCCAAATAGATAGAATAGAATAGAAATTGCAGATGCATTATAATTCAGTTGTTTGTTTGTTTGTTTGTTTGTTTCTGACTCTGTGGCTCAAATATTTTCATACATATTAAGAAAGAATGTCCTAACAGCATTTTCCATGACTGCAGCATAGTCCATAGAATATATGATGTTCTATTGCTCAATGTATTGCTCTTGTAATGGACAGAGTTCTTTACTGCCACCTGCATATAGTGATCCTTTTCTCCTGGGGTTCGAGTTAAACAAGAAATATAAGTTTCATTCTGTTCTTAACTACTGTAGTTTTACTCCTGTGTGGGAATATCATGTACAGGGGATGCAGTAAGGAAAAAGGACTGGTGCTTTTTATTTCTTCGACAGTTTTTAATTTTATGTGCCGAATAAGCTATTTAAATGATGTTCCATATCTATACATATGAGGGAAAAAAGAGTAAAAATTATATTTTTAGTGGAATTTTGAACAAGATGTGGAAAAAAAAAAGTCAAGGAAGTGTTCTAACAGTCCGTCCATCTTCTGTATACATCCTGGTAAACATGAAAACCGGCACTCCGATTTGAGAAGAAAAGGCCATGTCTTACCCTGAGCACCACCGCTGAAGACACGTGCAGCAACCTGCTCTGGAGCGCAGGCAGCAGAGGGGTGGATCATGGAGCTGTTTGTGCCTGCTTGACTTGTCTCCCTCTGCGCTTACATATTATGGTGAAGAAGATCTCAAGTTTTCTTCCAGTCAGTGTTTGAGATTGTGGATCAAAGCTTTTCTGCCACAATCAAGATTAATTCAACATAGACCAAAAAATTGAAATTGAAAACCAAAAAAGCTAATTAACAGTTATTTGGGTAACAGAGCAATGATATTGAAATTTTGCAGGAAATTCTTCCTTATTCTTCAAAGCAAATGCTAGGACTTCACACGTAGGAAGCCAATTTAAAGGTAAAGCAAGGAGGAAAGTTGGAAATTAAAATGTCAGATGCATTTAGCAATCTCTCCATAGTAAGTCCATTCTGTGATTAAATTGTGAGCAGTCCAGGCTTTGTGTGTTGAACATGCTTTTAGGCCAGATTTATGACACTATGTGAAAAGGACTTGCTGAGGAGCCAAACCCGAGATAGTTTTGTTGGCTGTATTTTAATTAGCGTGTCCTTCTTAAAAGCTCTAAGGCACTGCTGAGTACTTAAAAATATTCTAAAGCCACTCTACATCTGCCTCAACGAGAAAAACTAAGAATCTTTAATGGTCTTTAAAACATTATCTAAATCACCAAGCTCTTAACTGAGTGTGAAATATATTTAAGATGCTTAAAGCCTGTTTTTGATATTTTAGTAACGAAAGTGAATGGTAGTAACAGTTTCTAAAGAGCTCTGAGCAATCCACAGGCACTTTCCTGATGTATGGAGGTTGGCTAAACTATAATGAAATTAGGAAATCCTTATTTTCTGTTGACTGCTCAATATTGCCATCCTGTTTCTGTTTTTCCCAGTGATCTTTAAAGGTTAGTTAAAGGACGAGAAATCTGGACTGTGATATTAAACTGGCTGTATCTGATTGAAGTCTTCTTTCATAAACGTCAGTAACATCTGGTTCTGTGTTGGCTCAGTCCCATTTTTTTCACTGGAGTGAGCAGTGAATATTGTGAAGATGGGTGACAAAATATTGTCAAATGACATAACAAGACTTAGAATTATCAGAGATTTAACCACTAAGAGAGTACCTTACAGATGAACTGCTGACAGGTAGATCAGCCATTCGGACAAATACTATCACTTCCCAAAATGACAGCCCACTTCTTGACATATTCAACCTCTTGGCAGGCTGGAGAGGATGGAAAATAGGCCAGCAGATCCTGGTATAGTAAAAATTTTTAAAGAATCCCTTCCCACGTATCTGAAGTTATACTCGCAATATTTTCTACATGGCTCAATAGGGGCAGGTGACATATTCTGATGTTGTTGCTCTGGCTTTGTTTTCTCTTCCACATTAGGCAGCCATTGGCTTGGTGAACATTTCTCCTTTTTGATGCTCTGCTTCCAAAGTCAGAGCACGCATGACTCTCCTTGTTGCCCCTTCAAAGGATTCCTATGAGGGGTTTGTAGCTTGCTCACTCTGCCTTAGCCACATAACTCACGCGGTTCTGCTCTTTGAAAGCTCTAGTTAGTGACGTGCACAGAGCTGCCCTACCCTAGTTTGCTGCTGCTTAGCAAGGTGAGAGGTTGCAGGAGGGGAACTGAGACTACAGCAGAGTGGTCATCCCAGGCCCATGTGTTAGAAATTGTAACTGTATCCAGAATACAGTACAGATTCCCCTGTAGCAGCGGTCGGGCTGTGAAAAGATGACTCTGCAAAGACAGAGAGACAGGCTTTAGAATGTATTTTTTTCACTTGTTTGTTTCAAAAATATTTTTTGCTTATATATGTTTGTTGTTTGCTGTGCTTGTAACTAAGTCATGACACCAAAAAAATATTTCCATAGGTAATAAGATTAGAAGAAACTGTGCTCTCAGTTAGAAAATACTCATTGCTTTTCATGTCATCTGCTCCTGGTCAATTTATGTCTTTTTAATTCTTGAAATAGCTAACAAACTACCCTACACAGAAACTCCATTTCTTCAAAACTCTTTAACTCAGTGTTTAATTCTTCCACTGCCTAACTTTTGAACTCTCCGAAAAAAAGAAACTGAACTCAGGATACAGTATGATATATGTGATGCTCCAGAGCATCTCATTTGCTATAATAAATCTGTGTAGTAAAGACTAAAATAATGTCTCAGTTGAAATGTTCTTAAGTGTCTGGCATAAAACTGGCAAAAGTTGTTAACCTGTTCTTTTCATTCTCTCACTCTCAGAAAGAATTCCAAGATTTTCTAAAAACTCATTTATTACATTTAACAAGCATTTAAAAAGCCCATTAACCCACTGACAAGCAGTGATGGAGCAGATAAAGGGAAATGACAAAAGCCAAACTTGTACCAGCCTGGAAGGAAGTCATACTACTTCTGAGGATGGGAAGAAGCATGTAACCAGTGGTATGTAAGAAGTGGCAAAGAGCGGATCCACTCTGAGCAGCAGCAGGTGTTTGCCCCAGTTCCAGGACACACTTTTTAATACTTTTCTCCTTCCTTATGAAATACCTTTCCTTTGTTCTCCTTCTTTGCACTGCCGCTTTTCAGCATTTCCCTGATGATTTACTTTCTGGTTTTCTTAGGGTGAACTTTCACGTTCTTTTAAATCTTTCTTAGACTTTCTTAGACTGCTCTTATCTTTCTTCTCCGTCTCAAACATTTCTGTTAAGTTAGGCAAGTATGAGTGGTTCAGTAGTCTCTAGTTTGCAGTCATCAGGTAAGGGATCGTTATTTTGGCAGTTCATTGCAATGTACCTCAGGATTAAATAGGAACCAAATTTAAGATATAGATACAGATACCAGATATTCTCCAAATTAATGACTGTGTTTGTAGGTGAAAATATTATGCATATATTGAGATTGTTTAATTTTTGGCTTGTCATTTCTTTTAAAAAAAATGGAATTTTGCTTTTGAATGCACATAACAGACTAATGCATTTTGGCCATTTTAATAAACTGATAGCTTCTAAGTTCTGATTTTATATCTTTTATTTTTGGTGATAATAGGAGCATAAAATGGAAGGGAGACTATTGTTTTGTTTGGATTTAAATAAATCTGACACAATGGAGAATTTCCAAATGAGTTTCTAATTAACAGTTTACAGTCTAGCATGTATTCAAATCTGCTTTAGAATAGAACATAAATGCATTGCATATTATTCTCTTGTGAATCAGGTTAGAGTGAATATTTGTGGATTATAATCTTATTCCAAGACTCTATTCCTATAAGAAAACTAGTAGGCTGAATTATATTTGCTTCTCTATATTGAAGTTCGTGATTTATTTTGTTTTCAAGTTTGTGAAATAGTGGAATTTCTCACTTACGCTGCTCATGTCTAAATCCATAGCATACAAGCCAAAAGTAATATATTGGATGCAGGTTTATTCATATTCATTTTGCAAAAATCGGGACTATATCCTATAGCAAATGCTTAACTAGTACAGAGGAAAGAATTAAGTGATTCCTTAGCTTTGGAAAATTGTATGTGGATTGTTTAAAGGCTCACTAGTTATTTAGAGGAGTGTGTTTTGACTGCAGGATATTTTACCTTCAGCTCTTTTTGCTGAGCTTCCCATAAAACTCAAATACAGGAATAATAAATTATGTTGCAATAAAACACTTTATACTTTCTGCTTTCCCTATAGTGGATGTGGATCACATTGACCAGACAGTTGATTTAATTGAATAAAAGCTGATCTGAAAAGCTCAAGCAAATAACTCAAAGCAGTAATTCTTGCAGTCTAGCAGTTTGAAATTTGAGTTGAATAAAACTAGACTGTATGCTGCTGGAAATTAATGTGGCGCTTTTTTTTTTCCCCTCCAATCTAGCTAATAAGTATCTTTTGGTGAGTGAAGAACTTTTTGGTATAAAAAATAGCTAATACCCTACTGAAGAAAACATCAGTCAATCAATCCTGTGTTGTAGCAGTTGATATCACTGATAATGGCTGATAGTGTTAAAAAAATAGTGGGCCCCATCCAGCTGCATTGACTAGTACTTTTCCTACCAGTTACTTGAACTGCTTTATAGACTCTTTTTGCTAGGTGTCTCCAATTGCATGACTGTCCAATTGACTGTTGCCAGTGTGCAACGGTGTCTGGCTAAAATAATCTTTGCAAGTGAATCGCTGAAAATTGTCCTCTTTCCTGTAAGACCAATTGTAAGAAGATTTCAAATTCTGCCAAGTATCAATGGTTAACAAGTACTTGCCAAATTGTGTACACAAGCAGATCTGAGATTGAAGTACACTGTTTACATACATCTTATGCTTTCTGTATGAGAAAGCCTTTAAGTCATGTAAGCTGTTGAAGAACACCTTTGTTATGACTTAACCTGACTTTTTTACATAATACAAACAGAAGCACTTGTGTGTGTGTGTGATTATTTGTAATTGCTGTGTAGTAAGATTGGCAAATGTGACTGAACAAAACTCTTGCTTGGTGTTTGTTTATTATTTTATAGGCAAATATAGCAAAGAGTGTTATTTAGATTGCAAGCTAGAAACTTCCAGAATTAAGCTTACACATAATTTAGTCTGTGCTCCATTTGCAGGCTGATATTTCCTTCATCACATAATCATACTTTTTTTTTTTCCTCTACAAGACATTCGCCTCATTCAGTGCTCAGGGAGATGAATGCAGTTTCATCCCCACCCTGAGGACATCCTGGTGCTGTCTGTAGTGCGCAGTTCAAACTCTGTTCTAAAGACAAATGACTCATTTCCTCATAGGCTTCCATGGCATTCATAACTGCAGCGTCCAAATTCTTCTCTTGATGTAACTTTTTCACAGTATTCCTGCAAGATGAATGGCTGTTAGCCATTATGACAGAGAATATTGCACAGAGATTTAATTATACCTAATCCCCAGTAAGTTTGCAGTCTTACCTTAACCGCACCATTGTAATACACAGCATACAAGCTTTAGTCCTACAAGTTCTTGACTTTAATGACAGTTTTAACATATGGTGGCTTTCCTGTAACTTTTTCCAAAACAAACTGGAAAAAATAAAAATCCTGCTGAAGCTGGGCTTTCTGACATGAGGGTGCTGGCCCTACTGTAGCAGAGAACTTTGGCTGCTCCCTTGCGAGGTTAGTGCCATCTGTGTTACTGAGATGTTGGTACTGGGGATTTCTCTGTACATGGAGTGATTTCAGAGGGAGAGATGACACTCTGAGTAATATTTCAAGGTTAATTGCTGGTACAAAGGGTGGCAGTTAAGTTCAGTTAAAAACTATGAAGGGAATTTGTCCAATGAATAGAAAATGCTGTGTCCCTGTGCATAGTTTTGAATTCCTTACGCACCATCCTTGCATCCTGCCCATTTTAATGACTCCTCATCTTTCTCGCTTTTTCCCTTTTTCTTTTTTTTGTTTTTAATGTGAAGTATGCAAGCCACCCCTCCTAAGGATTTTTAATGACATCTGTACTCTTTGTAGTCTTCCTTCCTTCTAGACTGCAGACTGTCTTCTGAGCTTTTTGTCCAACCTGCATGTATCCTCTCTGTTTTGCCCTAACAGACATGTGTTGACACTATCTTATTAAGGACCTGAAAAAACACCATGGCTGTGGCAGAACAGACAGTCTTCTTTCAAGTCTTATTCGACAAGGTAAGAACGAGAAGGCATTTCAAATCAAGTTTTATGTTTTTCTCCTTTTTTTTATATAACTTTGTGAGGTGGGTAGATGCAACCATTATTTTCTTCAGTTATGTTATAAATGTCTGAACTGCTTTGGCATTTTTTTTAAGTCAGTCTAGGAGAGATTTATCACTCAGATTTATGCAAAATCCTTTAATTTGTTGAATGTTGAATAGAAATAGAATCTAAATCATGTAAAAAATGAAGAATTTTAGCGTTAGAGAATGTTACCTACCCTTGCTTTATAATGCTATCATAAAAGCTAGGATTCAGTCTGATTGAATATGCTTATTTGTATGTTGATCTTTTATAAATATGCTCTACTTAAGCTTGTTATGTTAAATAATATTTATCAAATAGCATTAATTTAACAATAAGCCTTGGATACCACAGAATTTCTTGTGAGATACAGTGGTGATAATGCCTGTGAACTACCTCTGTAGTATTCAGTCTTGCTGACGGCAGCCCTCAAATATATCAAATTTCCAGTATGTGAGATGCAGTCATGGTCTGTTGCGTGCGGGGGGATGTATATGATGTTTCTATTTGCCTCATGGGAAGAACCTCAGCATTATGCTGAAGCGGAGATGCTCGCTACCTTTCCGAGTTCTGCATGAAGCGAACTCATTTGTGCTGAGACCTTATTCTGGCTTCCATCCTGCAACACAGTATAGCTAGCTGGCCAATCACCATGGTTATGTTAGGAACCTAGGTAAGATACAAACCAATTAGCATGTTAAAATAATGAATAACAAAGAAACTATGAGTGTTGGCATGACATGAAGCAGATAGGTATAATTACTGCTATTTTCTTTACTTCAAGGGACATTGTCACTCATTACAGCACAGATATTTTGAAAGAATGTCTTAAAAGTTTGTTCAGGTACAGTTTCAGTTCTTACATATATAGCTTACCCTATCAATAATTTATTTTGGCTTTAGTCTGATGTTACCTTACCGAACAACTTTTTGTAGCTGATTGAAAGTAAGGGTATTGGTGCACATGGATCCTTATCCAACATAAATAAAATAATAATTTCTTCAATACGTAGACTTCATTTTCAGATCTGAGAGTGCACATTATCATATTAAAATTTTGCTTTGGAAAAAAGAAGTATATTTTGTATTGACAGTTACAGGATAAAGTAATAAATATATAGAAAATACATATGTAATATATAATATGTGATTAAATATATTACAATATATTTATAGATCTTTGAGCGAGTATACACGGGGTTGCTTTCTGTAAGCATCTGTTGTGCTTACAGATGAGGTTTGAAATATTCTTGAATGTGACTTTCCTAAAATTAAAAAATGGAAAACTTAGCAGAAAATAGTGACAGCATTTTAAATGGTAGAAATTTAAACAGTCCAACAGTGGTGTTTTTCATACTGAAATCCATGAACTGCATAAGCATATTGAAATATGCAGAATTTTCAGTGTATCTACCCCAAATTTGCAATGTACAAGTATACAAGTGTGTTGGGCTTTCTGTATTAGGAATGAAAGGGAAGGTGTCCCCATTTTTTGTAGCAGCTGTGATGTAAGTAACCACTTCCTACTCTATTGACATTTCTGGACTCCACCGAAATTCATAGTCTCCAGCAATATTTTATAATTGGATCATATAACCTATCTGACTAAAGCAAAGAAAAAAAGTATTTAACTATGTTTCCTCACCACCACCACTCTCCACTTTTATAGAGAATTTAATTTGTAAGATAGAATTAAGTAACTGGTGGACATCTACTGTGGTTAGATACCATATTATGCCAATCAGCATCTATCATGAGTTATGAATTTTCCAAATAGTGCAGAAATCACAGTCCTGGACCTCAGAAGTTTGAAACGTGAAAACTGAGAAAGGCAGAAGGGAGCTAAGGATGGTTAAAGACATGTACATTTTTGCATTCGAAAGTTTTAAAGGCTCCTTAAGGGTCGTAGGCATCCATTTCCTGTTGAAATGCAGTATAGATTTGAATGCCTAACATCTTTTGGCAGATACACCCCAGAGGTTTTAGAACTGCTCATAGTGGAGTGGAAAGGGAGCTTGTCCTGTTCTCATACAGTCCGTGTAAGTTTAAATATTTTAAAAGAAAGTTAAACTGTAATTTGCTTTGCTTGACAGGGTCACAGTGCAATTCAGATTCACAGTCTGCCCTCAGTCAATCCTGCTTCTTACCACCTACTCTCTAGCAGAGCTTGATAGTGCTTTCACATGTAAAGCTCCATCGCAACAGCACCCAGAGACTGCAGGTTATTAAAAACAAATGTGTTTATAACTGTACATAGAATTTCATTTTTCCCTGTGGATATTCCCCATAGGGACAGCAATGAAAGGGCGGTGAACTAATTGTGAATATGATTTATTTATTAATCTCATGGTAACAATACATTTTCTTACCTTACTGTGTCCCTGGGAACTCTTTTGAGTGCGTATTCCCCAAAACATGTACTTTAAATAACAGTAGAAAATTTGTTATTTCAGTTATATGGATAAAAAGTGCTCCTGGTCTTGACCTAAGAAAAACAAAATATCCAATGCATGTTATCTGTAATGGAAATATTCCCATTTATCAATGTTCTTCCATCAAAATAATTAGAATTGGAGTTCTACTATGAGAAGTTGAAAACAAACTGCTATTAACTGGAAATCATCTGTCTTTTTTTTTTTTTCCCCACTCAGAACTGAGACATTTTCTGTGCCAGGTAATATGGTCAAAAAAATACCATATAACAAAAATATGCAATGCTTGGAGACTGATGATTATATTTCTACTGGCCATAGCAACTCAGAGGTTACTATTTTGATATTCTGCTGAGATGGTCATCAGTGTTACAGTTATTCAGAGTCTGAAAATAAATCCTTACACATCAGAGTCCTTTTCTTTTCTCCGGCTTGGCAAAGCCCTCTGACATTGGTGAATGTAGTGTTCGTTTATGAAGGTGCTTTTCAGAACCATGATACCCCTGAGAACTTCAGGGATCTTCTTCATTTGAAAAGGAACCTTGCTTTCCCACTTAGCACCTCCTTTTGGCATAATGTCCCCTGGAGGCAACGCCACCTACTCAAATGTGATTCTGTGGCACTTCTGGCTTATAGATTCATGTTAAAATTAAAACACCATTTTATTTGTGCATGAGGCAGAATTCTCATTGACTTCCAATGCAGCAGAAATGATGTGACTATCAAAGCCAGCTCGATGAGCTTATAGTCTTGTATTGCAATGTCTTTCATTACTAGCTAGCACTAAGAATTCAGATGTAGAAAATTTTCATGGAAAGAGATGTGGATCAGAGAACTGATTTTTTCTATAAACTGTGTTTTTACTACAGATGAATGAAAAGCAGTTTTTACTTCAATTGAAATTACATCAGTTGTTATTATATTGATTTTAACTGGGCTAGTAGCAGCAAGTAATTATAATAAGCATTTTAAAAGCATAATATTGGCCATTTTAATTCACAAATGGCCTGGTTAAGAATTTCTTATACAGGAGGAACTCTTAAGCTTCAGAAAGACCTTTTTTTCTGAACATCAGCACTTCAGCACATAGCCAGAAGTGATGAAACTTGTCAGACATATTCATATCCTTTGAAGAAACATTGGCTCATATCTAAATGGAGATATTTTGGATAGGAATTCTACAGAGATTTTTTAAAGGATCAGCATTAAGCTGAGAGAAATTATGGAAAGTGATTCAAGGAGAGGTATAGGTAGCTAGTAATGGCAAGAAGTTATCTGAAATATAGTGGACTCCTTGGAGTGAGTGTTACTTGTATTGGGAAAGGATTTAGCAATAGGTTTTTGAGCCTTGTGGTTAATATACGTACCTAATAGTGAGTGCAGACATTTAAATTCCCTCAAGCACCACCCAAAGCAGAAAAGGAAAAGCCATAGGATAAAAGTTCTGCAGAGTTCACTCCGTAACTTTTATATATCCTATCTCTCCTTTATATTGCAGGGTCCTGTTACCTCACGGTTCTGTCTTGCACCCTCTACTGCCTGCTTGTCTAACCATTCAATCAAGCAGGTATTTCTGCTGTAAGGGTGGCTAAAAGAACAAGAGTTGGTTGGGAAAATATTACCCAGCTGTGTTTTGTGGCTGCAAGGGAAAAGGCAGGAACTGCCTGCTTGGTAGTGAGGCAGGTATCATGCAGAGATATTTTGTATGCATCTTCATAAAAGAAAAATTTAGAAGTCATCATTTGGAAAACTTCAGTAAAATATATGCAGTATTGGGAAAGGGTGAGAAAAATGTGAACAATTCTCGAGTAGGTTCTCAGCAGATGTAAATGAACACAGATTTGCTACGATTAGAGGAGGAGGATTTTACCCTCTTTCTGGAGCTGACGTCAATGTCCATGTCAGGGGAGTAAACTTTGTGAACAGCAGAGGTGATTTTGCTGAAGAGGGAGAGAGAACAGGCATGTGTGAGAGTATTCCAAAGTGATCCTCAATACTTTAATATTTGTAAAATTTCATTCTTACCAATTTATTTTATATAAAATTTCAAGCTCAGTGGATATTTTAAAAATATCGCACAGAGATTTTCTGTAATAGAAACAGTAAAAGCAAGAAATTACAATTGAAGTAAGATTTATCCATGTTCTTGATTGAATTTTCTTAAGAGGTGTAAAGTTACATTATTCTGTTTATGTGCTTGAATTCATCCTAAAGAGCCCTATAAATGAGTGCTCAGAGGCTAAGACACATGAAATCTTTGAGTCTTTTGAAGTAACCTTCATTTGTGCTTGCATTACTTTCTGCTGTTAAAGAATTTTGTCCATGTTTTTGTACCTGTAGTTGGAAAAGAAATTCAGTGGTGTGTGGAGCAGAAAATATTTTCTGTTGAAATGATAAAAGCCTCTGGAAATGAGAAATGCCTGCAACAGTTTTTGGCTAAGGAGCAGTGCATGGGAGATTAGTCTTTATTAACCAATACAGAGACCAATAAAGGTGGCAGTAAAAGTCTCAATTGACAAGGAAAAGATATGAAAGAATCTCTTTTATTTTTTTAGACATACCTTTGCAGAAGACAATACTTCATTAGAAACTGAGTGAACAGGATATGGGACTGTGTCCTTAAAAAAGAAAGAGGTTACTGCAGTGTGTCATTTTTTCATCAGCTAGACCTTGGAAAATGAATGCAGGATCTATCCCACACATTTTGATTCCCTGTGAAGAGAGGCAGAGTTAGAACAGCTCAGCTTCTGTGAAGAAAGCTGCCTAAAGTGAATGGACTCACTGTTGAGCAACCTGGGATTAGCCAGAATGGAAGTACTGAGGCACAGGTAGGGTTTTAGTTCTTCATGTAGGTGCTGTATTGCAGCCACAAACAACAACAACAGAAAGAACAGATCTTTGCTCTAGAAGATTCATATCTTAAAGGAGCAGAAAAAAGTAAATGAGGAAAAATCAGTGATTGAACAGATTTGCATTTGTGATTATATCATCCAAGATTTGTCCCAAAATTATCTTATTTTACAGTCTTAATGTAATTAGCTGCTCTGTACAATAAAATAGGTGCTAGTTTTTTTTCTGCTTGGTCCCTATAAGGTGCAGGGTTATCTCTTGTTGCAAGAAAGACAAACTTCTCGTATTTCTCAAACACCAGACTCTTGCTCGAGTTGTAGGGCACTTGGAGAGCTGTGAACAAGACCACAAACTATTTAAAGAAGTCCAAAGTTCTTGGGGATTTTGTAAGGTTAAAATCTCAAGCTATATGGAGAAAGGGTAGGGTAGAAAAAGGCTACAGCAGTTCAAGTGATCTATCTGCAGGATGCACTGTACTAGATACCACGCAAACCAGATGAGCCACTGCCTAAAAAGGCAATCAGAGAATTTTGTTCTTTCACCAGCTATCCCCATCTTTATGGACACCTTAAAATGACAAGTTAGTCTGATTTTGTATAATCTACATTGGAATAAAACAAGGCTGAATCTTTTAGATACTTTAGGTGCCTTCCAATTAGCCTTTGTTTAATTAAAAATGAAAAAATATCAGGTGTTTGGGGGATAATGTACTGTGGGTTTTCACAGTTGGCTTATTTAAGTATTTTTATAAACATCTGTCAATGCAAATAGTATGAGTCTTTGAGTCCTTCTGTTTTAGAAAGATTTGGGGGGTGGGGGGCTGTTCTACAAATACGGGCTTCTTTTTTCATTATTTGTTTCCCCTCTCCCTTGCCCTGGGACCAAACTCTTTGCACTTTTAATTTTAATGCAGGCTTTTTTTCTTCTTCTTCTTCTTTCCCTCCTCCACCCTCTCTTTTAATCTAATGCTACCTATATTTAATTGCACTTGAGTGCTGGGGAAATACCACATATTTTGCTGTTGAAGCTTCATTTATGGTTGGTTCTGCGGCTCGAGGACAACCGTTAACTCCCCAGGGCACGGCCCGCCACGGGCAGTTCCCTTGAGCGCGGTGGAGCGCGCGCCCTGCTCGCCCCCGCCCCCCGGCTAACGGCCGCTTTTCAAATAACCGTCAGCGTCTGGCGCGGGCGGGCTGAGGTAGCAGCAGCGCCTTCACCCTCTAACGGTCGATTTTCAAATAACCGTTGGCGGCTGTCGCGTGCAGCCGTGGAGGGGGCCTCTTCCCGCAGGAAAATGCCTCCTGTCGGCACACCGGCATGGGAGAAAATGGTAAAGCTTCTCTGTAGGAGTTGAAAGGTGTGGAAAAGTTAGAGAGGGATAGTTTGTCCCTGTTAATTTTATTTTTAACCAAGTAGCATGTAAATCTGTAAGTCTTGTTTGGGTATAAATGGAGTAGGGAAGGAATCAATCTCATTTGAGATAAGTTATTATTATTATTATATTTTTTTCCCCAGAAAATATGTCCCTGCTTGTAGTGCAGAGGTAGGCAGAAAATCCTGGTTTACTACAAATCAAGAATACAATCTGATTTGTACAATTTGTTACAATCCTTTACAAATCAGAGTTAACATTACTTGGTGTAGTTCGGTGTGAAACAAACACTGTTTCAGAAGTGTTTTAGAAGGATGAGGTAATGCTTAAGTTAAGAATGGCTATTAAATGGAACAACCCTGCTCTCATCAGCTTTATTAAATATAGGAGGAAAATATTAAATATTTTAAGATGGAAAATAATTGAATCAGGACATAAGAAAATAATTTCAGAATTCTACAGAGTGTAATATATACATAATATTGATATATATTACACTTTGGTAATCTGGTGATCTTGGTTTGCTCAGTTGTTCCCTTAAAGAAACCTAAGTGCATTCTGGAGTGAACGTAACACAGGTTAGAAATATTAAATTTTCAACAGTTGTTTCTTCATATGTCAAGTGTTCATAGGTACTGCCATTTTTTTCTTTTGAAAACATTCTTTTGTAGGAGTCCATAAAAAAGAAAGAAATCTTGGCATCTTTAATTTTCTTTTCAGACATTTTAATTATGATTCAATAACTACTGCAGTCTTGCAAACGTGTACAGCTTTTACATCTAAAAGTAAGATTCTCATCTGCCTTAAATACTATAAAAAGCCATTTATCAGTTATTTTCTTAAAGTAAGTTATCAAGTGTTGTTGTGGTTAAAAAGGAATGGTACAAAGTTCTCAAGTATTTAATGTAGAGCATAATTATCTGCTGTGGAAATTTAATCTGTGTTTAGTTTTTGCTTGGGAAAGCCTTTACATATCAGAACCAGAGCAGAGAGAATTTTTACAGTTAGATTTCTATATATCATTTTGATAAGTGTTTTCTAGCTGCGTTGGACAGACTGCATATGCTCCTATCTTTTCAGACAAGATTCAGAACATCCAGGTTTGCCTAAGAAAGTAGTTTGCGCAATAGTGATGTGCACATGGATTAAAGAGAGGGGAAAAAAATGTAATCTAACTCCAGCTTGCCACTAGAGTAAAAACAAAACCTGGTTTTTTTTAGTAGCCAGAAGACATAATTATGAATTATAAGGGTTATTATTATAATCAGGAAATAATCCTGATTAAAAAAACAGCAACAACAAGACACACAGAATTATCTTAAGAGAATGTGAATAGCTAGTTTACACACACTCTGTACACTTTGCACAGGATCCACCACTATTTCTTGAAGGGTGATTGTGTAGAAGTGTATGCTTCTGTGCAGCAGCAGTTGAAGAGGCTTACGGTAGAACATAATTACTTCCAGCTGTGACCAAACAGCCAGTTAGAAGCAGCTGCTGTGAATTACAATGGAGGCAGCGGGTGAAGCAGTTTTGAAGTGCAGGTGAGGGAAGATTCATAAGGGAAAAAAAATTGCTATGCAGCAGTGGTAGGAATGGTTTAGGTAAATACTAGGTGCAGGAAGAACTGAACCAAACCAAAGAGAAGATGACAGAATTGAAGGTTTGTTTCTCATCATGCAGAAGGCAACATGAGAGCTGCAGATCAAAGCTGGCGGGGAGGGAGAGTGGGCAAGGGCCCTTTGGTGTCTAGGTATTCTCGATTGCCAAGAGGCACCATGTTGTGCAAATGACCCACTTGGTCTTTGGGTTATGGTTTTAAACCCTCCTTTTTTTTTTTTTTTTTTCCTCCTCCAGTTTGAGACCCATGCCTACTGGATGGGAAGATGAGTTTTGAAATGACATCTACATTAGGTCTAGTGTTTCTAACACCAATTATTCTGGTGTGGTTAATGTGTTATCATTTCTGGATAAGGCACAAACTCCATGGATTCTGCTAACAGGAAGATTATACAGGTATGTGATTCTTATTAGGTGGGTCCGAGAACAAAACTTAGACAAACATTTGGTTTTGGACTGTTGTAGGGGATGGGTCCTAACTTGGATAATCATTTAGTCTGACCATTTATGTGCATCTTAACGTCTTGGAGGTGAGTTGAAGTTACTAAAACAGTGACTTTTTTATTTTGCAGTTATCATTTATTTAAGAAAAAAAATGGGAAACTTTGGATGCATGCTTTCCTACAGGCTTTTTCCTTTCAACATTTTTTTTTAAATAGTGAGAGTCTTTACTTTCTTGAAAAACAAATCTTTGTTATTCAAAGCAAGATTTTTCTAATTGTCAATGCTGCAGTAGTGCTGAAAGTAGTAAAAGGACAAAGAATGTCAGGAATATATGTTTGTACCTGGAAATAATTTTAGTATAATGTTTTCCAAAAGGACAGTTGTACTGGGTTTGTCCTATAATTTGGAAGAAATAT
The DNA here is from genome assembly GCA_034781795.1 of Crypturellus tataupa. Classification (NCBI taxonomy): domain Eukaryota; kingdom Metazoa; phylum Chordata; class Aves; order Tinamiformes; family Tinamidae; genus Crypturellus; species Crypturellus tataupa. Next base: position 1,664,578 of record JAWLRI010000460.1, on the reverse strand, counting down.
CATCCGCTCCTGTGACTTTGCTAAAGAGAGAGAGATACCTAGCTCTTTCATAGGAAAGAAGGTATGTTTTAAACTGTGTGAGGAATTACCATGACAAAAGATTATTTTATGTCTGATATTTGATTATCATTTTGCCACTTGCTTTATGGATGCATATAAGTGCTAATTACATGTCTTAGTTTAATCGAGTCAAACACACATTTATAATATGTTTCAATCATGTTATCTCTGTACTGTATAAAAGATAACTTACAACGTAAATGGTTTTAACAGATTGAAAGAAGACGAAAAAAATACGTATTTTGTGAAGATTTTTTTCTTCTGCAAGGAGACTTCTGATTGATATAATGCAAAATATAAAGTATTATTTATTCTGTGTATTAGTTAACAGTGAGTTAACTGAATTTTCATGTTCACCCAGTGCGTTATACTTTGCTGGAAACCTTGACTGGAGAGGCATTTTTGAGGCAAGCACTTGAGGCAGGAGGATCCCAAAGTACCCTAATTGTATGTGTCACCTAATCAGCATAGGCATGTTGTTTAACGTGAATGCGAGCAGACTGTTCAGCATTTGCAGAACTCCACCAATTTCAGTGCGCTGTTCTCCTACGTGTATTTGTCAATTCTTTTTCCTTTTTGGGCCTTACTAAACCTAGTCTGAAAGTTCAGACCAAAGAAGGGGAGAGCAACCAAACCTGATCTTGCTGAATCGACAAAGCTTGCGATGGCTGCATTTCTAACTTTGAATCAGGGGGTTTGCTCCGAAGAAGAACTTATCATCATCCAAACTTACGGTACTCTGGTTCACATCATGACATGATCTTAGAATATGCGAAGTTGATTCTTTTGAATTAGACTGAGCTTAAAAATGTGATGCAGGTGCACATCTTATACATTCAATCTCAGATGGGCAGTTTGGGCCATGGGATAAGATAAGAGCTAACCTGAAGTAAGAATTCCCTCAAATGACTGTAATGTTCTGTGAAGTAAATGTTTGATTCCGTAAGTCTCCTCCTCTTAGTCCGCAGAATATATATCCAGTGTCTCCTGGATTTTGGCCTGTATTGTATATTTTGAAAGGCATTGTGTTCTTTGAAGCTTTTAATATCTCCTAACAAACAGTGACCATTATGATGGCTTACAGAAGCAATTTGATAGGGAATGTGGGAGCAATTTGATAGAGAGGTCAATACAAAATTTGAAAGATCAAAGGGAAAGAAATACCTGAAATTAACTTCCAAGACTCCTTTTAATCTTGTGAATTTAAAAATGCCATGCATTAGTTTTGAGGGGCCTTGTCTAGAACTGTTATTACCAAGTACCGTCAATGCATTTGATGGGTTAAAATGTGAACACCTTGCAGAAGATGATATATTTAGGATGTTTGTCTGAAGTACCAACTCATTACTATAAATTAAATGTTCTACTTGAACTTAAATAGTCTATATTTCCACTCCTAGTAGTGTAATTGTATCTTCTTGTAAAGCTTCATTGTTGTTTTTCTAAATGCAAAGCTAAAAGGAAAGATCAGACAAGTATATTTCATGATAGGAAACAGGAACACATTTAATAAAGCTGTATTTGATTTTGTGCTATATGAATTTTTGTGCAGTCTTACAGCAAACTATTTTTTAATTGTGACCACTTAAGTTTATTATTAGTGATCTGAATTAATTAGAGATAATGTAAAAATGAAGGGCAGAAAAAGACATGTCACATACCATGTGTTTGCTCATTAGCCACGACAGTTACTCTGCAGGGTAAATTAATATTGATATGTATATTGAAACAAAAATACACTGGAGAGGAAGAGAGGTGGTGAGCTGTGTTTTGCCAGCAGTTAATAATGGGAAGATAAAAAATAAATGTGTATTGAATACAACTTCTTCTACATAAAATGTAATTCATTGCTAAGTAGGTTCTTTAGATTTTCCTGAGACGAAGGGTGATTCCAGTGTTATTCCTGTGCTCATGTACTTCGTATTCTCAGTTTAGTACACTCAAGGAAAGCTCTGTAATTGAGTTATTTTATGGAGCTATCATTATACTACAAAATTTGCATAATAACTTGGAGCTCATGCTATGTGCTGCCTATGGTGGCTTTACGGAGTACACAACAGCATAAACACTCAGCATTGTATTTTAAGCATTGCTCAGATTGCTTGGTCTGTTTTTCTGCCTTTAATTGTGGGGCAGGCAGACCTGTAGCACTGTTTTCTATGCTATCATCGGGTAGCAAGCCTTCTTTATCAGAGATCGTGCAGTGGGCTGTTTGTTTAATACAGACTTTTTGTTGTAAAGTTCCTATTTCAATGAGTTTAGAGCCATAGCAAAATGTGTATTTAAGTAGCATTTTATCAATGTTTGCAAACAGTTTGGAAAGCAAAAGCTTTTTTTTTGTTTATTTGTTTTTAATCACCCTAGTAACTTGTTTCTAGGCATGATGTTCCCTCCAGACTAAGTAACTGATGAGCCTGTACACTAAATACATGCATCATGGGGATCAAACAGGGGGAATTAGTTCTGTGCAGTTGCAGTGTTACTGTCTCATCAGGACCACAGAGACATAGTTGTAACTCACATGACCGGAGTGCTGCAGTAGATAGACTCTTTAGGAAGGACATGTCAGAAAGGTGAAGAGGGGGAGTCTATGTGAGAGAGCATCTGAACAGACAGAGCGCTGCCTCACAGTGATTGACGAGTTGACTGATAACTCTGGAAGATCTGTGAGCGCTTCACCTCTGCCGGAGTTCTCCAGTAAGACCATAAACAGGACACTGTGCTTATACTATAGTCTGTCTTTCTCAACATTTTTTTTTTTTCCCCTTGTTGCAACTTCTGTCTTTCTGGAGCCGAGAACATGACTAAGGAGCTCCCACTACAAAGGTCCACTCAACAGTATTGTTGAGAAATTGTGAATAAGCTGCAACCATCAACAGATTCCTAGTTTTGGTGCAGCTGTACTGGCTAGTGCTTTACCAGCTTAGCTTACTGTATCTATGAACATATTCTGCTAGCTACATCAGCAAAAAAGTTCCTTTTACCTACTCCACTAGAAGGATATTTTGCTTTAGCTATGCTACTTGTCACTATTAGGGATTAAAAGTTACTTAATACAGTGATTCTTAAAGATTTTAAGCTCCTTGAAGTTAGGAAGGGGTTTTTTTTATTATTATTTTTAATGTAGCAGGGCTAGCACTATAGGGTTCCTATGCTCTAGGGATTCCTGTGCTCTTTAGGGATATTCCTGTGAACTCATGCCAGTTACTCTTTGGCAAAAAAGTACTATTTTAGAAGTGAGTTGAAAGATCACCTTCTGATCCCTGTAACAGGTGATGACCCAAAAGATCAGGGCAATTGATTGAATCTACCACTGTGGACACCAGTTTCTTGGGCATGGGGATCTGAATAAAAATTTTCAGATTCCTTTTATTCCCCCGGTATAGAAAAGCCATTCCTGGTCCAAATTAGTCTGCCAACAAGACATGCTTGTCTTCTCTTTTGCATTTTAGGTTAGTTTCAAAGCATTAGAGAGAAACTTAAGATTTTCTCTGATATGCGTTCTTCTGTTTTATGGGTGGAGGTGTGATTTTTTTTTTTTAATTAGTAAAGAAGGTGTATTCTTCACCAGTCACTGTCAAGCAGAGAACTCTGTGTTAAGGATAGATAAGATTCTTCAAACAGTGAAATGAAGTCCTATTTATCTGTATCTATTTGAACTTCTGAACATTATGGCTAAAATGTTTTTCCTCATTTATAGACATCTGAAAATTTCTACAATGCAGGTGACTTTAGCAGTATAACAATTTCTTGGTTACCAGTATAGTATCTTTTTTGAAGCCAGTTAGAACAGACCTGCCAATGACTACAGGTTCAAGAAGTTTCTGATATGTTGTAACTTATGTTAAAGGATTAATCATGTTGTGTGTGTGCTGTCATGATCAAAGGAATACAGACTGAGCTGGATCAGAATTAGTTTTACAGAAAAATCAATGCTTAGTGTGTGACAATTTCTGTTGTTCTTGTAGGGATAGAATACTGTCCTATTGCAATAACTGGCGTACTGTTTCTAAAACTCAGATTCCTCTTAACATATTTGAATGTTGAGTCACTTTAACAGATAACCATAAACCATCAGAGTTGCGTTAAGTTATGCAGTATTAATCAGATATATAAATTATGGTTTAGTAACAGCTCTCGTGATTTAATTTTAAGTCTGTCAGCATCCTATTAAACTGAAGAAGTTGCAACTTTGCAAAAAGAAAACCCCAAAACAAACAAAAAACCTTTGCTGTCCTTTAGCAGAGCATGGAGGGAAGTTTAGGGATATTTCATTGTTGCTTTTATCACTGTAATTTTCTCTTTTTTGGTATTGTAGTTTATTCAGTATATTTCAGTATATTTGATGTAATCGGTATAATTTGGTATATTTCGATCTCTGTGTTTTGTCCTCAATATCTGTGGTAAACAAAACAAATAGTTCTTTCATTCGTGGAAAGTTTTGAGAACTACTGTGGTAGTTCCAGTCACACCCACACAGAAAGATGAGCTCCAATTGTGAAAAGCTGGCCCTAGGCTGAACTGGGACAGGGACTGTGTTGGTATGGAAAGACTGCTCTTCCAGATGCAATTCCAGGTTTTGTATTCCATTACATATTTGGGTGCTGAAAGATAGATCTGTAGGAAACGCTTGGTAGTGATTGTTGTAAAGCAGCTAAACTCTGTGAAAGAAATTCATGTGCTTCAGCTATGTCAAATGTATGGTACTTTTGTGGTGTGGATGTTCTTTCAGTTTTGGTATGGCTGCAGGAATTAATTGTTTTTACTTGTAACCAGTATATGGTTAATAGAATTTTCTTTATAGGCATGCTGTGAATTTTTTATTACTAGAAGTGGCTGCACTGCGGTTCAAGCATCATGGATACTTGATTTTGGAGTAAGGAAGTAAATCTAGAAGTAAGTATATCCATATTGGTGTTTTTTTTAGTACAGATCATTACCAGGTTCTTCTAAACCTTGAAAAAAGGCTTATGATTTGTAACATTGCCCCATTGTAACCAGTGCCATTTGTTCTGAAGAAAAATATAGCAAATAGTGACAAAGACTTAGCCAACTTGCTGCAGTGCAATTGATGGTAATGTGTATCCAGAGGTGTATTGCACTAATGCAGGCAAATAAGAACTGCAGTATAGTTAAAGAGCAGTAGATGACAATATCCAAATGATAAATTAAGCAAGAAAGAATCATCTATCCAAAAAGTAATCAAATTTTCAAAATCATATAACAGATCTAGGAAAAAAAAAACAGCAATAATGAATGGGCAGGATCTTTTAAGAATCTTTCTGGGAACTGTAATAATGGGGTTTTAAAAGCTGCTGTCTCAAAAAAGGATACAGTTGAATGCTGAGGACATCATCCAGTCATTATGCAGAAAAAATATCTTTTCTAGACAAATACCTGTATATGTGTAATGTTGCACTGAAATTGGAGGAGTTTAGATATCAATCATATGCTGTTTCACTGAGCTTACAGCTTTGAACCTTTGATTATTGTAGGCTTCAAGTGGGCAGAAGCATGTTTGGATTGGTATGGCTGTGTTTTTCATTGCTTATTCATAAGTTCAATTATTTCTTTAAAATACAAAACTAAGTAGAGCTAAATAAGAGTAAGTGCAAGCATAGAAAGCAGACATTTCATTCAATTTTGGAATATCTTTTTCAAAAGGAAAAGTAGCAGCAGAGTGTCTGACTACTGAGAAAATCCTTTTAGACACAGGGGAGCAATACAAGTACAAAACTGCTTGATATAGAGAGGTTGCGTCTGGGAAGTATTTATTGCGCAAATAGTCTGGGAAGTGTGAAAGCCTGTACAGTCGTAGAGTACTGAAGGAAGGAGCACTAGAGCATGCTGTATTCCTTCCGTATGTCCTACTTAATGAGTACCGGGAGCTCCTTGAATCAAAATGTAGGTCAAAGCAGCCTAAGGTTACTTTAACTTCCCTTGTGACCAACAGAGGCATTCAGTCTGGATTGTAATAAATGGATCCATGCTTGTTTTCCACTTTGTTTCAGTCAAGCACATCTCAAGAAATAAAGGACCTACAAATTAATAACTTCTAATGGCATTCTGCCTGGGGGTTTACCGTAGGTGTGAGCCCTCAGGTCTTAAGCATGAGAAATGTGTACTAGCAGTATGTGTTTGTGTAACGTGCTTTGTAGAAGTAATTGTCTGAAGAGGTATTATCAAAGTATAAGTAGAGTACTACTGTACTGAAAATGACTTTCTAGATTCTACTCTGTATCGGAGGAATGCCAGCATGAAGTATAAAGCAAAATGGTCTGTCTTCAAACTGTCTGTCAAAAAAAAAAAAGAAAAAAGTCCTTTTGAAAATGTACCAGAAGTGCTACAAACGTATGCAGTCTGCATTCTGGGTTGCATCTGTTGAAGTTCATGTGAGCAGGAGGACCAGGTCAACAATGAACTATTTGAAAGGATTATTCACCCCAGCATCCCAGACTTCCCACACTGCTACACAGAAGTCCTTCATGTTGAAACCAGTGTTAGGCAGGTATTAATTCTGATATATCCTGAGTTCTCTTTAGAACTTTATTTTAGCTATAGATAACTATAATTCATACTGAGCTCAGCAGTTGTTCACAAATCATGTAAGCTGTGTTCTAGCAGTTTATGCTGTTGCTGAGGCCATACAGTGAATTGCAACCTTTCTTCAGCTAGCAAAGTAGTTGGTGAATAGCTTTTTAATCTGTATAATGGTTTAATGGTTTCTATATTTAATGGGTTATGAACAGATTTCTCTTAACTAATTGGGGGGTGGAATGGAGGAGAGGATGTCATTTGAGACACTTTGTTTTCATTTGAGTCTCCTGTGATCACCAGATAAACTATCTATATATATCTTTCAGTAACATAAGTTAAAAGAGAGAAATTAACCTTTTTTCCTTCTTATGAGGAAAGCACAAGGAACAGTTCTGTTCTAAAACCTTATGTTAGTTTGCAAACCTGGCAAAGTGAGCAACAAAATACATTTTTGCCATCAAGTCCAGCTGTTTCTTGTCCTATTTCTCATATTTTTATGCAATCCAGTATTGTGACCGCTTGTAAATGATATAGGGTCTTGTTTTTTGCCTTTTGTTTTTTGTTTGTTTGTTTCCAGCAGATTCCTATGTAATGTTTTCTCTTTTGCTAGCTACTTCAACTCAGCAGCTGCAAGAATGTAAAGTAGCACTAAAAAAACAGGTCCTTTTATCATGGTCTCTCTCAGTTTTGCAAGAACTCTCTTTCTTGTTGTAGCTTTGATGAGTGGAATTTACATACCTAATAAAGGTTCTCTTCCTTTGCACATTCATTTTCTAAGTCTCATTGTTTCCGTTTTCTGTTTGGCCAAGGTTTAATCAGATGAAGCTAGGCTTGTTGAAAATTTCCTTGTGGAGGGACTGGGTTCTTGTTGCTGTCTTTCACAATGAGGAAATTAGACTTTCGAGTTTACAATTTTGGCCTTTTATTTTTAATATGTAAGATGTTTTGTGAAAGAGATATCAGAAAGAGAGATCTCTAATTAGTAAATCACCACAGCATATTTATAGCAGATTTACTTCCCTTTTTTAAATTTGTTTCTTATGTTTGAGTTGGAAAGCAAAACAATATATTTCTACACTGTCATCACAGAGATTTCAACCATGTGGTGATATTGGTAGGATTTTTGAAAAATTGTCTTTATCAAGGAAAATGGAATTGTCTTTTGCATGTTATCACTACAACTTAGGAAATAAGCAAAATAATGATATGAAATAAAGCACTTTGACATGGCTTTGTACAACTGTTAAAAATGTGAACTGTGATCTACTATGGTCAGAGACTGTGTGTAAACTTAGTGTGAAGGAAAGAGTCGAGGAGCTGGTATGTAAAATTCAGTTGCAGAGTGTGTCTGAAAAAAATGAACAGGAAAAAAATGGTCATGATTTTTCATGATCTGCAGTCACCTAAAAATGGTATATTTCAGTAACAGTCCTGAATACTTTCAAAAAGAAAATTTGGAGATCACTTAGGCCTGAAAAATATCTCTGTGTTGTTGTTTTTTGTTTTAGATCTTCTGTACTGGTAGCACAGAAGAATTTATTTGAATATATTTCTTTAGGATTACTTTAAAAAATACTGGAAAAAATGTAGGAGGAACTAATTTAAAAATTTTCTTTGGTAGAGGTAAAATTTTATTGAGGTAAAACATACCCCTGAAAGCAAAGCAAAGCAAACAGTACCATCGTTTTCAAATTATGTAGCAATTTAGGAATAATAATCCACCCGTTAAAAATCACAAATGTATGTTGCGTGATCCCAAGGTAACTTATTAGTAAGGAGTGATTATTCCAAATCCCAGTAAGAAGGGAAGAGCGATCCTGATACTGAGATTTTTTTTGCTCCGAAAGGTCTTAGGCAATCCGCAGTTGTGCAGGGAGTGAGTCTTAGGGGACATTGAGATAAAGCAAAAAAATGTCAGAGACCATTTGATAGTGATTTGATAGTGACTGTTTAGAAAAAGTAACAGATCTTTGGAAAGGAGGAAAGACAATGTAGTTCTCCATTCTGTTTTATACTATGAAGATAGCATAGACATTTACAGTGCTTGGTATGTGATAGTTTTTGGTATTACAGAGATTTCTTATAGATTTGGTAAAACATAACACCTATTCAAAAAAATAAACTTGTAAAGAAATGCAACACTGCCATCATTTTTATGTAAGTGTTTTGAGACCATAGCAGTTAGGAAGAGAGATGTAAAAGTCACTCTTTAGTACTGTCAGAAATAATATCTTAATCCAGATTTCAGAAGAGCACTTCAGAAGCCATTACAGGTTACTTAGGAGGAAATGGCTGTGTATCCGATTACTTAAGACTGAAAAGAAATTATATTAATTTGAAAGCATTATTAATGATAATTACAGTGTGATACAGTTTCTGAAATTAAGCTAATCACTGCAATTTAACCAACTCAGATTATGGAAGCATCTTTAAAAGATCTAAGTAATTACAACTTTCAAAAAATACATATATGAAGTAGAAATGGGAAAACTACTTTATTTGCTGTCAAGTGACACTTACAAATTGAGATTTAATACTAATAGACAAAAACATCTACTTTTACTATTTAATCCCTAATAATTCTGATTAGGCTATTTTTAAATGTCTTGAAATTTAGTTCAGATGTACAAATATCCCTCAGAAATAACTACATCAGTGTTTGCTCTCTTGATTTTTTTTTTTTTTTTTTCTGTGAGGAATGTAATTACTTTGTACAATTTAAAAGTGCTTTGGAGATTGGATCTCTGCTCCTTGAGGAAATGAGGCTAAAACTGATTTAAGCTTAATTTTGTTTCTCCTTAACCAGCACAGCTTGTATGCCAGTAACACAAATTGCGGTGACTGAAAAGCCCCTTGTCTTCACTGTTTTGCAGGCTTGTACCTTATGCTCACTATCAAACTTGGACGCTGTGAGCTTGACAATGAATCAAGTGAAAGGAAATAAGAGAACCCAAAATTTCAGACGAATAGTTTTTTTCATAATTTGCATTATTTTAATTTTTAATCTCTTTTACTTAAAGATTATTTTCATCCTTTTTTTTTTTTTTGCTTATTTTGCAAAAGAAAAAAAAAAGCAACCAACGCTATTGACAGAGAACAAACAATTATTATGCATTTAAGAATTCACAAGTTTCATGTTATTAAATATCAGCTCATTCTCCAAGAGTGCATTCATGTTAATATTAAGATAAGGGAGAAAGTCTGGAAGTGGCTTGTGGTGTGTCCTCCCCCCCAGTCCTGATTTCTGGAAGTCATTAGTCTTTTCTATATTTCTAATCTAGTTGTGCTACTAGTTACATGGCCCTTTATTTTTATATGAAATATCATATAGCTAGTTTGGTTGAAGTGGATGCAGATCAGGAATTGTGAAAATGTTTTTAGGAGAAAAAGCAATTGGAATGGGTATGAAAATCTTAGAACATCATATACGATGAAATTGCCTATTTTTTGAAGCATTGCAGACTTGTAATTCATCATGAAGATGCATTCCCAAAGTAAGGATAATGTAAAGGGAGCTGATTCCCCTTATTATGGATAGTAGTCATCTAACTCAGTCTCTATGAACTGTTTACAAGAGAAAGCTTCCACATGTACTGTTTTGAGTGATGGATAAAATAAAATAATGTTTGCTCTGTGAGTTAGCACATTACTTCCTGGAAAAAAAAAATACTATTATGTAATTTACTTTTAGTGCTTCCGCAGCTTTCTTCTCTGCAAGGAGAAAAATGGATATAATCAAATCTGCATGTTACTACCTTTGCTCTTGGTCTTGTCCTTTGCAGAAAACTGTCAGTTCAAAGTGTTTCTAGGTATTTGGTATATTTGTGCACAATTCTGCATTTTCTTGTCACAGTCAGAAGCGTGTCTTTTTTCCTGTGACTTCAGTCATTAGGTCAAACAACTTGTAAGAAACAGTTCATAAAATGGACCTAAGAAAACAGTATTCTAGGTATTTGATGAGTTAGTGATAGCAGTAATTTCTGAGTGAACCTGAAGTTAGTCATACCCATCAGGATCTTCTCCCTCTCCTCATCCAGTTTTTAAAAATGTTGGCTTTGGTGGCTCTTTAAAATTCAAAAGTACGAAGAGGCCAGTGCTGAGAAAATTTCAGATCTGTTTAAATCCCCTGCATCTGTGCCTGTTGTTTTTATGGACTATATATGTCCTGCTGAGACAGTATAAAACTATTGATTTGCCTGTGTCTGTGTAGTAATGGACATCTATAATCTGTGAATATAAATTCCATCACCTCAAGGTGCTGAGCACATCAGGGTCCTGCATCACTAGTACTAGTCCATCCACGCACCTGTGAAACACACTCTGCTTCTTATGTACTTTGAATACTCTGCTGATGCTGAGTAGCCATTCTGTGAACTGCTAGAAGCAGAATTATTAGGGCATTGGTTAACTACTTAAAGCAATAATATGTGGCAGAAGCTGGTAGAGTTGGTAGCTATGGAATCCAGCAGTCACAAACACTTGAACTTGTTTTTGAAGAAGATAGTAAAGGAGAAGCTTGAGCAGCAGTAGGAAGAATATAAGGTTGAAAGACTCACTAAACTAAGTGGAAACAAATCCATTCCATATTATATGATGGTGGGCCAGTACACACTGTGTCCCTCCTGAGCTGACTGTATCTTAATATGAAGGCTTTCTCTGCATTGATATGGACTGAGAAGCCGATAAATCAGACACAATATAGGAGTTAACTGTCTAGCCTCACTTGAGGTTGCAAACTAAAATCAGTTAATTAACAGTTCCTGGATCCCCAGTTTCTGTGTTGTTCTGATGTGTTCATGAAGTGTTTAATTCTGTTCTTTTCCCTATATTTTCTGTATTTTAGAAGCCCTATTTTACAGGTTTTAAATATTTTCCATTTATTCTGGTTTCTGACACTGTAGAGTTTATTGGAGATGAAATGGTCATAGGGATGGTTAAGAGTGCATAGGAATGAAAAAAAAGAGAAAACTATTTATACTGGCGCAGATGAAAAGGGCAGAGAAACCGGATCCAGAAGTTACCTAGTCTGGACAAGTAATCTTTACAGCCTTGGTATTTGAAATGGGAAATAGGAAGTCTGTTGCAAAGTAATAAAAAGGAGAATTCACAACTGCAGTGCTCTACTCTAAGGCTGAGTTGTTGTGAGTAGTTCAGTTCTTGTCAAATCAAGCATCTGAAGAGGTGTATGAAATTACAGTGTAGAGAAAAAAAGCGGACAGACATGTAGGACATGAACTGAAGTGCTGAGAAGATTACCCCTTGATTTTAAAACATGGCTCTTTGGGGAAATGTAGAAAGCTATAGAAAGGAGAAAATAAGGTTAATAAATCCTAAATTTACTTTATTAGATAAACAAGTTATGGATAAGGGAAATTACATTTTTGAAGAGTATGCTTAACCTTTATTAATGTACAAATGTAATTCAGTTATTTCAAAGTAGTCACAATGGGGACAAAATGGCAAAGAAGGTATATTGAAGGTGCCTTTATATAGGTATATGCTAATTTTTTTATGTTGAAAAGAGGTCAATGGCATATGTGATTCTTGAGATAATTCTCCTATTATATTACTAGTTCTGTGATTGACCTTGAGTAGCTCGATTAAAATTGTTTTATTCTCTTTAGTCCTGCTTAGATATGCTGTAATCCTAGACTGATCTCAGAGATCTCTGCCTCATACTGGGCAGAAGTCAGACAAGACCTATGTTAAGAATAAGAGTCAAGTCACCCATGTATTTTTTTTTTTTAATCTCAAACACTTGTGCCTTATTACTTGAAACCACTTATTAATCATACTGTGAGGAATATCTATTAATTCCAGTAATGTTTAAACTGTTGCATAAATTTGTTACCAGTCAAAAGTTGTAGACTTATTATTTTAGAGCATCCTAAAATCAAGAGGAAAAAAATGTTATCAGGCCTCATTTTACTTCAGTAAGTGTTTTTTCATTTTTTTTTTCCCTCTTGATTCATTTTTTTTTTTTTAATGTGCTATAATTTTTTTATTTTTTGGTTAGATCTTGAGAGTTCTTCTACTCATCTCTTCAGTGGTATATTGTCCAAAGCATTTTTGGATTGGCTAATGTAACATAAATCACTTGAAACTGCAAAAAGATTAGATAATTCATTAATACTTTGGAAGATTAAAAAAAAAATTATTTTCTCTTTAAGATAAAGCGCTTTGTTTTAAGGGACATTTTGCAGTACCTTCTTACTGACATTTTAGAAGAAAACTTCTTATGTTTCAGAGAAGCTGCTGTTCTAGAGTCACTTGAAGTCAGCACACAATTGAGCTTCTGCCAGAAGGGGCTGTCTTAGCCTTTTTGCTGCCTGTCTTGCGATGATGCTTTTGAGGTTATGTAGTCAGTTCAGGGGACTCCTTTGGCTTTAAATCAACTTGAACTACAAAAAAAGCAAACAAACAAACCTCTTGAGTAAAATCAGAGCTGGAGGCTGAGAATAGAAGAACCTCATCTGGCAGCAGCCCAAATTTATGTTGTTTTTAGCAAGATCATGAATCTGCCAACTGATCTATTTATTCAAGCCTTCAATAATATTTCATACTTTTTACCTTGGGTACATTTGTAATCCTATTAGAAGTGATAAGCTTGTACATTTAAGTGTTTGCAACATAAAGGTTTATTTGGATACATTTGGGAATTTTACTAAATCTTACTGTTTTTCAGTTCTATTCAAAACTAAATGGGTGTCAAGTGCCTCAAATTAAAAGTTCTCGTTTTGATCTTGTTTGTCTATTCTTGCCTAGATTGTGTGTGTGTGTGCGTGTGTCAAATGTGGTTTTGCACAACTGTGTGAAATAAATGGCTCTTTAGATAAAACTTTTAGTTACATACACTTTAATTATCCTCTTTTTAGTGGTCCCATGTAAGCTATCAAGTTTTGCTAGGAATTGCTTTTTGTGTTTGCACAGTTAAAATACATAAGATGTAGGTTTGTTCATCTATATTACTAATAGCAGTTAACTTCTTATAAATTAAAAGTCTGACAGTTGTTAACTGTCTACTAGTATGTCTCGGCAAGACATCCTCAAAAAAAAAATCCTCAAACATAATCTCTTTTGTTTTAGGACCATCCAGTTAACATCTGTATTTGTAAGCTTCACCCATCTGTTAGATACATAACATTTGGGTTATGTTATTGTTTAATTTTCACCTGTACTTCCTTTCTCCCTTTTTTTAATATATTTGATATAACTCAACGTAGTCTGAGTTACTGAATTTGAAGATGATATATTTGTATGCAAAAACATTTTGATCACAGTCCAAGAAAGCTTGGATACAAAGGATTAGATTATTCTTTATTTAAGATAACATTTGCAAAAAAAATGCTTAGTTTTAAATCAAATCCTTGATTGCTATGGCAGTTGAGCATGTTTTTGCTTTCTTTCCTGTGTGGGAAGCAGTTTACTAAAACAAAAATATAGGTAATGATGGACAAATGTTTGCTCAATATAAAGCATAGAATGCAAAATGTTTACAGATCGAGATTTATCTTATGCATTTTTATGATAGTCATGATCACACTCTGCACTTCTAAGTTCAGAAAATCTTTAATTACAATCTAGGATGTATTTTCAAATGTTCAGTTGAACATTTGAATTGATATTTCAGTTTCTAAATGCACTCTTAATTCTCTAAGCATTACCACAGCTGATACACTTTATGGAGTCCTGATTGCAAGTCCATGAAGAAGAAGTGAGCAGAGTTGCTCATAAAAGGTTTTGTAGATACTCCTTTTTTTCCCATGATAGAAAAATGGCAAAGAAAGAAAGGGGAAAAAAAAGATGGATATAAACAGAAAGACAAGATGGAGGGAAAAGGCAGCGATATTGAGCTATATCATAGTTAATTTCAGGCTAACTAGACTAGAAGAGACAAGTATGTGTTTAGTTTATAATAGCAGATCTGGTGGCAGAATAGACACTGCAGATGTCTCTATAGTATATTTGAGGTGAGGCAAATATTAATTGTCTAGACAAAAGGAATTATTAGTATGTCCTCTGTAACCTTACTTCAGGAAGAGGCAGAAATAAAATTAGGGATTTCTACTTTGCAGTGTTGCAAGCATGAGATTACTAGAGTGGCTACAGTAATAGCCCTTTTCTAGTTCTTCTCTGGCACTCGTGTGCCACTCCTCATGTGTTATGGGATTCAAAAATTTATGCATGGAAGAACTCAAGGTTTGGCTTCAGTTAAAGCAAACTAAGTATACGTATGGCATAGAGGCCTTGTAGAGGCGCTTTGCCTTGCGCTGAAGGACAGTCTCAAGTATTCCTCAAAAAACGTGGTAGATCTTAATAATTTCAGAATGTCATTATTCATAGCGAAGTGCATTAAAAGCAGTGAATATTATGTCTAGTATGAAGCTAACATTTTCTATACACTGCTCTCTGAGGGTTTTGTGTGTATTTTAATCTTTTTATTGTTATTCTTTAGGCTAAGGACTTTATTCTTTCTACAGACAGGATTAGTTATTAAGTGGGAATACTTAAGGGGAAATGCATTGTCTAGTGTGTTTAGATGGCTAATTAGGAAGTGAGAATCTGTGAAGGGAAAAGAACAGCCATCTGCATTGACCTTAACTGTAGTGTACTTCAGTCTGTACATTCTGCATGTTCCTATGGCATTTGCTATCAAAACCACAACATTATTTTTTAGTACAGAGCTAGTTTTAGACCATTTGTAGCTACTCTGTAATTGATGATGGGTTTGCTAAGTCATTTGTTCAAAAAAAATTGCTTTAATAAAATATGCATTTCTATATTAAAATACTTTGTTTTTAGTTCCTTTACAGAATTCTGTATTTTTTACAACAAATTCATTTACTAGAAATGAGTTTGTTAAAATAAAATTGTATGACATCTCACTGAAATTTATTTTGCAAACTCTAAGTCAGATTCACGTATCTAACTTCTGCCTCAGTTAAGGAGACTCTCTGGAATTGCATTTAGATATTACAAAGAGAGTGGCACTAGATAATTCAAATTCCTGCAGAGGTCTAGATTGTATATCAGATCTGGCCAGAAATTTTGGTTAAACTGATTTTTTTTGAAATTTCAGTTACTTAAACATTAAATATTCTGTAAGAATACAGCTGTTATAGATTAAAGGTTTCTCAGTTCTGAAAGATAAAAACTGACAAAGATGATGTTTTGGTAGCCGTCTGCAAAACCATTGTTCCAATCATGCTCCAGTTAATATTCAACTTACAGACTGGAACAGCTTCAACAGAAAAAAAATGAGAGAAACTTATCTAAAACTTATTCATAGGCTAATTGTGAAAGGGTATTTGCTAAGATTATGGGAGAGCCAAGTTCACATCTCCGTCTGCCAATAAATTATATGAGTTTGGAATAAATTTGTGTTACTACTTAACTTTTTTTGCCCTCTTGAGAGCCAAGTTTAAGGATTACGTTAAAAAATAGCATAGATTAAATGATGAAATTTGCACAGTGAATAACCAGAAGAGATGAACTCAGCAGGAGAAAGCACCAGAAATGCACCAGAAATCTAAAAGACAGAGGAGAGTGTATCTGTGCTGTCTTACCTACTCTCTCTGTAATCATACTTTTTCAGTGCTTCAACCAGGAGCGCTTCTGTGTGTGGTAAAATAATCTTAGTACACTGCAGTGTAACTTCTGCTTAGTTGTTCCAGAAAATCCATGTATGGGACCAGTGTGTCAGAGAACAGAGATATGTAGCTAGTTATATTCAAGACAGTACATACTTATCAACTTATCAACAGATCAACTTTTGGTCAGTGCTTGGAAGTTGCCAGGAGTGAGCATGAAGGGCTGAGAACACTATACCAGCAGTACATGGCCACTGACAGGATTTTACGATGCAAACAAATGTACCTTTAGCCACAGTCGTTCCATGGCTTTACCAGATTTGGCTCTACACGCTCAGGATTATGTTTATCACACTCTTAAGTATGGTCACTGCTGCTGTCAACCAGATGGCTACCTTTATCACTATTTTAAGGAGCTGCAGACAATTTTGAGTGACTATGATTTTTGTATCTTAACCTTTTTGTTTAATGTAATCACTGCTATGTTGGCATTTGGAAAGAAAAAAGTCTCTGTTCTGTTTTCTGATTCAATTGCATACAAATAGAGGGAGATGGAAAATACAGGTACGGAGCAAGCAAGGGAAAAGAGTATAGTGGAAGTTTTAAGCCTGAGTCATAATCTGGATTGTAGGAGATGTAACTCCTTTCCTGTTCAAACTATTAATACTTTAGCCTAGGCTAATGTTCCCTAACGCACATCTCTATAGATGTTCTTGACCTGTCAGGCTGGAGGTGAAATTTAATAATTTCATTTTGAAATTCAATAATTTCAATTGAATTTTAGCAAGAAAGAATTGGATTCTTGATTATGTTTAAATGTTTTGAGGACAGAAATCTCAATGGTAGTTAAAGAGTATTTTAATTCTAAGTGCCTGTGTAATATCTGTTTCCCATGAAGTTTAACCTTTTTGCACAATAGTATGTTTTGTAAGTGGGGATATTTTTCTTGGGTAGTGATGATTTTCAAATAGTATGTAATAACAGTAGTAATCATAGTACACAAACTAGCTGAGGCAATACAGAGACTGGTTACTGCCTGAAGAATGTTAAATATAAAAACACATGAAAATGATGAATATTCATAGTGAAAAAGTTGTCAAAATATCTGAAATTATATGTAAATGTGAAAGCATATATTTTGTATGTAAAACAAATACTTACAATAGAAAGGATGTCTTCTGCAGAAGTTCTAAAGTGAGATTAAAAAGAATTTTGAGAGGCATCATTTAATACATCAGTTTCTGTGTATTTCAACATTTAGTTACGCAGTTTAGTATATGCTAGCTTGCATGTATCAGGGATTTGTTTCAAGAAATAACAGAAGTCATTACAGGTTACAGTAGATTCATTTAGTGGGTTATGCACAGTAGGGTAAACAAGCGGAGCTGAGTATGCTAGGCTGTGTGGGTGTCTTGAACGCTCAAGTAATGCTCACATTCAAGTTAAGCACTGAACTTTTATTATACTAAAATGATACTTTGAATTAAGTGATTAATATTTACTACTTTGGAGGAGGAGAGGAAATGAATGGTGAAGTTTAGAGATGAGGTTAATTTCAGAAGAGAGTCTCACAAGAACTGAGAATAATGGCAGATTAAAGAACATCTGAGGAGGACAAGAGTTAACCTAGTGCTGCACTCCTTTTTCAGTGTACAGCTTTGAAGTATGTGTGTTTCTTCTCACCCCAAGCCTTTCATCTTAGGTCAGTGGTACATTTTGTCCAAGCTGAAAATTGATGAGGAATTTATTTAAGTTAAAGGGTGGTGGGGAGGAACCCACATGCACGTTAGCATTACAGTAACTTATGCAGGGAAATGTTGAAAGTTAAAAGTGAATGTATAATTTCAATTTTCTCTTGTTCTTGAGCATTATAATTGAAGAGGTAATTATGTGACCACCTTCTGTTTACAAAATGTAATAGTTTTTTCAACCTGTGAGCATTATCCTACAATTACTTTTCATGCAAGTAGCCCTTGCACTCATAACTAGTCTCATCAGAAATGATGGGGGGTGGAGTGGCAAGGCTTTCTGTAGAAGCGTTCTTAAACCATTTTCTTTCTTTTTTTTTTTTTTTTTCTTTTAAACAATAGGGTATAGTAGCAGAGTTAAATTTAGCACATCCATAAGAACTCTTAAGCTATAGGCATGCTAATACATATATATGCACTCACCTTGTCAGATGCTAGTACATATATATGCATGCACCTTGTTAGTTTAGATCCCCAAGCATTTCAGTTTCTGGGTGAAATTCAAATAAATTAGAATCAAACCTCGTCAGCTAACATCCCCAAACTGAAAAGTCTATCTGCAAATTATTATATGTAAGTATATATTCAGCAATTAAGTAAAAGGAAAGACATTAAAGAATTGTGAATAGAAGATGTTAAGTAAGTATGAATGTTTCCCAGTTGTAACACTTATATTCGGTGTTTAGGAACTGATTGGGGAGATTGCCTAACATTCTTAAATACATTCAGGGCTAAATCTATCAGGCAATTTGCAGTAGGAGCAAAAAGCGACTTCTAAACTTTTGTTCTGTCTGTGGTTTAATTCACCAAGGACCATGTTCCAGCTCTAAGAGAATGTTGCTATGCGTTATCTAGTTACTGCACTGAATTGAGAAATGCTCTGTAAAACTCAGGCTGAAATTTAATAGGTCCTTCTTCTGTAATCAGGAACTAGCTTTTGAACACATATTTATATACTGCAGTTTCCTAAAAAGGAAAAATATAGTTTAGTAAAGAGATATAAGTCAATAAAAAACTATGGAGCTGAAATGCAGTGCAGGCAATCTATAACTTCTTACTATAATTTTTGTTTCTCTTATGTGTAGTGTTTTTTGTAGTGTTGCAAAGCATAGTAGGTTTACACTAGCAGTTTATTTCTTTTCTGCATTCTGATAATTTTCCTTTGCTTGAAAACCTGAGCTTTTTTTCACCAAGAAACCTACAGAATATTATCAACAAATAACTATTTTATTTCTAAATAAAATAGTTTAAAATCAGTTTAAAATTTTTCTTGAAAATCAGTTGCATGAAGACAATGTTTGGAGAGTGATGGAAAATAAGGCTTCTGCCCTTGAAGAAATACTTTTTCTAATATGTTGACTGAAAATCCAGAAGTGCTGTGAAAGCTCTGAAGTTTTGCAAAATGCAAACCTCTTCTTCTCTCATCTCTGACATTAAAAAATGCTTTTGTCAACTAATGACTACTTATCCCTTTTTGGCATTCTTCTAGATCTGATTGATATGGAGATAGGGAAAGTGAGTCTGGATTTTCAGTCACTTGAATTTGGCAGAAAACTTTATTGCTTCACTGGACTTTATAATCTAAATGTGCAGTCAGCTGGCCCAGATAGCAAAATTCATAAAGAACTGACAAAAGAAATTTCAGAATCATTGGCAGTCATCTTCTGAAGGCTCATTAAGAACATTGGGAGGAAGACAAGAATGGAAGAGGGCACGCGCCTAACAGAGTTGTGCTGCATAGGTGCAGAATTAGTTACAGTTGTGTACAGGTTGTACACGTACACATTGCAAAGTGTTAAATAAAACTCAATTTTCAAAATAGAACAGAATCTCCTATGTTACTGATTAGCTGAAAATAAAAATATAATTGAGCAAGTGCTATTTAGCATGTGCGTCTCAGTATTTGGTATGTACTGAATGTGACATAAGTCATTCAGTGAAGTCTGTTTTTGTGCATCTCTACTGTCTCTATTTTTCATGACAAATTTGTGACAAAGGAAAATCTAATAGATACAGATTTAATAAACTATATTATCTTCTTGAGGTAACTAAGCCCATGGACAGTAGTTAAAAATATCTGCAAAAGGGCTATCGTGAAAAAAATAAAGCAAATAAAAGAAAGAATGATGATTACATTGATCATATTTGCTGACAGGATTAATCTAGGAGAGCATTCTAATATTTAGGAAGTTGGATATAAAAGTCTACAGGAAGCAGAGTAGTTAGAAAAAAAAAGTGTCAGATGTTGACAGTGAAATTTAATCAAGATGAATACAAAAAAACTAAATATAAAGAAACAACAGTGAAAAGCATCAAATGTGGGAAGTGTTAGAAGAGCAGGTCTTGGGAGTCTTGTGCTGCTGCAGAAACTGCATGTATAGGGATTTAATAGAAAGTGGTCTTTTTTTTTTTGGGGGGGGGGGGGGGGGCGGGGTGGAC
>JAWLRI010000460.1:1579000-1644194 GCA_034781795.1 Crypturellus tataupa | reverse complement strand
ACACCGAGGACAACGGCGAGTTATCTCTGAGAAAGCACAGTCTCTGGCCAAAGCAGTATCATCAAAATTGTTACAGAAGCTGTGTCCACCCAAATCAGTGGTAACCTCAGTAGTGCTGTTTATTCATCTTACCAAAACTGATTGTTTCAAGAGGAGTTGCATTGATAATTGTAACTCCAAATTTTTAGCCAAAATACGGGCTATGTTTGAGGTGTTGTATAAATTGTCTTCTATATTCTTTGTTTCAATGTTTTTCTGCTTGCAGACATTTGGTTTACTTGCTATTTCTCTGTGATGTAACAGTAAAACTTGGTCTGTTCGGCTTTGGGCTCTTTATAATCTATTTATGAGTCTTTCCATTTCCTTTTCAATCTACTCTTTGAGATCATCCAAAAACAATAATTTCTGTGAACAACTGGGTGCTGTTTTTCCATCTGGTGCTATCATCAATATAAGCTACAAGGAATAGAGAGGAAAATCTTTTAAAGAGAAAAGCTTTACTTATCTGTTTAGTTTAACCATCAACTTCTCATTTGTCACTAATTTACAATAAGGCTGGTTACAGAGAGCTATATCAATTGGAACCAAAAGGGGGGGGGGGGGCTGGAGAAAAAAAGAAAAATTGAGAGGTCTGTGTCTTCTGTTCCTATAATAGTAGGAAGTGGTATTATAGTGGTTTCTACTTCAGCAGCTTTCATCTGGTTCATGCCTTCTAAACAGCCTTTTGCAGAGATCTTTTGGTGACTTCTTTGCTTAATTTCCCTTTTAGTGTTCTGTTGAATTACTTCCTCTGTATCTGAATTCTGCTTTATATGGCTTTTGACAGATGCTTCTGCTTTTAACTTGCTGCGAGCTATGACTGTTAGTTTCATGTTGTACACTTGCGCTAGTATTCCACATTGTGGTTTGCACTTTCATGTTATTTCTTTTTGATCTAGTAATATGAAAAAATACATAGTTTCATCCTAAGTGTTATTACTCAAATGTGTTAAACTTTTCACACACAAAAAATGCTACATTTTGAAATAGTGGCTGTTCTTTGTGTGAGCTTGTCTGAACAATAGCAAGTCTTCTCATGCTTTGATGCCCAGACTGAATGCCACATATTCCATTGAACAGACTTCTCCTAACTCTCATAAACTTGACATGTAACTTCTATGATAGACTGATCATTATTATTATTATTAAAACTTCTTTTTTTACTGTCAGTGTCTTTTACATTATTTTTTAAAATGACTTGACAGCTGTACGTGGTGCTGTACACAATTTACTTTCGCGTTGTCGGACTGTAGAAAGGCAAGTTTTTTTTGTTGTTGCTGTTAGTTACCTGCAAAAGAATGTGTAAATTTTGAGGTTTTTTAAGTAATTAAAAAAAAAGATTCTAAAAGATTCTAAGATTCTAAATAGATTCTAAAATTTTAAGACTTAGGTAAGCTGCTGGGATAGCAGGTAATGTTAGGTAATGTTAGTGTTGCTATATGGAATAACTACTGAGAGCAGTGAACAGATAAACCAGAATTAACTGTCCGTGCTGATGATAGATGTTGAAGAAGGAAATTAAAGAAGCTGTTTCGGAATGGTGGCCTGGGAAACGGGAGGGTCAAGGAGTCTTGGTGACAATGGGTAGTTCTTGTGCAGTTGACAAAAGCTGAAACACTCCTGCCAGAAAACACTTCTGATGAAATACATTTTGCAGGAAGCGTGCAATACCATCTTTGCTGTAGTGCATGTAGGCCTTGAAACTTGAGCTCAACAGAGGAATACAGACAAGAGAGCTTGACATCTTTACCAAAGGGACAAGGCAGGATTTCTAGTTGTGTACATTTAATTTCTTTTTGGTAATAAAGCTAAAAGGAGGCTTTCTCCTTGAGCTTTGCAAATCATGCAGATGAGCTATGTTATGAGAACAATTCATTCTGTTGTATGCTTAATGCTTGCCAGGTGTAAATATAGCTGCAGAGAGTTTGTGATGGACAAGGAGGCCCTTTTACTTATTTGGGCTCAGGAGTTAGGGGTAGAGCTGCCTTTTCCATTAAACTGTAATTCAGATAGCTGAAGCATGAAATCACCGGAAAATTATCAAAGATCAAGAAAGAGGTGAGCACTGCAAGTTTGAAAGCAGAAAGCATCAGACTTAAAATAGAGGAAATATTTTAATGTATAACAGGATATTTTTGTCTTTTGATGATGACTTGAAAGTAAGTACAAATATTACAAATATCCTGAAGTAACTTGATTTCATTATTTATAATTTTCCTTTTCAGTTTTCCTGGCTGATTATTCTTGAAACCATTTCAAGATCATACTGTTTAGGGCTATAATATAAATTGCTGTGCCGTAGAAATACAGGGGTCTTCATTTAAAAAGAATTATGATGAATGAGGATTTGGTGCTTATTTATTGTCAAAAAAGGATTGACATAAATATAGCAATGGTAGTTGATAGTATGTGATTTTTAATAAATATACTGGACAAAAAGTTTAATGTATCCATTTTGTTCAGGTCTAAAGACTGTCAAAACTAGCTATTTTAGAAATACATAAGAATTTATTTTTCAAAATAAATTTGAAATGGGTTGATGTGATATTGTAGCTGGTTTGGACGGTTTGGGCACGTAACCTATTAGAATGTAAAATAGACACGAGTCAGACCTATAAAATAATTTATAGGGGCCAACCTTAATTGAAAAATTAAAGCATACCATGAAGTAACCTAGAAATACAGAGGTAGCATAAGTCTAACAATAACTTGCAAAGTAATGTGGTCCAGCTCTCAACAGCAAATATTTTGAAAAACTGAGTTACCTGCTAACCCTTTTACGAGTTATATATTGAAGGTGATGTTGTCTTGGTTTCTGCTCTCGTAAGTAGAGAAGTAATTTGAGTGCAAGATCCATCTTGTTTCTTAATGAGAACAAGCATATAAAAAATGCTTGCCCAAAGAGCTCACAATTGTCTCTTGTTTTCCTAAAATTAATTTGACAAGATTGGCACTAGCGAGAGCTTTGTATCTTATTACATTCTTTTCCTGTTGCACCCCAGAGAATTCCCTCTGCTTGTGTAAATCCTCATCTTGAGATATTTCTTTTCACCTGTGTAACTACGTTCTCTATCCAC
The DNA here is from genome assembly GCA_034781795.1 of Crypturellus tataupa. Lineage (NCBI taxonomy): Eukaryota > Metazoa > Chordata > Aves > Tinamiformes > Tinamidae > Crypturellus > Crypturellus tataupa. The sequence continues at coordinate 1,641,078 of JAWLRI010000460.1, read as the reverse complement.
TATCATTTATGCTGATTTACTCTGTAGTCTGCTTTCCTGCTCAGACGCACTCACTTCCAAAGTCCTTCCCTTGATCCATATAAAGTGTAGATTATTGACAAACAGCTGCCTGATTCCATGCTACCTTTTCTCTTCTAGATCTCTGAGTGTGTTCTCCCTCTCCAAGATTTTTTTTTAATTTCTTCTGAGTGTGTTTTTTATGCTTTCTGATTTAGCAAACTGCCCTAGCAGCAATTTTTGCAATCTCTTTTGCATGATACATTTCCTGTCTCTGGTTTTCTATGTCCTATGGATTTTAGCAATTCTTTTTTCAAAGTAAAGGGTTTAATCTATTTGCTATATTGTTACTCGTGTTATTTCTAAAAATAACATAGTCCAAACTGTTCTAGAGAGTCCTCTCTTTCTGTTCCTCCTTATGCACCTTATTTTTGATATTGTAATTGAAAATAAATCCGAAGTAAAACAGTTTCTACACCTCTTACTGCCTCAGTTTCATCCTACCTGTGATTTATGAAATAGTCTAACATTAACTTATGAAAGTTACTGTCTAAATCTCATCTGATAAGGGTTTCTTTCTGGTCAGCAGCAAGAGAACAAAGCTTCTTAAAGAAGGCATAGATTATTGCAAAATGAAAAGCTTAGTTATCTCTAAGGAAAGCTAATGAACCAAAAGTTCAATCCATCTTCATGTGAAAAGCAAATATGTATTAATTCATTTATTTTGAGGGAAGAGGAAGGCAAAATAGAGAGAGAGATTAGATGTAATATTAGTAAAAGAAGGGCACTGCAGTTGAAAAAGAGTGCCATTTAAGTTAAAAACACAGAAATACTCTTCTGTGGGCTGTTAAGACGCGCATCTAATATGGGGAGCCAGCAAAGGTGGGGCCCTCTTTATTTACAAGTATCATGCTGTTTGAAGTGTTTTATGAAATATTTCCATAATTTTCATTTATTGTGCATTTATAGTTAGAAAACAGCAAAATAAAATGGTAGTCTGCATACTGCTAAGAATTTTAAATCTTCTGTAATAAGTACTCAAAATTCTTTTTCAAATTTTTCTTTTAATTTTCTTACTATAGAAAAATTTCCCATGTGGAACCTCTTTTAGTTTTCCTCCATCTGTAGGTGCATGCCTTTCTACTCTCATCCAGAGACTTTTTTAATATGAAATCTTTGTCTGGTTGCTTCTTCAGTTGTAAATTAATGCATCATTTAATCAAAAGACTTCAGACTTTTGAGTTTGTCTTGTTTAACACTTTAGGAAAAAGCAAGCTCTGCATAAGATTTCTTACTAAATCATGTTATTTTATTGTTTGTGGTTTGTGCACTTTGACATAGGGTGTGTTTTTTCTAAGTTCAGTGGCCATACACACACACACACACACACACACGTGTATACACACATGTAAATTCAGCATCACTGGCAATGAACAGACTTGGTGAGGGTGAAGTGAAAAATCAGAAGTTGACGATCTCATATTAGCAGATTATTGATGTATAGGAAAGCACAAAAATATGAATTAACCCAACCTATTATGTCTCAGTTGCCACAGAATACTTGTTATTTATTTTTTCTCAGCCTGAGCTTGCAGAAATCACTTCTTGGAGGACTGGAATCCTATGTTTATTTCAGAAATAGCAAATATGGTGAAACAGCATATACTTACCTATATATTAAATAAGATGGTGATTTTTGTGAATGAGAATTAACATGTGCCCCTGTACTTAAAGACAGCATCATGATGTCTCTTATAAGGGCATCTGAGATAAGACTACATGAATAATTATGAAACTAGCATTTTCTATCTTCTAGGTGTTTATTTATGCATCTAAATTTGTATTTATCTTAAAGAAAGTGGGGTTTATGGTCTTTTCTGGTTTTTGCTTTTTATTTTTAGGCAGATTACATAGATCTGTATAATGCCTTGTTTAACAACATGAGGAATGGAAGTCAAAGAACTGTTTATCCCCATCATTCAGGGCTTACCATGAACTCCAGCTGAATTGCTCTTCAGGAGATGGTGAAAATAGGTCTATTTTTTGTTCTAGGTTTGTTTACCATCTAGTTCTAAGCCAGGTGTAAATAATAGATGATTCGGGGTTCTCAGTAACCACGTGTCAAAGAGTCTTTTATGATATATCCCAGTTGCCTAGCATTTTCTAGAAATTACTATCAGTTCTCCATATAATATACATGTTTGTACAAATAACACAGTGCAACAGTGAGGTACTTTTGTACTCTTGGGCCAGAGACCTGTTTTTCACTAGTTAGATTGATAAAGACATGATCTGGATCAGATGAGACTGCAAATGTCAAAATTCACTGTATGTGAAAGCAACTATAAAAGAAAGGTGTAAAGGCCACTGTAAGCAGACCGAAAGGTATGCCACCAGAGATTAGACTTTATCAGCTGGGAACAAAGTAAAAACCACAAGGAAAAAAAGAAAGTCATTAAGATATTCAATAGAAATTGTTTTATCTAGGATGTAGTATTTATAATAGTAAATCTATTATTTTGACTTCCTTTTCCTGATGTTATCAGATCTCTCAGTACTACTTAGTACTGCATTGCAAAGTTGAAACAGTTAAGTAGGCATGTCCAAATAATACGAATTTAAGAATTATTAATTAAATTATTTATTAAATATGTGCTTATTTGCAACTAGGAGAAATAATAACCCATTCTCATTTCACTTAAAAAAAAAAAACTTCCAGGACTTACATGAGCAGCTAAGTTCGTGCATGAACTGTGGACTGGTAAAAGCTCAGAAAACAGTCATCAGTGCAATCAGTTAACTAAATGTAGATCTTACGGAGAAGCTTTATACATGCTGTAAGGATAAACATACTAAAAGATTATGTATAGTTATTTGGTTCTATGTAGAATAATAAATAAGGGAATACTAAATAATGCACTTGGTAGTGTATTCGTATCTCTTAAAAAATAAACAGATTTAAAAATAAAAATTTATTGAACTATGAAAAATATATTAGTCTTTAACATCTTAAAGAGTAATCTTCATTACTCTTAGAGATGTAATATAACATTGTGTATACTTTATGTATTGGCAGCTTAGATATCAAACAAAGTTGTATTTTTTAAAGTTGCCAAGATATGGAATAATCAGCATAGACTTTATTCAATCAAAAGCAATTAGCTATCATCCACAGAGATGCAGTAACTTGTCATTAACATTGTGGATCTCACACATACACTCTTGAGTGCTTAAATGAATTGGAGAATAGCAGCAAGCTCTGTTTTTCATTAATGGAAATTAGTGTGGTTCTGTTGCTGTGTAACTGAGTCATGGAGCTTTTAGTGAGAGAAACTGTTAAAAGGTTCAGTAATGTTAAATATTTTGGGGAAAGTGCACTCACTGCCGCCAAGGATAAATAGCTACAAGCTAAAGCATAACAGCAGTGTTATTACCATTGATGGAATCCAGTACCGTGTCTGAAATGGGAGAGTGAAGTGGCTGAACAGTGCAGATGCCATGAGGGCAACAAATGCATTAGGCTGAGTTGAAGAAAGGACGCAAGGCAGCCTCCACAAAGATACTGTTCTAAGCACAACGCCAGGGTCAGGTTAGTTTGGCTTGCTATAGAAATAAAGAACAAGAGGAAATTGCATAGCTGAGGCAGCCACCTCCAAATTGAGGTTGACATATAGGTGCTCCTTATCTAAGAAGCATTCACTCTGTTGTTTAATGTGCTGCTTGTTTGATCCCAAAATATATGCGACCAGTATTTAAAGTAATACGAAAGGAGAGCGAGCCCTATGGCTCAGTGTAAATTTTCAGTACTGAGGCTAATATGCAGCTAGAATAATGGATCCAGCTATCTTTAGTAAATGAGACTGAGACTTTCTAAGTTAACTTATTTCACAAATCATAGGAGAATTTGAGACATGCCTGTTCATAAGGGGCTTCTGAGTGATAGATCATGAAACTTTTTTGTTTTTATAAACATAACTTTTGAGTTATTCAGAAGCTTAAACACAAAGTGTATCTATCAAGTACGAGAGTGAAAGAACAGTATGTTATGCTCATAAACAGAAATTCTCTCTCTGCTTCACACTTGTGCTTCAAGCTGATATTTCAGTGAATTCTGAGTACTTTACATGCCTCTGATAAAAAGCTATATTTGGTGTGAATACAAAATTTCACATTTGTTAGTTCAGTGCAGCAATGCTAATCAATCCTTGAATATATAACCTCCTGTTTCATCCATTTTCCTATCCAGTAGTGAGACTTACTTTATATTAATGTAATCTACTTGCTTGTTTGAAATTACTGCATATAAAAGGAGATTTTTTTTCATTTTAATAAGTCCTTTTGTAATTATTAAAATTGTGAAAGTTAACAAAATTTTACAGGAAAGGTTATTTTAAAATTAACTTTAACCACTGTAAAGATTTTACTCAAAAATACTTCTTGTTGCGTTATTCGCAAGTACCTTCTAACTTCGAAGCTGCTTCTGTGTTCTCCTACTGGCTTGGGAAATCGTCTTTTTAGTAGTCTTGTGCTCCCATAATGGCCCATATTAGGATCAGTAGTAAAGCTGTTCAGATTCCTTTCAATCTTCAGTTAAAATAGAACGGCTGACAGCCTTTGCAGCTACATGAAAGTTGCTTCTTGCTTTTGGTTGCTTTGGTGGCTTTATGGCTTCTCTGTTGGTGTCAACAAGAATCACCATTTCACAATCTACCGAGAGACATCAACATGTGGAAAGAGACATACCACAGTTTATCCAAAAATACTCTTTTTTGCTCTTCTGCTCAATGTGTTTCGTTAAACACAAAGTGTATCTATCAAGTACGAGAGTGAAAGAACAGTATGTTATGCTCATAAACAGAAATTCTCTCTCTGCTTCACACTTGTGCTTCAAGCTGATATTTCAGTGAATTCTGAGTACTTTACATGCCCCTTCTGGGCAAGGGGAGACAACTTGGGAAACGATGACAGACAGGCCTTATAGTCTTAATGGCAACAGTTCCCATGTTGCTATTCTTAGAGTCTTTCATTAGGATACAAATGATGTCACAGGCTGGTTAAGGTTGCAAAAGACCTCTAGAGATCATCTCTTCCAACACCCCTGCTCCAGCAGGGACACCTAGAGCATGTGGCACAGGGTGGCATCCAGGTGGGTTTGGAAGATCTCCAGAGAAGGAGACTCCACAGCCTCTCTGAGCAACCTGTTCCAGGGCTCTGTCACCCTCACAGGAAAGAAGTTCTTACTCAAATGGAGATGGAACTTCCCATGTTTCAGTGTCTTTCAGTTGCATATCTATAGATCTTCTCTGCTGGTAGTAAGGAACAATTCTGCAGTGTTACATAAACAGGTAAGGAGGAGTCTGATATAGGGCATAGCCAGGAGAGGTTCTTTGCCATATATCTTGCTGTTTATATAGTTCTTCAGCAGATGGTCTAAATAAAACCAATGGAATTAGACTCATGGGAGTAAGACAGTCTTGTATGTGATATGCCTCCTTACCGATACCCTTTGGTGTTGTGGCCAACCAACAGTGATTATAAAATTATAAGAGACTTTACTACTTGACATTTCATTGAAATTAATGCCTGTCGTACTTAGCATGAATATTAGTATATGGGCTCAGATTATTCTATTGAAAATATTTTCTGAAATATTTATATCTTTTTAACTAGTGAAGACTTTTTTTTTTTGTTTAGATCAATATCTACTTTAAACATAGGAGTGTTTCTCTTCAGTGAAAGTACATGAGTCAGTAACCTGAATGTTTTGAATAGTGTATTTTCTAAATCATTTTGCCAGTCAAAAAGTCCCCATTTTATGATGTGATGAGCTGTTTTTTATGCTATAACTTATTACATTGATGATTGGAGGAGCCTGTAATAGCATGAATTTGCCTGACAAAGTTAAGTTGAAGTGAAAATAAGTTTTGTGTTGATTCAATACTGTTATCTCTCTGGAAGGTAACAAACATGAAAATGATCCAATAGTAGTAGTTGAAGAAATGTGTAAAGTTTTCAATTGCTTTTCCTAGCACCTCCTTTCCATGTAAGTAGACTTTTCATAACTAGCTAATTCCTGATAATTTCCAACTGAAGACCAAGTGACACTTGATTGTCTTTTTTTTTTTTTTTTTTTTTCATGTAATAGTACTGGTATAGGGAATGGAAAATAGATTTTGGACATGAAGGGCTGTTCTTCAGTGATCAGAAACAAAGAAAACTTTAATTTCTAAGTCTTTATGCTGAATAGTATAAAATATCATTATGCAGACTATAACTGGACCTAATATGTTATTAGGTGAAATGTGTGAAACTGCTATTTTGCCATCACTGAAAGACATTTACTTGCAAAGTGTCAGAGAAATTATCTTGGAGAGTAAAAGTCAGGTTCTGATAATAGCTATGAGGATACTTTCAAAATCAAAGAGTTGTCAGGAAATTTACATCTTGCGTTAAAATATTAAATACCATTGATCCATTCCTGGAATAACAGACAAATCGGACAGTGACAGCCATTTTTAGTTTAATTATACATTTGCAAGTTAATAAAAATTGTATATGAGAGAAAGGAGGAGAGAGAATCACTTGTCATAAGACTTTCTACTACACTAATTTAAAGTCTGAAAACATTGCAAGGAGAATGTTTCAGATATGTCCATTCAGTGCTTAAGGATTGCATATTTAGGGATATATTAGTCCTATTACAGACTAAGTATTTAGTGTACCCAAAAATAAATAAAGGGAAAAGAAACAGACATCTCTAGAGATTTCCTACTTTAACCTTGATAATTAAATACAGAACCATCTGCATGACCATAGCTAATCAGGAGATTTAAACCCAAAACAAATGCACTAGATTATGAAGGACTGTTTTTGCTTTTTGGGGGGTAATTTAATATTTTTTTCATGTCTCAGAAAACAGTGATCTCATTAATATACCTTCCCAAGGAAAGTTCCATGGAAAGTATATAAAAACACAAAAACATAAAAAAAAAAAAAAAAAAAAAAATTATAAATTAATATCAAATTTAGAAGAATGCTTAGTATAAACATTGTTTTGCTACCATTACAGTTATTTGGTTTTTAGTTCTGCTCATTTTGAATACTGTATGAATACTTAGAATAACTTTAATTGCAAAGGATCTTGAGCTTGCATAAGGTTGACAAAAGTAGTTATTTTTGTCAGATTGACTTTGATACATTATTTTTAAAATTTTTATCTTCTGAGAGCATGCAAGAAAGTGTATTATTATGACACACTTGTACAGTATTTTCCCATGGGTTTTGTCCTTATTTTTGAACAGAGTAGATCCTACTTGAAGGATATACATAAGGGTTGTTAAATAGAGGGCATTTCATATCATCTGAGCCCTATTTGTTGTAGAAATTTTAAATTATATAGTAAATCAAAGAGGAGACGGAATAAAGTGGAAGATACCGGGTATTGATATCAGGGTTGAATGTTGCCCTCTTCAGTTAGTTTTCTGCATTCTTCTAATTAAGTCACCTGAACTAGAAAACAGAACTGATTATTAAGGGTATGTACCTCAGTTTTGTTTACCAGGCTTGAGATCTGTTTTTTAGAAGTTCTGAGCAAATGAAATTACTACTTTGCCATTTTAAGGTGATTTTCTCTTGCCCTCAATTCATATAAGAATTATAATAATAATACAGCATCATCTCATAGGAGTGTATTGAAGAATAATCCATTGTTTTCCATAAAGTGTACAAAAAAAAATGATGAGAAACATGGACAAATTCATCCAGTATTACTCATTCTGTATTTAAATTGCAATTTGACTGTCATGCAATAAATATTCCAGCCTTATAAAAAACAACAAGGATTAAACAAAATAGTAGCTACTGATGCTTAATTGAGCAGCATTCAGTCGAAGCAGTAACTTGAGACTGGGATTCTTTGGGAAAAGAGTTATGATCGTGTAACAAAAGATGATTACAATTCATGTAAAATAAAATGCATTAGGTTGCAAAGACAGTAAATGCCAGAACTTAGAATTTTTTTTTCACCTTAAGCATCTGGTGCCGTGAGAAAGCAAACAGACCTTCCTTCCTTTGATATGTACAATCATGTTCTTATATTCTTAGGAAATATTTTTCATCAGCACACATGAAATTCTTTCTCCCACAAGGATTTTTTTTGTGGATCCATCTGCCAAAAAAAAAATTATTTGCTTGAGGGTTTATTTTTTTAAAGATAAGGCAAAACTTTTTTGACCAGAGAGCAAGTCCCAAACTGGCAAAATGTCTACTCAACAAACGATTATTTGATCAGTTTTGTAAGCAACCAATAACAGAAGCTAGAAAAGAGGTACTCCTATAGTAGGGATGTATCTGATATAGAACAGGAATTCACTTCCAGTCAAACACAAAAATTACTGTTTAACTCAAGTTAAATGGTATTGGTCAAAGATAAGAGAAGTGAGGTAGTTGGATGCACACCACCAGAGTATTTTATTGACAGGTCTGTGGTCTTTAATGCTTGTGCTAAAAGAGCTTGGTGTTAGTAAGTCAGAGTATCTGATGTATAACTCATTTTTCAGTGATGTGACGCCATTGTTTTCAATTAGTACTAATAGAGATGTGAATCACTTCCTAACTATATAGTAGACAGTCCTTTTATTCACTTAATTTGCATGACTTAGATGATAACCAGTGTTTTTTCTGATCTGGTCTGTCAAAGAACAGAAAGTCTGTTCAGTCTTAGTCATCTTTATTGGTTTCTGTTTCTCCACTCTCCCCACCAAGCTTAATTTTTAACTGAAAAGACTTTCAGTTCCATTTTAACACCTTAGTGTTTTTTGTTTTGTTTTTTATTTTTTTTCTACAGAATCTGTTCTTCATATCCCCTGGGTCTACAGGACTCTTATTTTGTGTGTAGGTACAATCTGCTAGGAGGTCTTCCAGGCACACACATACACTGCTTTCATTTTAACTATAAATGAATCCTGCAGCAAAATTATACCACTGACAGCACTGTCGTTGAATCTTATCTTTGAATAAGATAAGAAATCTGTGGGATGGGGAAGAAAAGAGAATATAAGTAAATTGATTGCCACCTTATTGTGTATGGAGCTGAGGAATGTACATTTGCTAAGGAAAATCTATTGAGATTATTATGATTTGTTTTTCTTGTTGCTGGTGTTAATAAGAGTTAGCATCTTTGATCTTTGTATAGATTGAGATCAACTAGGAAAAATGAAAGAATACAGAGAGGAAAGGTAAAACTTGTTTTGTGTCAGAGTTGAGCTTATTTCTGTCAACAGAACACCAAATGGTATCCTATTCAAGAGTCCTGGAACCAGGAAAACTAAAGGTACAGTACAGGCCAGAATATAGTTTTCAGGTGAAAATGATCATATTGTGGCCATGTGAATATGAAGAAAAAATTGCATGTGAACAATAATGATTAAAATACAAAGCACAGGTGAAAGAACTGTTATTTCACTGATATTCTATCACCACCAACTTATCTAGCTCCAGTGGTGTTTTTGAAGAGAAATTTGCTCTGCAATGTCTTGACTAAAATCCAAGAAAAAAGTGTGTTGTGCATTTTTTGGTTTATTGGTTTGATGGTCATTTATAATTTCTAGTTAAAGATCTAGCTACAGCCAGTCTGAAACACCGAATGGATTAAATAACACTATCTGGTTTAGAATCTGAGGAGTCCATTTGTCCAGATCATGTGAAGCTACTCACCAAAATGTCCCAAAATGGCACTTCTCAATGGCTTGGAATGGTGTTAAAATTTCAAAGATAAAATACCTGCCATCTAAGTGTTTTGTATTCCTTGTTCCATGTCTCCATCCTCTGTTGACTGAAAAGGGCAATTCCTTCCTTCAACCCTACTGTTTTCTTTGTTGTATATAGATTAAATCTGGGTGCAGTGGGACCCTCTCCACAATCATTATCAGAGAGGAGTCCGTAAGTACTGCTGTTGTGCTTATAATGAAAATTATCAGTTCATTTTCAATAAAACCCCATACACATTTTTTCATTGCAGTTTTGCAAATTCTGAAAATTACCACTACTTTGGGTTTTTGTTTAAATTAAAGATTCTGTTAGCTGACGAGACTTAATAATTTCTTATGCAAATCAGCCTCCTGTTACCCACCTAGGCTTATTTTCTCCTAAATTATTCTAACTCCTCCCCATTCTAGCTGCAACAAAATAGGGAGGAGTGGCATGTCTCTGTAGCAGCAAGCGTGACATTTTCTCCAGGGAATGTTTAATGGTCATCATTTTTAGAGCCATAGGAAGGAAAGATGCTTATAGCTCCCATCAGGAATATGTAAAAATAGATTGGTCATTAGCATGTATGCATTCCTTAGACTTTAGAGATTAGAGCAGAGATTCCTTAGAGATTATGAAAGTTCAAACACAGACAATAATATCTGACCTAGTTTACTGCTCATTCCTGATTTCCAGCAAGACAATAATCAGTGTAATATTTTAAGATGAGGAAAGAGTACTTGTGTAAAAATAAATTAATGCTCCTAATGTGAAATGAAAATGATTTATGCTCTTTCATAGTAAAATATCTTTCAATTTTTCCAACTGCATTGCTGCAGTGATTTGAAAGCCAAATCATATTTACCAGGGGTATTATTACAACATTGGAATTAAAATTCAGTCTACTCAGTCTATATGTATCATAAAGAGGTCCAGAAAATGCCGATGAAAATGTAGATGACAATAAAGTTTTATGAACTAATGGAATATAGATCAGCACTTATGTTAATAATTTTATAGTGTTATTTTTAAACAGAGTAATTGATTAAATAATGTGTCTTGTAATTCTCAATAATATATTTTTTCCTTTTTAAATTTTTTTCATTTCTATACTGAATTCAAAATCTGAGATGTAGTTTAGTTTTTGAAGAAAAGTGAAGAAGAATGTATGTGTCAATGAAATGTAAACCAGGCAGTAACTAAGTGTAGTGGGGAAGTTGCGGATTCCGGGCAGCAAGGGACACACACTCCATCTTGGGTGCAGTATCACATGATTTCTTTATGTTGCACAGGAAACCAAGGACTTTAGAGGTTGGTAAGAGAAATATGAGGAAACAAGTAAACTAAGCTACAGAGCACCCTGCTGGCTAACCCAAATGTGGTAACATATCTCAATCACCGCGGAGAACACAAGAGGCAGCTGCCTGGGTCCTCACTCAGTAGGGGCCTCGGTCAGGCATGCCTGACGCCGAGGTGACTCCTTCTTCCTGATCACTACTGCACATGCCTCACTATTATAGGCTGTGATAAAAATAAGCCTACGCGTCAGTAATTGCACTTGGGGTTTTCCCGTTTGAAAAGAGGAAGCTCACTTGGCTAGAGCATCTTCCCAATTTCAAATGTCAAATTCTCTTAATCTGTTATTTTCACCCATCTACTCCAGACATGATGACTTTGCATGTTGCTAAATTAGTTATGTCCCAAAATAGCAGGTGTGAGACAAGGACCCGTGACACTGGATCAATCAACCACACCCGTCTGGTACACTAATCAGCATGAATGGGTCCTGTTTGTTCATTCCTGATTACATCCTGTCAGAATAAAAAAAAAGTGTGTGTGTGTGAAGGGAGATCTTCCTTTTTTTTGTAAATACGCACATGTGCCTACTCATCCACATACTTACTGTGTACTATATAGCTTTAGATCTAAATTGTAAAGCTAATTGTTTTGCAATTATTTGTCACTGGTTTGACATTTTTGCAAATTTCCTGGCATATTAAGAGCTGTGTACATTGACAGTCATAACTAAAAGCTAGATGGTGTTGTAGATCGCCACATAGTTATACTGGAAATCTATTACTCCCAAGCTTACTGCTGTTCTTCAAGAGGGTAATAAAAAAGGAGACTAAGGATTTCTTTTGAATTTTTAATTACACTATAAAAGAGAACTCTGAAACCTAGCCACCATGCTAAGGAATATATCTGTGTGTGATGCAGAAGAGGGCTCATTTGCTGGTTATCTTCTTTTAGTATAAACTTCAGGGGTAACTTGAGTTCTATGTTATATTTTGAGATCAATCTAGACTTGATGTCAGTTTATCTTTTTTCTTTGTCTTATTTAAAACTGTGCTTGAAAGCAAACTATAAATAGCAAATGGTTATAATAATTAGCTGGTGTGGTACTGTGAGCAATACTTCATGCTGTGCTATAGAGTTTGTTGTCCTAGTGAAACAAAAGCTGTATATTCTGGTGCAGATTGCTGTGTTTTCTGCGCTTTGTGGTACTCAAAGATGCTCTCTAGTTCTATGGAAGGCAGTAAATTTACAAAGAACCATGTGCAAGAGCCAGAATTCCTATGGTAGTCTGGGAGGCAGAGGTAATTTAAAAGATTTTGTCCTATTTTAAGAAGTTGCACAAACATAGGTCTACAATCTAAATTTTGCCATAATGGGTATCGTCTTCTGATGCAGGGGAAACAGTACCAAGTTTCTGATTGGTAAATATGGCAGGCATCTTCTATCAGATAGCAACTGATTATTACTACTTTCTTTTTTTAATTTTTATTTTTTACTCTCAGAGAATGTTTCTGGTGTGGAAAGAGCTCTGCTTGCATTTCCTACACTGTTCCAATTTCTGCTTCTGCAAGAGTAAGAGCTTAGTGGAAAAAAAAAGATGAGAAAGGATATTTCGAGAGAAATTAACCGCTGCAGTGTTGAAAGAAAGAGCTGAATGATATGAACATCACTCTGTCAGCTTGCTTCTGATAATAAAGACATCTTTCCTCCATAGCTTCCCAAGCTTTGGATGAGTTTTTTTTTTCCCCATTTTTTTCAAACCTTGTAAAAAATCAATAAGGGGGGTTCAATTGTAGTCCTAAATTACATAAATACTAGGTTGTTAATTTAAACATTAAATAGTAGTATCACTTCAAGGAACAGCCCTCCTCTTAAGTTAATATATTTTGGATATTTATTTCATTCCACATTTGCTTTTACATTCCAAATCATCATTTCTTGCATTTATCAGAGTTATGAGAATAGGAACCACGGATCAGAAAATATCTATTTTTTTATTTCTTCTGGATTCCGAAGGACATGAAGAAGGAAATAAAACCCTGAACCCTGAACTTAGTTATTTATTTGGTGTTTTGTCATTGGTTCTACTTTAAAAGTGGATGATTGTGCTTGCTTAGGGCGTTAAGTGCAGAGGCGTATCATTGAGACCTGCGTTGCATAATGTAGTAAGTGTCTACCTTCTACGCAAGTTCCATAGACAGTTTGGTGACTAACCACTGCCAGAACCACGTAAGGCGGTGTTACTAGTTCGGTTGGTACTTGCTGAGATGTTTTAACTTGTTTTTTATTCTCTTTGTTGATCATCTTGGATCAGTGACAATTCTTCTGAAACTGTTAGTTGTGGGACCATTTGGTATTTGTTTATAACTATTCAGCTCTACCCAGTGTCATTTCTCAATGAAATTGAGAAAAGCATCAAGGGAAAAGAGATTGATAATTGGAAGGAGAGGATGCAGATAGAAAATGAAGGGTCTGCTAACTTATTTCATGTGACTCCAAACAGAAAGTTGGAAGAAGGTTGAAGCCTAGGTTTTGGAGTTCCCCTTGATTTTTTGTTTTGTTTTGTTTTATTGATTTTATTACGTTAAGGTTATATTCTTAATCTGTCTACTTATGAAACCTGAAGAAATCTTGATTGATTTGTTACTGTGAAGTAAGAGTTGTAAGGACTGATTGTCTGAGCCCCTGCAGTCAGGAGAATGCAGCAGCTCAAGCAGCACAACTCAGTACATCAACTCAGTAACATACCCTCTGCTTTTACCTCCCACCTCAAACACTGTGTATCTGATTACGTTATCCAGTAAATGGATTATGTTTTTTCTTTGAGCAGCTCAGGGTTTTCATTCTGTACTGAATTTTTAAGCTGAACATTTTTTTAAACTTCTTCTCTGTAGTGTGATCTGTGGACATGAATCAATGAAATGTAGAAATTTCAGGATTGTTTATTCAGAATTAACTCAACAGGCCTGTGGTTTATTGACATAATTCAAGTAAGGCACTGAAGATCAATTTCTGATTTATTTTTTTTATATTGGCTAGCACTTTATCTAGCAGTTAATCCCAATAAGTTTAATTGCACCTTCACACATGTTTGATGGTAGGCACTTACTTAAAACACTTAGCAGTATCCTGCTGCTGAGCAGTAGTACTGCTAAGCAACAGCAGAATCCACAGCAGCAGATACCCTAGTTATAGCATGATGTTATGACGTTTCTACTTGTGACTGTAGCCTGGAGGTAGATGGGGAAGAAAAAGAACAGAGTAAGGGAGAAAAAGGGGAGGCAAAAAAGAATCATAAAGAAGAAAATGTAAGTTCCAGAGAAGGAAAACTAGCTTAGATCTCTTATTGTTCAGGTTTAAAAAAAAAAAAGGTAGCTTAAAATTTTATTGCAAGTGGGAAGCAGGTGTATTTAAGGTTACAATTTCCTGAGTCAAGGAGAAAAGAGACTAGGACATTACAGAACAGCACATAAGCAATGGGGATGTCTTTAATAGAAGTTAACTGACATGATATTCTCTGTACATTGATTATTGTGATATAATAGATATAATGTCTTCTTCCTTTTTATTTCGTGTTATCCTTGGGTAAATTTTAGGGAAGCTTCCCTATTTTATATCTGTATGTAAATATTACTATTTGTTGCCAGTGCTCTGTTAAGTCTTAATTTAAAACAAATGTTTTAGAGCCTAAATAATCAAGAGAATTGAAATAACAAAAAACCTTAATTTATAACAAAGAACTGTTTTAGTAATTAGGAATACATATGGTTGCCTTTAACTTGTTCTTGCATAGTTCTTTAAACTTAAGAGAGAGCTCTCTCTTAGTACTCTGAGGTTACACAGTGCGCCCAAGTGGAGCTGATAGCCTCTAGAAGAGGTGTTGGGAGGAGAAGGGATGACATAGGGAATTATTTTTGTTTATTCCCTCCAGAGCAGATTCTCATTTTTTAGCAGGCATTGTAAAGCAAATGAAAGAAAAATACATAGAGTTCTCTTGCAATACTCTTACCAGTGAGACACTGAAAGAGTAAAATGGAGAAGAGCTAGACCTTAAGGGTAAATAAAGGGCCGTCGAAAACCACTAATTAATTTTTATTAGGGGGAAAAAATATCCTAAGTTTACAATATCCTAGGAAGGTCAATATAAACAAAATGGTGAAAAAGTAGTAGATGGCAGACTAACTCCTGTTTCTAAGAGAGTATGAAAAATATACCTAGGTATTATAGTATAGCAGAGAGAATTCATTCATCCAGTTTCCAGCTCTGCAGCTTCCTTTAGGGTAATATCAACAGAAATGATAGCCCAATTTTAATAAAATAGAACAGAAAAGACCAAAAGGTGACATTTTTAGGAAGATAATATAGATAAAGACCAATGTTTATTTTATATTAATTTCATTTTACTGCAGGCTTGGACAGACTGTGCAGTAGTTTATCCAGAATATTTCCCTCACAGCACTCATGTTTCAATTCTTACTCTTCCTGGGGGAATGGAGTATGTTGACAGCAAGCTTCCAATGGTGTAAAAAAAATCATTTGGAAACAGTGTTTGCTATGCATTCAGGAAATGTGGCACACATTGATAGTAGAACCGAATTTAGAAGTGAATAATGAAAAAAAAACATCAGAATTTGGAAAGTCTAAAGGCTTAATGGAGGATAAATATTTTATGTAATAGAGGTCTGGCATCAGGTGTGGGTGGGGTTGGATCTTTTGGGTTGGAGGATGGAACAGGAAAGTAATTTAAACTTTTGAAAGGATTTTATCTAACATAAGATGTCTTGTTTAGGGCAAGTTGATTTCAAATAGATTATAATGTGAAAATAGTCTCTCAAAGTAGAAATCTCATTTCAGTAATAATTCATCAGTATGTTAAATATGTTTCTATTAAGTGACTTAAACTATATAAGTGAAAAAGAAAAAAAAAAAAGAAAAAGTGAAGTTACTACTTTGAATGCAGAGATATCCATCTGTTGAAGGATTTTGCTGGGTTTGGGCTTATGAATGTGACCTATGCTTACAGGCAGTAGTTTTCAAAGTGTGATTACTGTCAGTGGATAATTGGTAACATTTACTTTTTCATTAATAAATTTCATTGTTTGCTGTGATATTTAAATTACATCTGGACACATGCATCCATGGTGTCTTGGAAAACAAGGAAATTTGTCTAACTCCACTTCTAGTGCCTTTTCTGAGAACGATTTTTTTCCTGGCTGCCTTTGTTCTGTATCTTCTACCTTCAGTAAGACACTTGCGAATGTTCATATTGCTCAGGAAAATCATATTTGCCTCTGCAAATATGAGGGGAAAAAAGGGGTGGGGAGAGGGGAAGGAAGAACTAGTGATTTCTCCACCCTTACAGACTAATATAATTTTATATGTGACAGCAGTAATGATAATAAGTGAGATTCTGAGTGGCAAAGTCAGGTACAACTTCTAAAAGCTAAACATTTAATTACTAATACCAATACAAATAGATGTACAAATGTACTGTGGTCAAAATTATTGCGATGGTGTCAAAGCAGAATCTCAGTTTCACTGGAGTGTAAGTCTTGCAGCTCTGTTGTGATAAAAGTAAGTATGAAGTTCCTTTTGAGAAGAGGTTTAGAGCTTGAATATTCATGTTTTCAAAGAAAGAAGGGACAGGACCCGGGTTGAGTCATCTCTTCAAAAGAAAGTATAGGAAGGTTTACTTACTATACCATGAATTTCTTCATGAATCTCTGTTAAAAATAGCATTGCAATGAATTTCCTTGTGAAATTCCCTAATCAGAGCAGAAGACAAATCTGTTTGAGGCTGTTTGTCAGGCCATGACTGACGGTGGTCTTTGTCCTTTACCCAAGCTTCACAACACAAAAGGCTCATTCTGAGCTGTGTCAAGGTGGGTATTCGCCAAACAACTTGAATATCACACTGTCAGCTTCCCTCGAGAGCACTCCTCATTTTCATGGGCTTGCTCCTAGCAATTCACTCTCACCCTCTAGACATAAAAAGGCCTTTGGTTAATAATAGAATTATAGTCTCCAACAATTCTAATCAAAATCTTTCTCTTACCTACTTCATGCTGTGGCAAGAGAGCACCCAAAAGAAAATTACCATAGGTCTTTCCATCCCCACTCATACTTAACATCAGGGTAGTGGCAGAGAAATGTGGCTGCCAAGTTACATACTTTGGTACTTTCATGAGAATCTCTTGTCCTCTGCAGTGCAACCAACACTGCACTGTACCATGCTACAGCCCTTTGACATGAAAGGATTTTTTTTTCCTCTCATCTTCTCGTCTTTTTTTTTTTTTTCCCCCACAAATCCCTATCTCTGTCAAAAGGAACTTCCTTTAGACTCTCTTCCTTTAGTACTGACAGACCAAAGCTGTCTCAGTTGCAGAAGGGTGCTTTTAGAAAAAAATCTTCCTGTAATTATCAGGAAAACTAGCATTCTCAGAGTATGTTTTTCTGAAATCTTCTTGTTAATGAATGTTATGTATCAGTAACTGTGCCTGTTTGCCTGCTCTGATAAAGTTTGGCATCCTGTGGATCTGCCTATTGAAGTTTTGATAGAAATTCCCTATAAGGGAATGCCTGTAAGGAGTATTTTTTTTCACCTATCCTAATTTCTTTCTTTATGGCAGCATTTGTCACAGGAAGAAAGATTTTGCTTATGCTCATTACATTTTTTCAAAACACGTTCTATGCATTTACTGAGCTAACTTGTGAATTTTAGGGTTAATGTGAATCGTCACACTTCCGGTGATAACTATTGTCCTCAGAATTCTATGACACATTTATAGGGATATAATCATTTGTTTGACCTACCAGGAAACAGTGTGGTTGTAACAGGTTCCCCATTCACTCACTACCTCTGGGATGTTGCTATTCATCTGTGTCCTCCATACAATTCCTCCTGTTTGATTTGACCAAAGGTGCCCTTTGTTGCTTTCTCCCAGCATTTTCTAACCTAATTTCCAACTTGATTGCTGCTTAATAACAATGAAAAAAGCAAAAGTCTTGCAGAAGAATCATAAGCACCTGCTCAAAATTACCTGAGACTTTCCATAGTAAAGCAAAGTAAGGTCAGACGCAGAAGTCAAAATTTACAGAATGGTCCTGACACTAACTACAAGATTGAAGGACTAGAGAAGAATATTTTCAGGAAGACTTGCAGTACTGCAGATGAAAAGGAACACAGAACAATTGTGGCCAAAGGTATTTTGTAGGCAGCAGTGTGCTCTTTCCCTTTCTACCTAGGAGAAGCCTATACAGATAAGAGCAAAGAATGAACAAGAATTACACAAAAACAAACAGAAAAAAATTCACCTTCAAATATTTAAGATGTCAAGAACTCTCATTTGTGGAGAATTGTTGCTCTTTTCTAATGCTGATCTTCGTTTTAAAAAAAATATTTTTGAATTTCAAGTTTTATTAACTTCTACATTTTTCTGGGAACTTGCCCCTAATGTAATGATATTTGCATTGAAGTGAGCAGATTTCACATAGTAACTTCATCCCCATAAAGAAAATTGCTGGTAAAGGTGATGGTAGTGAACTAGCAAATCTTCATTTGCTTCCTTGAAGCAAACAAGGATTCAATCTGATTACAGATCATTGCTGCTGCAGAGAACGCGGAGCTACCTGTGTCAAGCTGGTGTTGCGTTGTAGTTAATAAGCCCTCATGAGAGCAGGAGTTGTGAGTACAGACACAGCGCATCACTAACATGGTGTCTCACCAGGTAAGTATGTTAATATTGTTCTGTGCAGATATACTAGCACTAATCTGACCTCTCTGCACTGCCACATATACTGCAGACATATGCTCTCTTTTGGTTTGCTCTTTCAAAGTAAACTCCTAGTGGTTTTGGATTACAGAGAGACTTAAGCCTTAAAGAATTTATGACTGAGAGACTTGTCTATTTGGATAACAACTTAGAGCTGTGTCCTACTTGTCCTTTTCATTTCGTAATGGTGCTAGCTCAGCTCCAGTGACAATGTCAGTACAATATAAAATCATTTCTCACAAAGCAGTGCATGAAGGAATCACAGACTAGCATGATGCTTGTTTTTAGAACAGTACAGGACTCAAAGCAGACTTAGCACTAACCCAGCTCAAACAAATCGTGAATGTGAGGTAAACTGTCCCAAAAAGAGGGTTGATTTACTTAACTCTCCCATTCTGTCAGCAATTTTCCTGCATCAAGATAGCTCAGAAATATTTCACACCTAAGTGCTCTGTACAAGCCTGCGGGAGAGCAAACAACTGGAAGCAGAGAGGCAGCAGGTAGTATATGTGAAATTTATGCTGAGTTAGTAATTTACTGTACTCACTGTAAATCATTGTAATTTAGGTTCTTTATATGTGATTTTTTTTTGTTTTTGAATTATTAGAAACAATTTTTAAAAATCAAGCTGTTTTAATAGTCACATATAAACTGCTGTGAACTGTTATACCTACAATTTTGTGGTCTTAGCATGGATGGGGACTTGGCAACACGATAGCATAACTGGTAAAGACAAAACTCATAGCAAGAACACATCGCTTGCAAAAACAGCATCTTTGTATCTGGGCTGGTTGTGCACTGATTTTTTTTTTCTCTAGGAAAGCCATTACATTTAAATTTCTCATTGAATCACTAGCAATGTTTTTAATATTGATTCATAATTCACAAGAACTGTAGTGACTGAAAATGTATTTATTAAGAAGATACCTATAAGGAGATACAGAACAGACAGTTAAATGCTTCTTTGAAGTATTCTATGAGCTGCCTGCTTTATTTGTAAAAATATTGACTCCACCAAATTCACTCCTGTTTACCTCAGCAAGCCTTTGTCTGCAGTCACAGCGGGCTGAAAGAAGAGTTGCTCTCCCTGAGTTTGATACTAGCCCCACTGCAGTCAGTGAAAGCATTTCCATCTCATTGCAAAGCAAGTGCCTTCTCTCTTAACTGATGCACATCAAGATTCTGAATGTTAAAAATGAATATTGAAAGAAAAACAAAATAAGTTGATGTTGTGATTTGTTCTAATATCTTTTGAAAGGCAAGAGTTGCTAGCAGCTGGTGCATAGCATTGTTTGAGATACTGTTTATTTTCCTCTATGTTAGAAATTATCTGTAGCACCTGAGATACCATCATGGGTAGCACCAATTCTGAGGTGCCTCTGACAGGATAGGCAGCCTTCCTGTCCCCGAGCCTAATGTGGGCCCATCATCTCTCCCACCTGTGTCTGAGTAGCCAGCAGGAGCCAGCTGTGCTGCATGCACTGCCCCTGCAGCGGGATAAAGGTTCTTCTAGGAAGCTTTTACAAAAGTTGCTACAGAAACAAAGTATGGACAAAGGCTGTCTGGCATAGAGAGCTGAAAGAGGAAAAGTATTGAAGTAGGCTCTTGCTTTTGAAAACCTAAAGCCTTATGTTGTTCCTCTGAAGAAGAAAAGAAAGGGGCTGTGCTGCCTTCTGACATCAACTCTGTGGATATTCTTTGGCTTTGTGACTCTGCTTTCCAAAGTTGGGCCCCGTGATGTATTTCCATTTTCCTACACCTAAGAAGCTGGATGCCACTGAACACCTAGGGCCGTGCTTCGCATCTTCCAAATCCTTCGGCTGGGAAGCAGAAGCAAGTGTAGAGCCAGGATGGAGAGCAACAATTACAGCGCAGCAAGCTGCTACTTGGACTGCTTGTGGCAACAGTTACTCACTATAAGGAAAATGGAATTTGCAAGCTACAGACACGAGCATTCTGGAGTGGAACCTGGAAGAGCAGATGGGAGTGTGCACAAAACAAGGTAAGAGAACTGCAGATAAAGTGACACAACACGAGAGTGCAAGAATGTGGAGTAACCCAAAAATGTGTTGTATGAGCTGTTGTCAGGGTGTGTTTGAAGGTCTCAGTAAGGTACGCTGAAGTTTTTCTTTGCACATGTAGTGGTATTTGCAGTATTATTTCTGGTCTGACAGCAGTAAGATAGATCTGTAAAAACAGTCTTATTAACATAACTGTCTACAGTAGGGTATTTGCTGGCACTGCTGTGGCAGGCACGTGTCATGTCTCATTACACCCCTAACCAAAATGACTGGCAAAAGTTTATAATATAGTCTTAGTTTTAGTAACTGCTGCCAGATGGCAAAGGATAGTACATAACCCTGCCTTCTTCCAGACTAAGCATATTTGTCAGAGAGTGGGAATCTCTCACTGCTGTGCTGAACAGGAATGCTATGCAACATAGAGTCTGGGATGTCTGGATGCCTACACAGGACATCTGTATTTGGAAACAAATGAATATAACTATAGTTTCCTTCATGTGGTTTCTGCTGTTGGTTCCAGGAAGGAGTGCTACTTTGGTGGGAACACTGCAGCTTTCCATAGTTTGAAAGGTTTGGAGATGATTAGTCCAGTGTGCATATATTCACCTATGAATACATGGACAAATGGTACAAAAAGTACATATACAGAGAAGTCAACTGATTTTGTCTTACTGTATCTTTGCATACCCAACTTCAAATATTTTATTATTTTATTTATCTTTTTGATGGTTTCGGTATAGGTAATTGGAAACTTCAGTGTTTTAGAACAGACACTTAAACCCTCATCAGATTTAGCCAGAAGTATCTGAAGAGTGTATGTTATCAGAGAATTGTTAAGGTTGGAAAGAACCTCTAGAGATCATGTAGTCCAACCACCCTGTGCACTCAGGGTCACCTAGAGCATGTGGTACAGGATTGCATCCAAGCAGGTTTGGAAGATCTCTAGAGAATGAGATCCACAACATCTTTTGGCAGCCTGTTCCAGTGCTCTGTTAAGAAATCTTTCCTTAAGTTCCTGTGGAACTTTTGATGCTTCAGTTTGTGGCCATTACCTCTAGTTCTGTCAGTGGCTACCACTGAAAAGAGGCTGGCCCCATCCTCCTCACTGCCTCCCTTGAGGTACTTACATATACTGATCAGGTCCCTGCTCAACCTGCCCTTCTCCAGGCTGAACAGGCCCAGCTCCCTCAGCCTCTCCTCATAGGGCAGATGTTCCAGGCCCCTGATTGTCCTTGTAGCCCTGCACTGGATTCTCTCCAGTAGTTCCATGTTCCTCTTGTACTGTGGAGCCCAGAACTGCACTCAGTACTCCAGATGTGGCCTCACCAGGACTGAGTAGAGGGGCAGGATGCCCTCCCTCGACCTGCTGGAGACTCTCTTCTTAATGCACCTCAGGATCCCATTGGCCTTCTTGGCCACGAGGGCACCCTGCTGCCTCATGGTCAACTTGTCCATCACGATGCCCAGGTCCTTCTCCGCAGAGCTGCTCTCTAGAAGGTCAGTCCCCAGCCTGTACTAGTGTCTACGGTTATTCCTCCCCAGATGAAAGGTCTTGCACTTGGCACCATACCCTTTGAAATATGTTGTTGGCGCCATACACTTTGAAATAATTTTCACAGAGGTTAGTTCAAGAAAAAGAAGATATTTACATTTGAAGGGAAAAAAATGTGTTCCACTTCTACAAAAACTCCTTACTTCTAGCAGGATTTAGTTACATAATCACGATGAGATAAAGCCTCTGGAGTCAGCCATTTATCGTAATTCGTGTGGCTTTGTTCTTAGTAATAACAAGTCTAGACAACAACTAGAATTTACCAAGCTAATAATTAATAGTGTTGGCGGTGAGAAAGAGGGAGGAAGAAGTGCTCAGCAGAGGTAGCAATTTACAATAGGGAGGAAAATGTGAGCCTGGTAAGGAGAAAGGTTATCAGAGGAAAAGTAATTAAAAGTGAGGCAGCATTGAGACAATTTCTTTTTTTTCTCAGTAAAAATAAAACTAGATGACAGCCGAAAGTTGACATTTTAGAGCTAAGAAGAGTGTTCTCCAAAGAGTAACTAGGAAAAAAAAAATCTTACCTGCCTAAAATTAGTGATTTAATAACTTATACAAACTTCTTGTCATAGCATTGATTGCTATTTTGGGATCAAATCAAGACTTCTTGCCACAAACTGTTCTGTAATTTTATTTTTTACAATACTCTTCTCTCTCAACATCTCTAGGGGAAATATACGATTTTAGTGGTGTGTCTAAATTTAACAGACAATAAGAGCACATTTCTGGCTTTCAAAAACATGTTTTTTTGTTTTTGAGAGGAAAAGATGTTACTTTTTTACAAGCTTTTATTTATGAAACAGTATGCTGTTATTTTTCAGAACAATATGTTTTTATAAGAGTTACCTTTCACCTAATTTTCTGTAGAAATGTTGAGAAAGACAGCTCTGAAACTAGAATTTGTAAATTGCTGACTACTAGCACGGAAACTGTAGATTTTCAAATATATTTTGTTCTTTAAAGTAATGTAGAACAGCTACTTCAGTAGATAAGGTGAGAAAGTGACCATCAGAAATTTTCACAGGGCACCATTTGTCACTGTGTGTGGCATGTCATGGTCATTTTGTACTTTCCTTGGTATTTAGCAGGACCACCAGAAAAATTATTTTAATGTCTTTAATCAGTTTATTACCAGTAATGCAATAAGGAGTACTTGGTTCCCTTCTAGAAATACCTATACACTGGGGGAAGGGAGAGTTGATTTCTTTTTCCTTTCCCCCAACTATATTTCTTTAGAGAAAAAGATGTCTGTGGTGAAATCCAGAATAATGGCAATAATATAGTATACTATTGCCATTACAGTAACACATAACAGAATAAGCTGCAATTTTCATGCTGGGGAATGAGCAAGCCGAATAATATCAACAGCACCAAAACAGGATAGAATTTTCTCCAATTTTCAGATTTATTTTTTCACTTTGTTCATCAGAAGTAGGCTGGAACTCGAAAAAATATTGAGGTTCTGCCAATGCTGCAACACCATTAGCTTTTCCAAATGTGTTTTTTGCTTGAATCAAGGTGGCAGCCAGTTCAGAGGAGGGACTCCCTCAGCTTTGTCAGCAGAGTTTAGGAGGTGGTAATGGGGTAGGAATGGGCAGGGTTGCAGGGGGACAGAAAAAGAGGTAAGAAGATTGAAGTCTCTTTAAGGTATTGTCCTTGAACTTCAGCCTGAATTTAGAGTGTGAGGAGGAAATGAGAAGCCAGGCTGGACTTTGCAAATGATATTAGTAGCTGGGGAGGGAGAGGTAAAATTGCTAAATATCAGGTAAATACTTTCTTCCTGATGTTAGAAAGTATTTTGTTGATGAATAGCACTAACATCCATACTTCTACCAAAATTCTAATAAAATCCCCCCCACACCCTTAGTTAATAGAAATATTGAAGTCTAAAATCAAGTGGATTCTATTAGTACTTTCTAATTTAAATCTAGCAAAGAAATCACACATAATATGTATTAAATTACTATTTACTGCACTACCATTCAGTCATTTGTCATTATCTTTTATCCCCAGTCTTTCATGCTCATTCATTTCCTTATGTGTTCCTAAAAGTCATTTGATTAAAGCTGAGCTTTAAAAGCTCAAAAATTTTAGTGGTATATTCTGTTTATTCCTTACCTTAGCCAAGCAGCATTTTTAGTTTTGCCTCATAGTGTGAAAGACAAGCAAATTACAGTTTGAGTTGACAAGTGTTTTCACCACTGTTACAGTTTGTTTTAATCAGTGAGATTCAGAGACTTCTTCTTGTTTTCTGAATTAGAGAAATTCGAAGATAGATCTGTCATTGTGATTCCTGACCAAAAAAAAAAAAAAAAAGGGGGGCGGCAAATTTAGAGCTGTAGCAGCTGGAGGAAATGAGCAGAAAGAAAACCAGGCAAGATAGGAAGGAGATGCCACCAGGAGTTCTAGCCACAGCAGAGTTGGAAGAAGGGCTGGCTAGCGGAGATCAGAGATTGAGACTTGTTCCCAGCTGGTGCTGTATGAGAAGTTGATATGCTCAATGTATGCCAGGCTCCAAGATCCAATTATTAAAAAACATGAGACATCAGAGGCCTGGTCTGTTTAAGAAAAACTGTTTTGATGCTGTCCTTTCCCTTTGTTGTTCAAGTTCTGTAGCAAGGTTTCTTTAGCCTGAGGGATGACATCTGTTTCCCGGGAGCAATGTTAAACAGTGACTGTTAAGACAGGTCTTCTATACTGTTTCATTCTTCCCTTCCCCCTAATTTTTTTCTCTTCTCTTGTCTCACATTCCCACAGCTTCTGTTCAGCTTCCCGTTCTTCAATTCTAGTAACTCCCTTCACACTTACCTTTATCATTACCCTCACTTGGGCCCTCAGATTTTTGTTCTTCACTGTCCTATTACGTTTCTGCTCATTCCTCCTTTCTGCACGTTCTTCCTGTTCAAGAAAAGAAATGGATTATTGAGCATTTATTTATTCTCTTCTTTCTCCATGTTGGTCAGCGAAAAGCTACAGATGAAGAACGAGACTGTATTTACACAGAGCAACTTGACCTTACAAGTGCACCAAGCCAAGCTCGGCACTACAGGAAGTGAGAGTCACTTTGTAGTCACCTAGTTATAGTTGCTCTGCATCACGTCTGCATTAGGCATAGCCTTTTCAATCTGAAGCCTTGTGGTAAACCTATCTATTTTTATTCCTGAAAGCTTCAGGAAAATTCCTTTCAGGTGCCTTTTACCGGAGATGCTGGAGACTATGAATGTGCTTACTTAGAATTCTTTGTTTCTGCTCTTCGGAGAGCTTGTAGTCTAGTAGCATTTTTTTTCTTCCAAGCTCCTTCCAAACTTTTCTTACAGCAATGTGTCCCAGGAGACTTCATTACTCTCACCCACCAGCACAAAATGCTTCCTCTGTTCTTTGCTAACACCTGAATAGTATCTGTTCTCATAAAATTCAGTAGTTACTTCCTCTTGTTTTGACCCATTTCTTTGCTTTTGTCTCTAGTGAGAACTGTACAGGTACCATGTACCTTGACAGAGTCACTTAGGGTGCATGTCTGATAATGTTCAGGGAGATTAACAAAGTCAGATTAATTGTCTTTATATGACATGAGTCAGGTTATCAACTGAAAAATAAATGTAGCCCCACCACTGGCAGGCATTTTATATCCTTTAAAAGTTACTTCTTCCTGAGTTTTTTTTTTTTTTTTTTTTTTTAATCCTGAGATGGAGGAGGGATAGAAGAAGGAATTTATGGGACTGCATCTAGAACAAATATCTTGTTTGTGAAACCCTCTACTTTATTAGACATAGGTACTGTTCTTTTGTTCATTGATAAAAATGCTTGTCCTTTCTTTGGTTATATTTTGGTCTCAAGCAAAATTATAGTCACTCTGATCTGCATATTTCATTGTGGAAGTCTTCAACAGCAAGTAGTCACTGCAGCTACAGCTGGAAAACAGCTGAAAAGTCTCCCCTTGTAGAACGTAAGGCTAGCTGTTAATGTGGGCAATTGCAATTTTACTTAGGTCTTTTACAGGTCCAACTTAGTACCATTTTCGAAATAATTTTCGAATTAACATCTTTTTCAGTCTCTTTAAATTTTGATCTTTAAAATTTATATGATTTGTGGAAAAGATGTAGAAGGTATATTAGTTTCAACAAGAGATAAACACAGGCACAGTGTTTTAGAGGGGAGTGAATATAATAACATGCAGATGGACCAATTGGTCTGAATTCAACTGTTTGCTGGGACCTTAATTGTATAGGACAATTAGAAATTCCAATGCCAGTATTAAATTTTATATATTTTTTAAAATGCATTTAATTTATTAAATGCATTTCGTAAACCCTCGCTTTCAGTTAAGGGATGTGTTAATCTATGAAAAATAGGCAATTGCAGCATGGTTGAAGCTTAACAGATATTTTATTCTTAGAAATTCTGTCCTGTAGTGTCAAAGAATTTCTCACTACACAGGTGTTTCTCTGACATAAATTCAAGGATGTTCCATTTCCAGCAAAGCTTATCCACACCATTGGCACAGTCTGTATGACCTTCCATATATCAGTTACCTATTGGAAAAGGTGAGAGCTTTGGCATTAAAAAGTGTTAAGCTGGGTTCAATTTTCTATTCTGTACTGGTGGAATCAGCTAAGTATCTTTGAGATAATCTCTCATTTGTGTTTTATAAAATTACAACAGAAATTCAGTACCATTTTATTATTCTACCTAATTACCTCCATTTTTTTTTTTCACTAAATGTTGAAAGAAACACTGAAGGACTTGCATCATGTATTTGGATGCGCTGAATAGAAAGACCATGTTAAACATTTTCTGCAAACGTTATGTTTCGTCAGTGATCTGAATATCCTCTGTGAGAATCTTTTATCTCATTGCTTTAAGATATTTCCAGGTTGTTATCTTGATACAGATCTGTGTTGTAGTCCATCCAATATTTCTTTACTTCTCACACATGACTCAGTCACCATTCAGCAAATGATAAAAATGTTCTTAAGAAATGTTATGTTCTCATAACCTTTCTATCTTTTTCACTTAACTAGTTGTCTGTGGTCCCAGATCAGGAATATATTTTAAATGGTTAGCATAAGAAAAGATTGAAGTTCAAAAGAAAATATTTTCAGAACGTAAATGCAAAGTATTTTAAAGCAGTATTGATACCTTTGCTGAAAGTAACAAGATCTATAGATATACATGTATGTATATGCAAACTTTGACTTCAGAATCTTTTCTGGACGTGATCATAAAATCTTTTAAACATGCTTCACAGGTTCTGAACATTACTCTCAGTGAGAACCTTGTAGAATTAATGTATTTTCTCTTGAAAGGTTTTTATTTATACTCTGAATGTGAAGGATAAAAAATTTGTAGTACTAACAAATCCAGTCTTATTTTCATAGTTTTTATACTTCTCAATAAATATTCTTATAAATTAGAGTTAGTTTAGCCTCTTGAGCCATAGACTGGTGTGCAGATCTATAAACCAGCAGACAATTCAGCTTGCTTGATTCAGCCAGAGGGGAACAAATGAGGAGAATTGAAAGAGCACAGAGAAACACGGCATCCTGTATCACTAAGGTTAGCATTGTCAATTATGCCAGGTCAAATGAAAAGTGAAATTATATGTCTTCAATAAATAGCTGCCATCTGGCTGACTTTGAATCCAGATGTCACACTACTTTTTAGCCTGAGAATGCAACAACTGTTCAAAGGTTCACTTGTGAGAGGGAAATGCAGCATGTATGGAGGAGGCAGATGTGAAGTAGACATAAAGATTTTTGAAAGTAATTAGAAAAGATTGGATATTCTGTTTTATAATCTTCAGAGATTTGTTCCACCTGGATTGCTGTTATTGCAAATGGTGGGAATATCCTTGAAATGTCAGATAAGATGGGCATGTTTTTGTCCCTTTATTCTATGAACATATATATCCAAATGTTGAGTATATATATAATCTATGCTTTATCTAAACATAAAAATAGCATAAACAATGCTACCATTTTTTAATGCATCAGTCTTTTTATGGAATTCAGGGGAAAGAAAGATGTTATCTACTAAACCATTTATTCCAACAGTGTGTATTAATTTTAAATAGTATTTAAAATATCAGAGTTTACTGAAGCACTGTCATCCACGGCATAATTAATGTGACCAGGATCAAGAGACTAGTACTGGTGCAATTCAAAGTCACTGAGAAATATTTTTTGGTGGAGATGGCAAGGAAGGAAGTCTTCAGAAAGTCGATTGATCATGCTGAATTCATTAACTTACCTATCATGACAGGCTCTGCCTACTATGGAAAATGGCATTACTGTATTTATACTCTTATCACTTGTTAGAGTAGGAGCTAGTACTGACATTTTTTAGGTGTTCTTGATTTTGAAAAATCTATGATCTCCATCCTGGTTATTTTCCTTCTTCAGAAATATGCATATCATACTTCAGCTTCTCTCTATTTCACTGAGAAGTTCAGACTAACCAGGCTAATGGCAGCAGCTCTTTGAAGGCAGGAAGACCTCTCTTTAAAAGATGGGCCACAGACATTTGGAAGAGCTGCAGACAAAAGTACTGGCTCCAGATAGATTTTAACTTGATTTTGAAATCTGAACCAATTTCACCTTCTAACATACTATGTCAGCTTGAGTTTATTCAACTAATTGCTTATTATCTATCTTATGATTATGACTCTGCTACAAGAATGTCATTGGTAAAGGGTTCATATCATTTTTTTAATGTCTAGACTAAATGAAATTGAGTAGTAGAGCTATAGTGATGGTAATTCTGTAGCATCGATGTGTTCTTCTGCAGTGAGCCTCAAGCTACACCTGGAGATATTACACCATTGCTTTCAGGGTTTTCATAAATTCCCTTTCAAGTGCTTGTTTGTATGTGCATCACACTGCAGGATCATCTATGCAAGCACTGTTGACCTGTGTGCACAGCAGTGCTTGCCAGGCCTCATCTGGTGGTGCTATTTGATCATTAGAAGGTCAGAAAATGCCCCACTTTTTCAACTGCTGGCTGAGCTGGGGGCAGGGTTGGTGGTTTGGCTTTGCTTATTTGCAGTTCAGGCTAATTACTGATTTTTGTTCTCAACTTTTATTGTTTTTTAAGTTCTCTTCCAGTGATTTCAGGAGCCTCTTCTAGTGAGTTATATTTCGTCTTTGTGTATGAAAGTAACTTCTCCCACTAGTTCTGAGAACTGAATTTTGCGATAAAGAAAATCTCATGTTGTCTGATGGGCACGTGTTCTGCCTCTGCTGTTTAGGAGGAGATATATTATCTATATGATCTATATGTCTAATTTTCAGACCTAGAGCATCTCTGTACCATGAGAAAATTTGCGAGGAGACATTGCAGAGTTAACAAAATTCTGGTTCTTATTTCTATTTCTTGACATTTAAAAACACAGCTCTATATCTTTCATGAATGAGCTGCTGATAATTGTCAGTCTGCAGTTTCTAAAAATGGATTTTGCACACCATAACCCATAACTTTTAAAGCTTCTTCTGTTATTAAAAACGCGCTGCTCCTGGTCCTCCCTCTGACTACCTTCCCTTCTTTTCTTCTTTAGGGATCATTCTTGTGAGAGTCTTAAAAGAAATCTGACGCTAAAAGAAAAGGAGATTTTAGAGCAGGTTTTCTAATTTAAAGCAAGAACAGAGGATTCACAGGATGGAGAAACATTGGAGAGTTTTGTGGGGGTTTTCTTGTGTCAAAATTCAAGTTCAGGGTAGCATCTTTTCTCTAGAATTCCCTTTCTAGAAGGAACATTGGATTGTTTCTCTCAACCTGTAAGGTATTTGTTTATGCAACTTGGATCATTTTGTTGCATCAGAAAGATGTTTATTTTGGATAAGTTGGAAACATTATCAGTTCAGGCTCATGCCTTTTGATCTCTCCGTGACACAAGATAGTTCCAGTTCCTGTATGTCTAAACTATGGGGCGTAGGTATATGTTTACCCATTAGTACAGTGTTCTGTGAGGAGATTCCAGTGTCAATTTTTCAAACCTGGGGCTATTCTGAAGTTGGTTTGATAAACTCTCTGAAATAGTTTATTAGGTCAGTTACAAACTAATTCATTTTGCATTCTCAGACTTGTGTGTACTCTGTTATCTCTCACCCTGTCCTTCTTGTCAGGGACCCTGTCTCTCAATGGGATCTTAGCTTAGGGTACTGTGTGTCTTGGAAATATCCAACTTCTTTTTAATAACGAATAAAATCTATTTCTACGGGAGCTTCCAGACATTAGGGTACGTACAGATATAGGGCTTGTAGAGAAAAGATGCCTGCAGGGTGTTTGTTCTGCGCATGTAGTTAGGAATGCTGAAGACCATTCTCAGGAGTTAAGTTTTTCAAGTTTCAGGCAAGACTGTTTTGAAAAACATCTAAATCTTCAAAACTGATGATAATTATTGATAATTGTTTTAAAATATAATTTTATTAATATTATAACATAATAATATGCTATTTTACAATAATAATGATTAATATTAGAAACAATGTAAAAATTTGTCAAATAATCTATTTATATATAAAATTCGATAGTACAGTCAGAAATCCCATCATGTAGACCTTTAGAGAAGAGAATTATTTAGATAAAAAGTTTGCAATATGGAAAGTAAGGTATTATTCCAGAATTAGGAAAGATACTAGTAAATTGCCATGAAGTAAGTTGTTTGAAAGTCTGTATGTTAACTTCTTAAAGGACTTTGTTGATAATATCCTTCAACAGTAATATACCTAGAAAATTTAATACTGACTGCAAAATGTTACCTGACATTAGGTACTCATTGCTTACTTATTAAAAAAAAAAAAAAAAAAAAAAAAAAGAAAATGGAATGAGGATAGATTTAATGAAAAATAACTGTACTGGCTCCCTATCTGACAGCTTTGGATACATAGCAGGTGTTGTTATATGCTCATTGTATGGTTTCCTTACATTAGTTCTGTGTGTGGTAAAGACACTCAAGTGAAATTATTTGGAGCACTTGACGTGTAGAAACCAGCAGATGTACTAACCAGCTTACTGGAAAGTTACCATATGGTCTGAAAGTCCTTTGGCATATTTTTTAGAAAGACGTTCAAATCAATATCACATCCTCAAACTTATAAAACATAAATTCTGAATAAATGTTTTCTATTTTATAAGTCTTTAATGAGCTTTGGCAGAGAAGTCTGTGGTGAAATACAGATAGCCATGGGATTAGGGCTAGGAACTAGAACTGCTGAAAGGAGTGGGGTCTGTATTTATGCGTGCTTTATTTTTATGTTTTATATTTTTATGTATAACACATGTTATGTGTTTTCTAACTGACTCAAAAACTGTGTGTAGCTTCTTTGACCTGTTTGCCCACTTGTAGAGGTTTTGTTCCTCGTTATCTTATGCCTATCCACAGTTTTGCTTACTACACTGTCTTCTGTTATTACTCCCACATATGGCTATGTATTTGACTTTGTCTTTCATTTTTAGTTACTGTTGTATTTTGAGATCATGAAAACACTTTTTTTTTCTTTTTGAAATCTGTTTATCATTGATCTGTGACATGATAATAGCAATTTCAGAAACAAATTCTTCTATTTTGTAAGTCTTAGAATGATACCTTATAGTCCTCCAAAATTAATGAATTACAGTGTTGTTAAACTTCATGTCAGACTTGTTTCATCACATATATTTGCTATTGGATGACAATGCCAGTATTGATAGATTTTTTTTGTTGTTGTTTCTTCTTATTGATTTTTTGATGTGTTTTTATCAAGATAGACAAATCCAAAAGATGGCATTTTGTATTTCAGCTAAGCCCTAATGAGTAGGTTTAACTTATATAAAGTTCATATTCAAGTTAACGTTCAGTTTGAGAGTAGGTAAACTATTCCAGTATAATAGCATTTTTATTTAAATGAAGTGTAAAGATGAGGGGCACAGTAAATATAGTATTTCCGTGCTAGAAAAAAAGAATTCATGATGTTCTTTCTCTTTGCATTGCTGTCTAAATTCCTGCCAGCAGTGAGTACTGCTTCGATTATTTGGTATTGTTTCTTCACATAATGTGTAATGGACATAAAAGGAAAATAGCCACAATCATAAAACCACATGGTTGGAGGATTCTTACATGGCTCGTTATGGACTGTGCATATGTGTATTTTATCACAATTGCCTGCAGTAGTGTCTACGAAACAGGCAGTGTTTCTGGATTCTTAAATCCAGAAAGACTTGAATTTACAGGCTGTGGACTAGTGACACAATATAAAATAAAGGTACTCTTTTGTAACAGAGATGCCCTATGATGAAAGCATTCATGGTCTAGGCAAACTTAAAGTCTTTGGATTTTTTTTTTTTTTTTTTAACTGATGACAGTTTTTTTGTATTTGGCTATAAACTGCTGGAAATTTAACTCTAACCTATAGCAACAATAATATAGCATTGATCACTAGCACAAAATTATTCTTCTGATGAATGTTAAAATTAAATATTTGGCTTTGTAGAAATACTCTGACAGAAAGTATAATCCTTACAGTTTGAACTGGATAGAACTTTAGTTAAGCTATTTGAAAATGAAATGTTGTTTCTGGATTTTGCTTTAAAATGGCAATAGTCTGAAGTAAGTCATTCTTATGAATATATTTGGCTAAAATTTCCATAATTTGGCCCATTGAAACTCTTTTTTTAATAAACAAGCATTTTAGTTATTATTAGAAAAATGGTGTACACTGTCAGGATTTTGCAAGCAGGACAGTAAGCACCGAAGTCTGTTGGTCTTAATTCTGCATGTTATTTTCACTTTTCATTCACTTTACCTTCTTTAGCAGGAGATTGAGGAAGTGCATGCATGAGTTGTCCGCTCTTGCATGTAATATGTATCTGCTGGAGATAGAACTCTCAGAAAGAGACCGTGATCTAGGCACTTATCTTTGACCAGTGACTGTCATGGGTACTTGCCTCCATCACTTCTACCCACATGCTCCTTTCTCTTCATTGTACTACTAAAATTATGTGCGCATTTATGGAGACTGACTTGCTAGGCTCCCCCTTGCTTATGATTCTAGGGAAAATGCCCCAGGAAAATAACAGAGCTAGTACTTCAGGTGGGAGAAGATCTCTCTTGTGTTTGTCTTTCTCAATTTCTTTTCAGAGCTAAAAGATGCCTTTTCAGATGTTTATTCATAGGTGACACATTATCAGATTAAATTTGGCACTGAATGAGCTTTTTCTGCACCCCCTCCCGCTTCCCCCCAATGATTTTATTGAACCTTCTCAACTGATTTTAGTATCTTAAATGAGATTGTAGCATTATTTTTATAATTTTTGGAAATGTATTTTCCACAGTAAATTTCTGTCCCTGTTTTGCCAGTAGAGCAGAGGCTATACATCCTTGCGTACCCTGTCTGTAGTCTAGAGAAGATATGGTTTCAGTCTTTGTGTGAACTGTTGTTTCACCTTGCATAGGTTATTTCTCTTAGCCTGATAGCTAAGAGAAATAAGGGATGCAGGTGGGTGGGGCTAGAAATCTCAAGCTTAAAATAGCCAGAAAGTAAGCAAATTGCTCTGCAAACTAAGGGAAACGGAGTTGACAAGAACTGTGTGATTTTCATAATAAGTTTGGAGATTACAAATGCAGAAATATAGATTGACTTGCATTGAGTCAGACTTTTTATATATTATATTTATATATTATTTTGGGGAAATTCAACACTTTAAAAATAATTTAAATTGCATCTTTAAAATGGAGTTAATCCTGATAGAAAGGCACTGTTGGAAGCAAAGGGGAACAATTCAAGAACTAGACAATTTTGGACTTAGTAGATTTTTGTGCTTATTCTCTGTCTGCTGCTTCCTAAGCACATAGTGCTCCTGGAGGTCTTGTCACATCTGACAGCCTCAGGCAGTGTCTTAGATATGCCACTAGACATCTATGCTTGGGCATCCTGAGCCAAAGAGACATATTTCAATTAAATTTAAATTAATTCTGAGACATGAGATATTCCCTGTAAACAGCTTTTTAAAGGTGATGCTTGACTTTTCCTCTCAGCAATTTTTCCAGGGAAAATTGTTTCAATTTTTACAGAAAAAAAAAGTGCAATCTTTTTAAAAACTGGCTTCTTGAGGTGACAAAAAATACTTAATTAATGAGAAAAGTACATAGTCAGGAACCTACTTTTTATTCTTACTTAGGAAACAGCAAGCCTTGGAAGGCAGCTGCAAATATGCCAAGTAACCTGATGAGTTATCTTGTTATCAAGATACCTTGCAACATCCAGAATTTTATATGAACATGATCATTCTCCTCATAATCCCTTTATTGTTTACTGTTTCACTTACCTAACATTTTCTATCAGAGAGATTTTTAGAGCTGCAGAGAAGACTTCCAAAGAGGATTTTGAAATCTTGCTACTTTACAAAATTTTCTATTGTAGTCTCTCTTGCTTATAATTTGATCTTGTTTGCCTTTAATTTAGGTTTAAAAATAAATTCTCAATGAGTAAATACAGAGAAATCAATTATTGTTCTGTCTCATTTTGCACAAGGGAGGGGAAATGTGCAACTTTGTCTTTTTTTTTTTTTTTAGCATTTAAAGCATGCAACTTCTGTCTGTTTCATGCTACACATTTTCTATGTTTTGAAAACTATCCCTTCAAACCCTTCAAAATTGGTTTAATGGAAAGCAAATGAATATTTATAACTTCTTGTTTAAATATTGCTTTTCTCAAAATCTCCACTAGCAAACATTTCCTACATAAACTTGCTATTTAAAGCTCCATGGTTCCAGGGTGGCATTATACCAGATTTTGCTGGTTGAAGCCAGTGAAGCCCTTGGCATCACTGAGGGTAAGTTATGGTTTGTCAGTGGAAAAATTCCCTTGTGTTTGGAAAACTCTGTAATCTATTAAAGTATTTCTGCCTTAGGTGGAGATAGTTGTGACATGAAAATATTTTCTATATGAGTATTTGGCCTGGTCCCTGCTTCTGGAAAGAAAAAAAAAAATTGGGTCAGAAAACTCTACATCAGCCCAATATGTTTGCAAATGTGCCAGTCCTATTCCCAGTCCAGAAGCCAGTCAGAGGTCAAGGAGTAAGTTTCATACTACTTCTGTTTCCTAGCTATCTTATTTTAATCATTTAAAAAAAAAATCAGAAACTCAAGCCTTTTAATACTCTTCACCTTAATCATAAGAATCTGCATCCATGTGTATATGAGCACTGATATTTGAATGTAAGGGAAATTGCAGAAAGCTCTCATGGAGTATGGCTCATAGAGGTTCTCACTAGGGAGTATCCTGTGGTTCAAAGCCACACAGGTGCCACGCTTTGCTGTTTAGGAACTTTTTAATTTATTTTTTTATTCTTGCTGGGGAAGAAGAATGCTAGGCCAGGGAAAAGAATGAGTTACTTCAGAGTTGCATCGTGACTTAGACTTTGTTTTCAGTTTTAGGAGCTTTTTGAGTATCTCAAGTTAGGAGTATGACAAAGAAAAATGCAATTCTTCAGTTGAGTTTGTAACTAAACAAGTAGAGTGTACTGTCATGTTTAGTGTTCATAAGGATTGTTCGTGTTTGAATTAAGTGTGATAAGTTTTGGTTGTTATTTTAATCTAATTTATTTCATTCACTGAGGCTAACATGTTTGATATTTGAAATTTATTTGATTTTTGCTTTAAATGTTCTTTGTTAGAATGAGTATTACTCAATGTAGGTCTGTTTGGGAGATATAATTTGTTTTCTGTTTATTTAAGAAAAGCAAAAACCACTCTTAAAAAAAAAAAGTTTGGAAAAAATGGTTAGAAATGTATCTGCCTTCTTGCAATTAGTCTTAACTTTCACATAGGAGAGCTCAGTGTTATGTAAACTAAGAAGATTGTTGGAGAAGTCTTACCAACTTACTCATGACAGGAAAAAAAAAAAAAGCTCAGGAGGAGCTACTATAAAAATTCTGCCCTTGGAGTTGTGTGAAAAATCTTGCTGTTAAGAATTGAATGTCCAAAAAGGAGACAGAGGAGTGCTAAAACTTTATTCAGATAAAGGGATAGTCCACCAGGCATATCCCTGTGGGGTCTCTCAAATTGCTGGAGGATGCAGCCCCCATTTTATCTGAATTTCCTGACCAAGGTACACCCTCTCCTTTTCCCCACTGGCCAAGTTGCAGCCTTCCTGGTCTGCCTACACTCATGGCTCGACTCATTCTGCCCCCTCAACCTCCCCCCACCCACTTTGTCCTGCCCACCAGCCTGACTGTGGGGGAATCCCCTTATTTGTGAATACACAACGTTGTGTATTCTGCTCGGAGTTCTCTGTGCAGATGTAATTTAGTAGTATTTTAAAGAACCCATTGTAATTAATATTTACATGCATTACATGTAATTGCATTCATGCGTTCTCCTAAGAGTAAGTATGATAGATAGTTTAAATTACAATGAACCCCTGGCTCCTTTCCTCAATATGGAAAAAAGACAAAGGAGTCTCTATACCTGTGAAGTAAAATGTCTATTATTTGCCTAATTATGGGACATAATCTTGCAGCTGCAGTTTTTGACAGATGATATTTGACCTTACTGAGACCCTGGAGTAAGACAAAACATTTGCAGCTCCTCTGTGGAAAGAGATAGTCAGTTTCTGCATTATGTAGCTTTGATGTGAAACTTGCTCTTCACGGTCCCTGACAGCAAACCACAGTTACATGTGAGTCACTGTGTTGGTTAAAGGATGTGAAATCATGCTCTTGATCAGAAAAGCTTTTGCAACCCTGGCAATTGCTTGATTTTATGCCCTCTGTAAGAAAAGCTCAGCATTACTGCATTACATATTGCTGTGCAAATAAAAAATCTGCCATATAGACACAGAGGGTCTTGTGATGGAGTCACATATAGTAGCAGATGCTAAGGGAATTTTTTAAGAGCTGGACATGTATGATTGATCCTTTGCTGGAAGAATTAAGTCTAGAGAAGTAATTCTTGAACCAAACACACCATCCTGACAAATAGGAGTCTGTTCTCAATTAATGTTTCTTCTTTCTTTTTTAAACCGCTTACATTTTTAGTTTTCATAACATCTTGTGGCACTATGTTTAAACATGTCGTATGCTGAATAAAAGAAACTTCTTTTTGTTTTGAACCTGCTGCCTGTGAAGTTGAAATACTTTTTTTATAAAAAAGTATCATTTATAAAATATAATGGAAAATGCAAGCAAAGATTACAAAGACAGATGTCCGAAGTTAGATGGCTAAATCTTTAAAGCCACTTATATATGACCTTAAAAAAATCTTTCTAAAGTACCTACAACTATTTTGAAGAGTGGTAGTTCAAATATGCATTGCCCTTTCTAAAGTTGCACATAACAAAATAAATACAAATGAGTTTTATTCAAAAATCATTTTCACTATTCTTTCCCACCAAGAAAAAATTCTGTCTTTCAAGCTGGGACTGCCTGTTTCCTGCCTGCCTGTTTTAATAGAAAAAAAATAAAACCATTCATATGATGCTTTATCTCTTAATGGTATTTGTGCCAATTTTCAATAGCTAATGATAGTGTTAATGTAACTTGATTTCTGAGCAATTAAGCAACACATTTAATGCTGGCAAAATGATTAATTAGGATCTTTTGTCAAGATGGCAAAATAATGGCTAACCATGTGTGTTAGATAATTGTAATGAAATATTTGATTTAATTAAAATTACCATGCTGGACACTAAATAGTTCAGAAAATTGATAATAGCATACAACACTTTCCCCCTTTGGTTGAGAGCTCTCACTGTATGCGATGCTAAGTGGCAGTAGCAGTGATGGTCCCCAGGGAGAGAAGTTGAGACTGTAAGTGGACGCAAGCTGAACAGTGCCCCATCCAACAGGCGATGCAGGCAAGCAGGGCTGGAGCAGAGCAGCGTGGTTGCTTTTGTACATATCACTCGAGGACAGCCAGATCACTCAATACTCCAGCCTTCTATAAGGAACACTGAATTCACCTTGAAATTGAATTGCAAAATTAGTTTAATTGACACCCGTGTTAGCTGTGAATCTGCAGCCTTTATTGTGTTAAGTAACACGCTGATGTACGTAATCAGTCTCCTTGGACTGGTTGTTCATCTGCTGATAATCAAGCCAAGTATGTTTAGACAGTGTTTGTGAAGGCCTTGTTCCTGGTTTTCTCTGTGGTGAAAGACTTCTTATCTGCTGTATGAAGGAAAAAGGAGGCACAGTTGTTGACTTTAGAGCTTCTTGTGACATGTTGGATTTGAAGCTTGCAGTGCCTGTGGTAGATCGGTCTGTCTTAGCTAGGTGTCTACATCTTTTTCCTCCTATTCCTTTGCCCTGTTCTATCTCTGCAACTTCACTAGTTAACTTCTGAGTGCCCTCCTTGGCACTTCCCTCTGGAGCTTCCTTATATTATAACATGTGGGGTAGGTCTTGATTTTTTTTTTATTTTACTTTCCTTCTTCATGTTACACTTTCATAACCTTGTCTCTTAACAGTATATTAATTGACTTACAATGGGTGTCCAGAAGTGACCATAAAGTTCAGTAGACTTGCTCAGATAAACCTTGAATCAGATAACAATTTAACCTGTGCTTACAGACCACACAGCTGCTTCTTCCTCCCTTTTTTTTTCCAAGATAGATGAAAACATTGACCTTTGCCTGACTGAGGTGTATTTATTTCATTTGGTGGTAGGAAGAAAAGCTTTGCGAGTCATGTAATGAGCAAGTAACAAATATGTTAGTATTCAATAACTGAAAAGTTACTGTAAATGAAGGAACCACAGCCTTTCTGAATTTCTGGGTAAAAATTCCCTTAGTTTTTTTTTTTTTTTTTTAATCCCCACTCTTTTGCATGTTTCAGTCCCAAAGAACGCATGTTCCTGTGCCCAAAGAAACCCCCGCCATGTAGGTCAAATACAGCCATTTTGTGAGAGCTTTGTGAGTGCTTTGGGAGGTTTTATGAGTCATGTTCTTCTCCTTCCTTTGCTTTCCACCGTTATTTCCAGTTAAAACTATTTCAAGTACAGCACACGTAGTATGTTTAATGGATGCTGCTTCTTCAATCAACCAAACTTTAGACGCACAACACACATGGAGTATAGAATTATGAGCATTATTTCCCGCTTTTGAAAAGTTGCACATTGCTGCTTTGTCTGTGGAACCAATTATTAAATATGTCCCAACTGCTGCAGGAAATCCTGATGTAAGCATTTTATGACTTCATTCCTAATACATTTGTTCTGAAATACATTAATATGTTGTTCTGCAAGCTCCACAGGCTTTCAGAGGTAATTTGGCTTTTATATTTCTTAAAGTTTAAACATTAAAACAAAATTATCCCAGCTGATCTGATCTGAATATACAGTAAGAAGTTCTGAGTTATGCACTGCTTTGCTGTGTAAAAGAAATTTAAGTTACGCCTACAGTCATGAAATTTTACTCTTCGCTACAAATAATACAAAAAAAAAATCAAGAATACTCTAGTGTCTGCTTTGTGTGTATTGTAAATAACCTAGAAATCTTTCTCCTGAGTACCAATGATTATGACTGCTGCAAATTATTCAGGAGCACAGTAGAACATGCACAATGCCAAAATATTCCCGGTGAGTACTAAGGAAGACTTTTCCTGTTAAAACTTGCATAGAACATAGGAAGGCCTATATTCACAGAAGTGTATAACCAGAAGCAAATTTCTTCAGGTTTAGTTCTTAACCATGACTTGGTAAAAGACATGGAGTTGAACATCGGCGTTTGGCCTGCTGCTTTTCTCTCAATTACACTTGGAGGATAATTGATCAGGAAAACATCGTACATTAGGTTTTGTTTGGGTTGTATCTGAGGAGATGCTGGGGAGTTTGTTGTTGACTCAGCTAGCCGGTTTAAATACACAAACACAGGGAATATACAGGCGTAGTCTAGAGTTATGTTTTTTTCACCGAAAACATTCCACTTTCTCCCACGTTGGAATACATGAGATGGCAGCCTTAAATCTGAAGTTACCTCTTTATGTTGAACACCTTTGATTTTGGCAAACTCTAGTTGTTTGTGCTATTTTTGTTTGCTCGGTTTTTATTAAAATTGTAACAGTGTACTCTTTCAAATGACTTTCGGATGGGGGTATGGCTTGTAGCCAAACTGTAATTATAGGATAAAAATACTTTCCTCCTGTAAAAATCTCCTAAGCGTGGTCCTGTTAGCCTTGCAAAAATCACTATTTTCTAACTCATGATAAACGTATGTTTTAATTGTCTGAGCATCTGTCATGCTTCTCTGTTGAAGCTGTGACTCTTTTCAGTTTAATATATATATCCACTGGGTCACAAAGGAAGAGAATTTGCCAGTGAATGAGGGCATACCCCAGAGATGGTAATAGAGCCATATCCCTGTTATGGTGATGAAGTTTGTTTGTTTTAAAGCAATCTGGAACAGCCTTGAGAGAACAGCCTTGCTTCAACAGCTTGGCCATTAATGCTAATAAAGCAGAAAAGAAATCTGAGTATTCCATGTTTTGGAACAGTGCTGTAATCTTCTGAGCCACTACCCCTTAGCTCCCTCCATCATTTTGGGTGGTGTTATGCTTTTCCTTTGTCCACCAATGCAAAACCTCAGACTGAAGGGAGGGGGGAAAAAAGCAGCTACCAAACTACCACCTGTTACTTGGGCATTTTGAGACTGACTTTTTGTATTTTAAGGTAGTCATGGTATAGATGACTGAACCTATTCCTCACAGAAAGTATTTGGGCATCGAGGGAATGTTACTGGTGGAAAATAAGGCATTTGGGAAATCTGTGTGTCTCCAGAGTACAGGTGACAGTGAAGAGCTTGTTCATATTCTCTGAAGGACAGATTTGCTAGATGTATCAAACCTTTTATGCATCCAGCTCTAATTCACTTAGTACTTTGAGTATAACGTGTCTCCTAGATAACGTGGGCTATAGTAGAAACTGTTAGACTGCTTTGGTAATAGAAGAGGAGCTCACACTATTTGTGCAGGCTATGCAGGGTGACAGAATTGATGTTTTCAGCACAGAGAGAGATGCATACACCAGCAAAGCACAGTTCAGAGCTCCCATGGCGTATGCTGTAAGTCAGATGTTGTAAAAACCGTTGGTATTGTAACATTATTCACTGTCCTTAATGCTTGAACTGTGAAACAAGAGAAAGTCTGGAATAAAGTGGCCTGGTGTTATTCTTACGCAACTGTCATGATTTGCACTGAGATAGAGAACAGATTTTTTTGTTGTTGTTGTTAAACGAATATGAATAGTTGTGGATTTGTTTAAATTATACAATATAATTAGATTTACCACTAAAACTCCAAGTGTATACGTACAATTTTCCAGTTCAATTTTCTTGCACTCTTCAATGTCTGAAACAGTGCACAAAAACAAAAATTCTCTTTTCTGTTTCATGATATTTCAAAACTATATAATTTCAATAGTCTATTTTTTTAATTATAGCTTCAACATAGAAATATCTTAATGTTTCTTACAGTGAAATTTACCATTTCAAAGAATAGTGCTCATTTCTCATTTCAGCCTGGCAACCACTACATCAGTGCAGAAGA
Source organism: Crypturellus tataupa (assembly GCA_034781795.1). Classification (NCBI taxonomy): domain Eukaryota; kingdom Metazoa; phylum Chordata; class Aves; order Tinamiformes; family Tinamidae; genus Crypturellus; species Crypturellus tataupa. Next base: position 1,599,178 of record JAWLRI010000460.1, on the reverse strand, counting down.
GAATAAATATCTGTAGAAAGAATCGATGCATCTCAGACACTGCTTGAAGGCTGCTCCTCTTTGAAGGTGGAAAGGTTTTGTGCCTATTCTAGAGATTCGCTCTCCTCCTGTTATGCTATTTCTCTCTTGTTTCTCATCTGCATTGAAAAAATAAGAAATTTGTGATGCTTATTCATTGCATTTAAGATGAAGGTGAAGTATGCAGAATTTGTATCTGTTAAGTCAGTTTGTGAAGTGCAAACCTCAGAAAACATCTGAAAAAAAATCTAATTATGAACTCCAGTTTGATTTTTCATAAGGAGGCTTAGCAAGTTGTTCAGATGCCCTTATGAAGAGCAACCCTGGATTTCACTGGGCTCTTGCAGTGGTATTCCTTGCACAGTAACCTCCTTTTCATTCCACCCATAACGATATTCATGAGACAGAGGAAGGAGAAGATGACAGTCTGGGCAGTGGTTGCTTGATGCGTTGTTTAGAAGAATTTGCTGATTTATCTAGTGAAATGCATCTTGTGAGGAGAAAAGCTTGTTCAGAAAGAAAGCAAATTAAGATACCCAGGAGCATTACCTTTCCTTAAGGTAGATACCCATTCCCTTAAAAACAAAGGTTAAAGTTTTTTGCCTGTTTTTGGTGGTAGTGGTGGTTTCTCTTGTTTTTTAATATGTACTTTAAAGCCTGCTTATTGAGATGTTGAACATCTCTGCAAAAGGTGACACTGGTCTTTTTGCAGAGTCACAGATTTGCCTTTTGTACATTCTCCATCTTCTCACACAGCTTGCTAGGATCTAACTGCATACGAGAGTGTTCCTTTACCAGACTCTCTTTCCCTGTTTTTACTCCATAGAGGAGCCTGGTATTTGATGACCTTCTGAACAAACAATTCTGTCTTCTGAAGCAGAAAATTAACTTCCCTTTTCTTTACTATGAAGAAGCTAGTGTGTGTGTCCCATATTCTTGCAAGACTGTCTTCACATACAAGCACCAGAGAAGTTGGAAATGGTGTGTCCAAGCAGCCGGGGCAGAGAACATAGATTTCTAGCAAAATCAATTCTTGCTCATGCTAAGATATATTTTAAATTGCAGTGACAGTGCAAAGAGCTTTGCCATAGATGCACATGTAATTTATGCTGTTTGCAATGTCGGGATACTGTAAATAAGAATCGAATTACATATCTATTCTCTCAGAACACTAAAATATCCAGATTTCAGCAAGACATCTGAACTTGCAAGTAAGAACAAAGAAATATTTAGGATACTTCAGATAGTAAAATTCAATTCAAATGAAGTGTTAGTCTTTAATATGGTAAGCACCATAATAGGTGCTTTTGTAGAAGTTGGGAAGGGAGGCTATAATAAAATTTGTCCCAAAGTGACAGGTCGGGTATGATCACTGAAATTGGGGAAATTGTGCAGTATATGCTGGTGAGTGGCTGCCCTTGCGTGTGTGGAGGTCTGAGCTGGGAGAGCGGCTGACAATTGCATCCTGCAGAAACACCCAGCCTTGCACTGAGATTTCTGCTCAGATGAAAGATTTCAGTTTCATAATAGCAACAGTGGAGTTTTTTCACATTGCACTGCTCTGGATGATCAGTCTGATGTCTTGTGTCAGTACCTTTTGTTAGTGCTTCTCTAGACACTATATCTGTGCGCACAGATTCAGAATCAGTTTAATCAACTAGGATAAAATACGAATCTTATCCCTAAGGTGCTATTTGCGCCTTTCCCGGGGTCCTTTTTGTTGCAATACTGTGAATCTGTTCACTAATGTAATTTTTTTCTCCTGCTGAATATTATTCTGCTGCACCTATAATTTAGGCTGCAGTAATAGGCAGAGAAAACTCATTGGGCTTTGAGTCTGCGGAGTGCAGGTTGTGTGGCAACCAGGTTTCTTAAGCGAAAGGCGTAGGACTACCATAAAAATTACTCAAAATGCATTATGTTTCAGTTTGCTTCTCAGTGAGAGGCGTAGTCTTTCTTTTACTTATCTCAAGTAAATCAAGATGATAATGCTTAAATTAAGCAGAACTTCAAAATAATATGTATGTTTGTATTTGCAAAAAATAAGAAAGTGAAAATATTGCCTTGTTCCTGTCCTGAGCAGAAAGGGAAGGAAAGCTAATCAAATGAGTGGAAATAGCACAGACGAGCACTGCGCTCATTATTAGCAATGGATTGAATCTCGTTATTCAGGCTCTGTTGTTGGCAGGTGGCTTAATGTCTTAGAAGGGACGAGAGCGTTACAGGCGGCATGGCATCACAGCAGTACAAACGGAGCCAGCTCGGGCAGTAACTCGCTGCAGTTTGGGGAGCAACTGAGAGAGAAAAGTGACTTTGTCACTTAATTACAAAAGTCGCAGTATGATATGGAAACAAAGGCCAGTGGTAAGTATTGTCCCTGCAGATGGAGTATTAACAACCTTGTACAGACCAAACAGTACCTGTCAGCTCCTCGGTTTACTCATTGTAAAGGTGATACGACTTTTTACTACTGTAATTGTCATAAAGAACAAACAGCTGTTTAAGCAATCAGTAATGAGTCAGAGAGGAGAAGCCTGAAATTTGAGCATTCCATTCAGTTCCAAGAAACAGGTCTGAGTGCTGCTCTGACCTGTTTCAGGACTTAAATTAAAGATAATTTCTTTATGACCGTGTATAAACCTTTCAGCAAAATTCTGGCTATTTTCAGTGCAGGCAGCATTTCTGGATGTTCAGAGCTACCATGAAAGCAAGTGACTTTTCAAAATTCCCTAATATTCATAAAATAAGTTATTCTTATCACTAATCTCCCATGATATTCAGCAGTAGCTTACTCCTCTCCTAGAGTTCAAGTAAATTAATGGATTTGAGATGTTGCAGCATCCTTTCAGGTATCTAAGGTTCAGTGATTATATTAATGGAGTTTCAGTATGCTGTGATTGGGTTTTGTTTCACACTGAGCAAAAGTAGTTTTAGGCCAGCTAGTGATTCCCAGCAGATGACTTCCCTGGGGTCTGGTGTCATTGTTGTGGGCAGAGCAGTAGTGAGTGCAGCGTGGCCCCTCCTGCATGTTTGCCCAACCTAACCCCGTGGCAGGCAGGTTAGCAAGTTCAGCCAAGCAGCAGTAGTGAGGCAGGAGGAGGAAGCAGAGCCAAATCTGCAGGGATCAGTGCTCCGTTCTGAGCAGTGGGTTACTTCAAACACAGGGAGACCAGCCTGCCCAGGGCTGGTGTCTCATCTAGCTAGGCTGGTAAAGGGGTTAGCCTTGCTAGGCCCTTTCTGTAAGCAGTGGGGAGAGATGAGAATGCTGCCAGATGGCAATCGAAAGCATGCTGAGTCATGTGTAACACAGTAAAGATTAACACAGACAACCTTTTCTATACCAAATTTTCTTTAACAGGTTTTATGAATGAGAATATGAAGCATCCTGAAGAAAGAGCTAGAAGCTTTCTCCCAGTTGTGTATTTCCAGTGACACCTGTATAGTCATTTCAAGAGCGAAAACCCATCTAAACAAGTTCTTAGAGGTAGTTGTCACATACCAGCAATGTCTTTTCTAGGGCACAGTAGTGTTGAAAGCATTGACCATGTTTTTTCCAATGAACCTTTCAACTTTCTGGTTTATTTTCTGATTTCTGTGCAATTTGCTAGCCTTCAGTATACCCACCTTAACTCTTCATTGCTGGTCACAAAAACAGCAAACTTGTGTGCTTTGTTCACAGAAATAGCAGACTTTGCATTTGCAGGTGAGCAAGATCTTACATGTCCCTAGCATCTAAACATAAGTGGTTCTTACACCGGCTTCTTTTAGCAGCTGTCAAAGACTGTCTTTTGTCTTCCACCTTTATTCTCAGGGCAGGGAATCCAACTGTTCTGTGAGATCAATATAAATGATCATAAATGATAAAAGGGTATATAAATGCCCTTTTTAATTACACTAAATAGATTATTCCCGCATTAAATACTGCGGCACCATTCCAGATGCCTTCAGTAAGAACTTAGTTTGATGGAAACAAACCAGGGGAATATATGAACTTACATATTCAGAGACACTTAGGGCTACAACATCCATCCTAGTTTTTTTTTTTCTTTTTTTTTTAATATGCCTTTACTGAAATTTGACCTGCCAAGAATATTTTTTATGGTATTAACATTTTTTATAATTTTTCTTACCCTGTTTAAATTTCACAGTACTTTTTTAATTCGAAGTTGCAGAATATGTTGTTAGCTATTTGTAGTGAGGATACAGAGTCTTTAATAAATATGGCATTTCTTTAGTATATTTAGCAGACAAATATAAATCTAGTTCTAAACATTAAATACTGTAAATCACTGCCATCTTCCTCTGCTTCTTTTCCCTTCTCTTCTTTTACCAGGCCCAAAAAGGTGTTTTTGTTTTTTTCTTGGAGGGGAAAAAACCTTTCTCTACTGCTTAGCATCTACTCTTAATTTTTGAGAGCATTTCACTTGATGAGCAGAGTATAAACACTTTCCACATCACGTCAAGCTTACTAGTCATTCTATTGCTTCTTATCTTGTCATCTTATAAGAGACTATCTAAAATGTTGTGTGTTTTTATTGTTTTTGTTTGGGTGTTTTTTTTTTCTTTTTTTTTGTTCTTTCTTTGTGTATCCTGATGTATCCTAAGGTCTTTTAAATGTGGAGAGAGATGGAATATGTGGTAATGCAGCAATGTGATTTTCAAAATTGTTTCACAGTGCTAGTTAAAGAATTAAACAGCTAAGATTCAGGAGTGAGGTGAATATTTCCACAGAGAACTGTGAAGAACAAAACAATTTCCTTTATATATGCATTAAAAAATGAAATTTACTTTTTAAGGTGCTAACATATGGGGAAAATATTTGGTAAAGTCTGGTTACAATATCAAAATGAAGTTCCATTCAGTTTTACCCTTTATATAACACCTTTGATTTGAAATGTTTTGCTGTAGTTAATTATATAAATTTGTGTTACTTTTATAATAACTCTCAGAAAGGCCCAAATGGCTTTCCTGAGGCCATACTACAACTTAGCCAAGCAATTGAGACAAGATTCTCAAATCACATATTGTATCCTGGGCAGAAACTAGAGATCTTCAGTGCATAATAAAATATCTTCAGAGTGTGTGTATTTATTGATAATTATCCATAACATGTAATATAGGTCTAGTTATTTTTAGAGTCTTGTTAACTTAAAAATGTGTGCATGTAGACATACTCACACACAAATTTCTGTCTCCTTCAATTATATTAGAAATAGGGTGAATAGAATAGGGTGAATGAAAAATGCAGTTTTGCTACTATACTGCCATGCTTGTTCAAAAATCAATTTATTTTGCTTTGCAGATAGTAGGCACCTTCTGGCTATGGCTTTTGGTGATCCCTCAAAAGATAGTGAAGAAAGTGAAAGAGATGTCAAGAGAAAATGCATCTTTAGAGGAAAAACCATTTTTTTAAAATTCATTTCAATTTCTCATTTTATGAATCTCATTATGTCCAATTCTATTAAAAAATGTGCTCGGTATGGTCAATAGTTGGAAGAAAATTCAACTGAATTTAATAATTCTTTTTCTGTATCTTCAAAGGCTTCATTTTTTCAGTAAAATACAACAAAAATATGAGAGGTTGTATTATCAGCCCAGATAAAACAGGAGTATGCAAAGTTTTTTTCCAAAAATTATTTCTAGGTTATACTTTATATAAAGTCATACTCAATCTACTGCTACCAAAATATATCGATTTAAATTTTTGCAGAAGTTTACAGTTATAATGTAGTTTAGCTGTTCCTAATCAGTTCCTCTATTTGAGTAATGAATGCTACAGCAGAGAAAATAATCATTGCTCAGAAAAATGGCCTTTTGCTTGGACAGTCTGGAAAATTGTGAGGTAAAATTGTCTTGATTTTGAACTAGAGTACATAAACAATGGCTTTATTTTGTTGCTATGAATTTAATATGAATCCTTGATGTTATTTGTATCCTTCTGCAAGGAAGTGTCCTCATTTTTCCCTGCAGTCACAGTGCCTTCCTGCTCCTAGGAATTCCACCTGCTCAAGGTGAATTGCACAGGTGTGGAAGGTTCAAGGGAAGCCCCTGGGACAGATTTAGGGACTCTTGCCCTCCAAACCCTTCCATGCTGGAGAAGGCTGCATTCAGTCAGACCATAGCTTGTCTTGCAGGCAGACTGTAAAACTAAGCCCCTGTTTAGATGAAATAAGCTTAAACATGTGTTAGACAAACACAATAAGGTTGTGAGGTGTCTGTGAGGCTAAGGAAGAGGCTTTCTTCTTGTGAAATAAATCAGATCTGATCTCAAGAGGCTGCTTGACATGAGAGACGGAGGGGAATGCTGCCTACATCCTATCACTGTTTGGATGGAGAATGAGAGGCTATATTGCCTTCCTTCCTTGCCAGATGCTTCTTGGAATTGTCCTGCAATGTTGTATATCTCTGTTACATTACTTAACCTGTGTGGCTGAGAGAGAAATAAAAAAGCTTCCTCTGACATGCGGAAAGAATTAAACAAAATGAATTCAATGGTCATGGCTCTTCTGGACAGTGCCAGACTTCTGTGATTACAGAATATTGAAGCCAGTGTCTACAACCAGGAGCCAGCTACAGCTGTGAGCAGTAACACTGAGATGGCTGAGGTTTTAGTGGTACTTTATATTTTCTCCTTTTCTGTAATTCTCAGAAGATAGCTGATTTATATCAGGCCCAGTCTGACAAGCTTATGTGGCAAGGGATTGCAATACAGTCTCTGTAGGAGCCTGAGAGTTTCTGTTTTTAGAAGAGAAACATGTTTTTCCTCCCCCTTTTTTTTCTGAATTTCTTCAGAAATTCAGTTTTGTTTTATGACATGTGGTTTGCCATCTGTTTTCTTTGCACACAAATCTAAAGATGGGAACTTTAATGAAGTAAGGTAACCTTTTTCTAAATTAGGAAGTATTATTGTTGTTGACAAATCACACTGTGCTTTGTAAAATCAATGGGAAGAATCCTCTGAGTACTACAATTATTGATTTTGCTAGCACAAACTATTCTGCATGTAATCTGAAGATGCTGGGGTTTTTTTGCAAGCTCTTTTATGTGTGCTGCATTAGTTGTTTAGTATTTTGCTACTAGCCCCTCTCTTATCCTCTCCTTAGATTATTGAGCAATATATTGTCTTGACCTAGCCTATGTAACATAAACATACAAATATAAACAGATTTTGTTCAAAACCATTCTTTTCTGTATCACATTATGATCTTTTGCAATTATGGAAGTTCACTTTTAACTCTTGATGTCCTGTAAGAAGGTAGTTTGAGCACTATTAAAAACCTACTCATTAGTCTCTGTGCTTATTGCCCCAAAGGATCCACTGATTTATAGTAAGACCTGCTCTGATAATACACATGTGCAAGAATTAATTCTAAATTATCAACACACCTTCAGATAGTGAGTGCAGAATTGTTTCCATGTGTATCTCTGGAACATCCTCACTTAATCTGTGTTGACATAAGTAAGTGGGACAGCACTTCAGTGTTTACTTTGTGAGTGACTTGATAGAGTTGCCGTATTTTGCAGTGAGCTGCAGCTGATTCTTTTTATTTTGCCAGCTAGATCATCTCAAGAGCAGAAAATGAAGGCTGAATAAGGAAATACTACCCAGCCAAGGTTAAATATTATCATATTTGCCAGCACAGTGTGATAGTACTGGCTAGGAATTGAGAGAGCTTTATAGATTTTAAATTTTCCTGTTATGAAAAGGGTCAAGGATTAAGATCATCAGCTTAGGGGCAAAGAATGTGCATGAGGGGGATTCTTTTGTTTATTTTTGCTATATTGCTGTAAGAAATCTGTGGCAATAATATAAAGTGCATATGTAAAGAAGCCAAGTTTCCAAGTAAGGTAAAATATGCTATTAGAGTTATTCCCCAAGAGTGAAATCTCATCATAAGCTACCAGTTCATTTTCACATTTATGTTTTTAGTAATATGCCGTATACCTTCTGGGAAAAAAATGTTTCTCCTGGTAACCCTGTCCTGCTGATTCCTGACCTCAGTTGTTATGTAAACGTGCCAGCAGCATGGCATTTATGCACCACCCTAAGACCAGGCCTGCTGAAGAGATCATTTAAGCACATGCTTAATTGTACTGATTGCAGTACAGGCAGATCCATGGGAGTGCTCTTCAAGGAAAACGGCACCTATGCCCATCATTGTGAAATGTGATGAGGTATCACTATGTGTTGGAGGTAAATCATGTTACCATTAGCCTGACCAAATACTAACATCTGTTGGCTCAGTGGCCTTACCAAAGACTACGTTGTTGTGTTTAAAAAGAAAGGAATTTGAGCAAGAATTTTCTCATCCACTCAGTATTTCAGTCAGCATGTGCATGTTACAGGGGATACTACATCTGAAATGAATTATTCTATTTTTTCACTAAGACAAACTACATGAATCTGTCAAAAGGTACAAACTTCATAAATAAGTGTGAAATCTACTATATACTGTTGAGCAACCTGGCATAATGTCTGGTTTAGGTAAGTCTAGATTCACTGTATAGGTAGGTGTTTTGTACTTCTTTCTAGATTTGTTTAAGTACAGGTATGTAAGCATCAAATCCCCATGACATTAAATTTTTGCTTTCAAAAAAAAAGTAATTATGGTTTATTTTTCTGGTAGCTTTTTCAATCCTGCTGTTTTGAACATATGCTTTCATGTCTTCAAATACTTAGTTATGAATCTTGAGACAAAGTGTGGTTATAGAGATCAACACTTTTTGTGGCTGGTTACCATCTTTAAGTGCAATGCAACATGAAAGTGTTAAGTTTCTGAACTGAGTAAGAAAGATTTGACCAGAAAAGGTTTCGGTTTGGTTGGTTGGTGTCATTGTGTTGTTTTTGTGGGTTTTTTGTTTGTTTTTAATCTCTATTGCAAATTGTTCTAGTTTAAATGTTATTTGAAATTTTGTTGTTATGGGGAAAAAAGGCATATGGTTTTACCTGGTAAGTACCTAATTCACAGAAATCCGTTCCTAGAATCACTTGTGTCTCTGTTAATGAGTAATTCCATTCCATGGGATATATATCTTGAGCAGAAACATAAGAAGAGCTATCCATTTCCTCCTCTTTGATACCTTGAAAAATCAAGCTACGTGAATTTATGTTAGTGCATTCGCACCCTCATAATTCACTCTGTTGTGAAAAAGACAAATGTATGGCTGCTGGAGAACCAAAATACAAATAGTATCTCCAAAAGACAGCCATTGCAAGGGCTCTCTTACTGGGGAACAGTTTTCTTCAGATCCTTTGTTTTGCTGCATATTTTCTGTTATATCTTAGGAGATGATAGGGAGGTTGTTTTGGAGACTGTATTTTGCTTACCCTGGCTTATCTATTACCAGCTGTCAGGTCTGGTCCTCAGCTGTTGGTGATGCAGAAAATGAATGGAGTCTTCAGCAGCCCAGGCATTATGATGATAGAGTGTTTGAGGATGTGCCATCACCACCCACATGACTCAATAGCTCCTACTACCAATAAGGTCCTTGTTCTTTGAATTGTTATATTGATAATGTTGATATTTTGTTTTTTTGTTTTTTTTTGATATTGAAAAGTTGGACCTGACATGCCTAAATAAAGGTAAATTTGAAATGCAGCAAGAGGAAAGGGCAAGGAAGAGAAGTCTTCTTTTGGGAAACATATCTCTTTACTGGCGGGCTTTCTGCCTTTCAGAAAGCAAACTGGAACATGTTCGACTGACCTTAGCCAGCGTGACTGAGGGCTCACATTTTCAGAGGGCTGCTGCAGAGGAACAACTGCAGTATCTACTGCTGGGGAGATTGTACCACTGATCTCCAAATAGCTGTGCTGATCCAGCAGGCTGCTGAGCTTGCTGTGCACCATTTTTTCCTTTTGGGAAAGGTTCTTTTGGGATCCTAAGGCATGGGGTGGGTACAAAGTACACACCATTTTTTCACACAAAATATTTTCACAAGTCACAGGAGAAATTAGGTTGCTGTCTGCTTCTCTTGGTTGCTGTCTTTGCAAGCTCTGAAAGATGTCACTGAGGTTTGCTGGATGGGATCTTTTAGTTCCTCACATAAAAAATTAAGATGGAGCAGGAAACTTTTAATCAGGGCAATAAACTGTTAGGAAGGTTTCCAATGTGTGCATGATACAATTTGCTGTAAAATAGCCTGGGTGTATATTGCAAAATGTATATACTTAGATAAATAATCTGCAATTAGGAGCAGCATTAGGATAGAACAGATAGGACTGGGTAAGGTTCCTAGGCTTGGAACAGTCTTCTGCTATTACCTCTTTGACCCTCCTAATTATTGTAATTATAATAACATATTTACATTAGTTGCATTAATAATTATAGTATAATTATTATAAAAATTTATAAAAATTATAAACAATAATTACAAAATTATTAGATCCAGCTCTTACAAGGTGTCTTGTAGACAACTACAAGCTAGTCCTCTAAATATTGTTTGTATGCTGGAGTCCAGGAGTAGCTTGTCGGCTTTCCATTCCTTCTGCTGTGACAGCACGCTTCTCCTGTCAGTTGTAACAGTAGGTAACACTGTCTTTGAAGCAGATTTTTGGTTTATTTTTATGTAACTATTAAACTATTTGTGCTTTGTTTGCTTGTTTTTATTCTCTTTTTGTTTTTAATTCTGGGAAAGTTTTCTCAGAACTGCAATGTATTAATTGAAAAATGACTTTTTCATTGCAGCGATGCCACTTTCAACATGAACATGTCCATAAGGTTTCCGTCCAGAGTACCAATGCATTTTCATCACTTTCAGAGGTTGTTTGGCAAAAAAATAAGGTCTCAGTAATAGACATTGCAGAAGACAATGTAAAACCAGTTGTAATGATTCATTAGCGAAATAAAATACGGCATCATCTATGTTGATCTTTTAATTATTACATAATTAGTTCACTAATATGCTTTTAAATTACATTCTATTAAACAATTTCAGAAGACTGCTTGTATTATATTAATTTTTCTTGCAAACACACCCGTGACTTTAGTGAGTTTTAGTTGCTAGAGAGGAAGGAGTTTATTGAAAGCTGTGTATAAACAGAGTTATCTGTGTTGGAGGCAAAATTGAGCTTGGCAAGTGGATGCAGGGGAGCTTTTTTGGCAGGGGGGGACTAACAATGGGGCAGGGGCCCAGAAAAAGGCTGGGCAGAGTCAGTTGTGTCTCATGCGACCAGCAGGGGCTATGGAGGAAGTTGCAGGAGAAAGTAGCAGCTGCCTGGTGCCTTTCTGTTGCAGGTTCCTGTGGGACAGATTTTGTCAGTGTTTGACTTAGGCCGGTAAGGAGGCAACCACTGTCTGGCAGCAGCAGGCTGTCAAGATCTTGGAAATTTATCTTGCAGCAGTCTCAAACCTTTTTTTTTTTCTGTTGTGGTTGAGGTCAGAACCAGAGTATTCTTTTGCTGACCAGCTGGTTTTGTACTGTGTTGGGTTTTGATTTTGTTTTTATTTTGATAGGTAAAAAGGGAACCCCATATCCTACCCTTTATAATCATGGAATCTAGAAGTGAAGCAGGGTTTCCCTCCTCAGTCCTCCTCACGGCCCTTCTACATCAGATGTTGAGGTTTGGTTAAGTGCAGAGAACCTACCAGGTATTTCTCTTTAAGGTTAAAACAACTTAGTCAAGTACAAAAGCTTAGAACCTGTTTTTGAGAATGTAAAAATGTGACTCTGCAATCGCTGAATGGCTGATAGCAGGGAAATGTGTGTGTGTTGGGTATTCATTGTTTGCTATTTTTTCTTTTAGACTTGAGAATTATTTCATTTCTTTTAATCCATCCTAAGGGAATAGGAATTTAGTTACTTATACCCTGAGCCAAATATATAGGCAAGACCCTAAAGTTTAACCAAGAAAAGTACACAAAGGAAAAATAGTAGCTGGCAGCAATATTAACAGGTATGACAGCATAGTATTTTACTGTCTGGTAAAGTTTTACTAATGCTTTAAAAATAAAATGACTGAAATCTCATTAAAGAACTTTGCTGTATAAACATTTTTCTTAAATGCTTCCAAACAAACCAACCACCACCAGAAGTCTTTTCAAAAGCACTTGAAGACCCTTTAAAGCCATCTGGAATATCAGCCCTGTGTGATAACATTCTGCTTAGTCATCTTTTCCTGCAGAGATGCAGTGACAGAACTTCCCGAAGATTTTAGCTTAAGTCAGAGGAAAAGTTGTGTTGGCCCAACTGCAGGAAACCTTCGGAGGGGGTTGAGGCATCTGTTCCCACCTTCCTCTCCCATTCTCCATCAGAAAAATCAGGAGGCCAACAGCTATGCTGGGACAGTGCTTACCGAACGAAGCCCACGGCTCTGGGGGCGGCAGTGGTAGAAGCAAGTGTGATTTCAGAGGCTTTTTGACGGTCCAAGAGACATTACTTACCAGGAGCAGCTCACTAAGTCCAGGCAATAATGAAGTAATTGGGACAACTTGCCCAGCTCAACCTACAGTGTCAGAAAGTTCCTTTTACTAATTAGAAGCATTAAATATTGAAGGAAATGTCAATTAAAGCAGAGCAAAAAAGTCAAATTGTTTATTAAAAAATATCAGTATCTATAGGATTCATGGAAATGGCTTGAATGGCACTAATGTGCTTCAATGAAGAAAAGTACAGTTTATCTCATTTTTAGTGTTCCGTTGATTTTTCTTTTTTTAATTGCCTTCTCTTGTCTTTTACACTTCACTCCATAATAGGGCAATGGGGAGAAGACAAGGAAGACTAATGAAATAATCTGTGCTCTGAGAAAAGCCCTGCAGAGCTGCTGCTGTAGCATATTTTTCAAATAAATGCTTTAGGCTATGGACACTATGCAAACACAGCCACAGAGGCAAAACAAGTGGGATGAAAAACTATTCTCTGAAAGCCAGGGCTAGGAAGAAATGAGTGGATTGCAGGGTGGATTATGCATTTGTGTCTGAATTAAACGTACTGAGCAGCAGGCCTTCCTGCAGCTTTATTAAGAGTGGTGCAGAAGTGGCAGTTGCTGCTTCACAGCCCTGCTGAGTGGGGTAATGAGCTAACATACTGGGCTTTTTGTATCTCCAGGATTCATGTTTCTTATTCTTCTGCTTTCTTAGCCATGAATAAACTTTACCTTGTTATATTTTCACCTAGGTTTGAACTTGGCTTCAAGTGGCTCACAGAAGTAGTCATCCAAAGATAATTAACTCCTCATTCTCTTGGCTCTTCTCAGAAACAGCAGTTGTTTTTGATTTTCTTGTTCAGTTAGGATTTTTTTTTCCTACTAAATTACTAAATAATAGGAATGATCTTGGAAGTTGAGATCAAACTGACTACTGGATATGTCTAGGATAAGAGAGTGGTGAAGAGCATTGCAGGAAGGGGCATTACTTTAAGCGATGAGCTGTACTTTAATGGTGCTAATGCTTTAGAAGTGCTAGCTTAAAATACAGTGTAATACAGGGGTAAACTTAGCGTGCCAGAGAGCCCGCCACCCTTGCAAACAAGCCTGGCAAGCTTTTGAACTGGGTGTTTGCTAAGGTTGGGGACTAGAAGGAGAACATATACCAAACCAGAAAAAACATTAGTGTACACATAATTTTTATTAATAATGTGGTCTCTTCAATATGATAAAAGGCATTCGCTACAAACATCTGATGGCAATGCGACCTATATCAAAGGTGTCACGCAGATTTACCAGATTCTTGAGAGAATAACCTCCCCACACACAAAACCCGAGATTATGTGAGCTCAACGTGCCCACTTTTAGTCCTGGACCATGCTGGATAGGTCAGAACCTGAAATGTTACTTGAGATTTTGGCTTTATGATGTGACAATACTGTACACTTTTGTGCTCTCTGCTACAGACCATCTTTATCTCAGCCACTTTTCAGTAGGTTATATGACCTGCTCTTTACTGCCTCTTATCTGCTTTACTTGACTGCTGGCTGTAGACATAATTATATATATATATATTACTAAGATTCTGAGGCAAATATATAGGGGAAGGTTTTGTTTTGAGTTGTAAATAATTTTCCTAGTTAGTCTTTAGTTTTGTTTCATTTAACTGATAATAAATTTGGAGAAATTTGAGGAAGCTGTAATTGTGATCTGTAACATCTTTGATGCATGATCTCTACAGATTCCTAAACAGGTTAGAAATTTTATTGCTCCATTGTTCCAAACATACAAATAGTGTGGCCCCATGAGGAAAAATACAGTTTACAATTAGTTTTGCTGCCCACATTGCAGGTTCAGTGCTGGACAAAATAAGATATTAAATGATACATAGCAGCAGCCAATATTCTGCAGCTTCTTCCTAATGACAATAAATTATCTATCGTAATGCCAGAGCATTTGAGGGAATCCTTTGATTTTTAGCAAATGCAGAAATGCAGCAAATTATTTACTTGATAGCCAGGCAAAGATATGTTAAGTAACAAGTAGCATCTGTAGAAACCTAGCGACGTGAAGACAGGGTCATTGTTTAAAAAGATCTATTCAGGTGGAATCAAACTGAACTAGAAAAATAGTTTCTCACTGTAAGGACTGTACAGAAGACTGCTTGTGGTTACATGCCAATAGCCCTGGCCCTCATGGCATACTTTGAAATACGTTATAAGCACATGTAAGTTCCTAAAAGGCACAGTTCTGCATCGGGACTCTACTGCAGAAGTCAATTCACTTCAGCTTGTAAAAGCATTTCATCATTCTCCAGATAGATGCAAGATAAGTATTATTTGTATTTCACATGCTAATCTCAGGGTAATGTACTTTGTATTTCTTTGCTCTTTTGTACTGTGGTTAGAAAAAAATGGGATTTTATTGTTTAAATATCTGATTTGCCTGAACTGCCAAATATAGTAGTCTATCAGATTTGTTAGGATTTACAGAACAGGTGGGCAAGCAGAACACATCCTAATGTTTTCAAAAGCCTTTTGAAGAGCTATTATTACTGCTTTGTTGTCAGTGCTTTTGATTATATTATTGCATCCCCATTTCTGTAATATTTTTTGCTTTATCAAACATTTTCAGACTTGCACTTCCCCTTGTGCTTCTGCCTGGGGCTGGAGATGAAGGGAGGGTGTATGAGAACCTTTAGGCTTTCAATCTCACCGGAAGTATTGGCCTAGACCCTCAGCTAGCATCAGCCAGCGCAGGAGTTTTGATCATCGTGTAATGATTCTGTTTAAGATCTGACCTCGTAAACACAAGGTTTATAAATCTGTACGTAATCCAAGTATACAGAATTCAGTATTGGCCACATTTCCTCCCTGAAGAAGAAACACCCAACCCTAGCGAATGCAGTAGGAGTTTCGGCAGGGTTTGGCACATGGCATGCTGCCTTGCAACTACATAAAAGCCAACTAGATGTGCCCTTGTACTGTCTCTCATGTATCGCTCAAAGCACTCAAGCCAAAAAGATTCAAGTACAAATACATCGTGGTAGTTTGTCACTGCAAGAGAATGAAGATTATTTTTTCGTCATGTGCTATTAATTAATCCAACAATATATTGAAATAACTTAAGTGTTAACATAAAAGATTTAGAGAAAAGCAAAACATTAGCATTTAAAATTTTTCAACAAGTGAGGGGAAACAGATGCAGAGCCAACAGAATATCATTATAGGACATCATACTATTTCTCTGCCTTTAAATTCACTCATGACCTGAACAGGATGGATTCTCTTCTTTGCAGAACCTTTTCTGACAGCTGCATAGATTTCTTCTGGCTTCTCTCTTTTAATTAGAGGCTTCTTTTCTGGAGCTTTCATTCTCCACATAACAACAGGATGTCGTGGGCCAGTAGGACTCTGAATCTTGATAATCTTTGTGGACGCAATATAGGACATCTTTACTGTCTGCACCACAGCATTCATTAAATTTTTGGCAGCCTGAATTAGCGAAGTGACACTATCTAGCTGTAATAAGAAACAGAAACATTATTCCAGGACAGGAAAGCAAGTCAGTCTTTAATCCCAATATGGCCAGGAACAAAAGCAGATAAAAAGTAAGATTAGCATACGGAACCCTAATTATTTTTGTTTTCTGTTGCCATGTTTGATTATTATATTCATGTTGCTCAACTACTCAGACTTGAACAGATATATGGAAATATCATGCTGTTGATAATATAAATGCTTATGTAGATTATTTTTAACATGAATTTATGATTCTTGTCTGCAGGGTATCATTGCAATTCCTGCTGAAGTTTAATGAAACCACCTTGAAGAAGAGCTCAGCACTTGGCAAATTCTCCAGCTGTTGCCATCACATTCCAGACTTCCTTGCATGTTCCTGAGTAACACAAGGATGCTACCTAGTAAGTGTCTGGATTCATTAGAGCAATGGCCAAGTGTGTTTAATGGTCATTAAGAGGATGGGACACAGAGATTGAAGTGGCTCCTCTGGCCTATCTAGACTTAAGCAATCCCAAGCTAAAAGGGATGTGTAATGATTGCTTGCTTCACCTGTAACTGTATTCAACAGCATCTTGCATTTAACAAATTTTAAAGACATTTTCCTTTAATATTGTAAGCAAAAGTATATTTAATTCTAACTGAAAATCTGGAAACTGGAACAAAAATGGCAGTATTCATTGGAATGTCAGCTCTGCTGTGGTCCTCTCTAGCGTGACATAAATGAAGTGATTACACCGCTCCTTTCATACATGTGAGCGTGTAGCATTAATGGTGTGCAGGCAATGGAAGCAGAAAATGCAGTGTACATGCTCACTGTCTTACCTAAACCACCTCACCAGCTCTGACTTTGGCAGCCTTGATAGGGCAAATAGGGAAAAGGAGAGATTCTCAATGAGAGTTGTACCAGTTCCTAACCTCAGTTTTAGGACAACATGTAAGCTTCAAAGACATGCCCTATTTTATATTTGAGTACACTGTGCTCTTATGTCTAGGTATACTTAGAGGAGCATGTGTACTGACAATGAGGAAAGCCATTACAGTTTGGGTGATCTAAAAATATTAGGATTGCTCTGTAGGAGTTGGAAGACTGTATTTCAAAGCTTGAACACATTCTCTGGCAGTTGAAGCATTTCTTCTTAGAAAAGTAGTGCAGTCAGTTCTCTTGAGAACTATCAGTTTTGGCAAGTAAATAAGCTTCAGCTCTGTCATTCACCCTTACTTACTGCATACTTACTTTAATTTGTTGGAATTACTGCAATACACAGATTTGCAAATGAAACTTAGTGCACCTTATGAGTCTCCTCCCTTTGCCAAGGCAAACAAATTCATTAGTTGAGAGAAGTGCATTATTTTCTGTATACAGGGTAATCATGTAACATATCATACAAAGATATGTAAGTGCAAATAGGGCAACAGAAATATATCTGAAATTCAACAAAGGGCTGAATTTATTTGCATTTTTGAGAACACCTTTTAACCAGAGGAAAGTCCCTCCAGTTATTAGCAAGTTTGTATCTTCTCTGTAGAAAGCCACACAGTAACTCACCTTTATACCTTTTTTTTTTTTTTTAAACCTTCTCTTTAGGAAAATAAAATAATTAAAATAACTGAATGCCCATGTGCTACATGGCAAATGGAAATTGTAGTTCAGGAAATGTGAAATTTTCAGCAAGTATTTCAAACTTTGCAGATCAATATTTAGAGACTAAGGTGAGACTGTTAGGGTTTTACCATTGTTTAGAAACATTGATTTCAGAGAAGCAGACTGCCTAGGTCCCAGATAGGCTCAGAAATCCAGAAGAGATCTTGTGATGCTCTCTTAGTAAAATTCAAAAAACTGACTAGTTAAGTGTTGTGATTGCTTGAGCTGAGTGTAACTAGTGTTGTAGCGGTTAGCTCCTAGGGCCGGAACGTACTCCCATCCGTATTTTAAACTGCTGAGAAGTCCCCATCTGCCGGTTCTGGGTTAGACGGAGTGAGAGTGAGACAGTGATAGAGCGCGAGAGCAGTTTTGTATAAACTTTTTCCTTTGTGATTGTTGTGCACACGCACAACAATGGGGCAGCTGAAAATAAACCTTTTTGGTGACCTCAGAGGGGATGCTAGGCTCCTGAACATCTGAAAAAGCCAGAATCTCGGCAGCTCTTTAGGCGCTTATGTTTACTTTTTTACAAGTCTTGACATTGATGGCATCGCACTCACTTTTCTGATGTTATCTGTATAGTAATAGCAGAAAAAAAAGGCTAGTATTGTTTCTACGGCAGAAGTTTTATTCTGACCTGCAGGACGTTATTTTTCTAAAGTGTCTATTTCAGTATAAAAACTTTGAATTTTTATTTACAGTACCCTTGTTTGAAAAGCTGTTTGCCTGGGAGAAGACTTCAGCAAGAAATGGGTAGCAACTTCCAGGCAGTGTAAGAAGTTGTCCCTTGTATTTCAGCCAGCTTTTACTGTGACCATAGGTTATATTGTCAAATTGTTATACAGTCAAACTGTTTTTAAGAAACAGTTGGGGCTTTTTGGCGTTTCCTTGTCTATGAAAGCCAAACAGTTATTATCCAGTTCTGACATTCACAAAAGGGCTGTGGCTCTAACCACAGCACCAACAGATGTTTATTATAAAGATTCATGAATCTCTTATTTTGATGAAAGTGCAATCTCTACAAATATATGTTTGCTTCATATATAAGCATATCAGATTGCTTATAGTTTGACACAATGGTACAGGGCGTGGACATGTGTCAGCCAAGGTATTTTAAATGCTCAAACCCAGCTGTACAGATGTACCAAGTTCAACTCACTGAATTCCACCAACTCCTTGCCACAGGAACTGAGGCTCTGCCATACTATTTAAGCTCTACAGATCACTCCCTGAAACAGAGATCAGTGTGCAGAAACAGGTATGGGAAACACAGATATAGGAAACAGGTCCTGTGTGCGTCTGAAGTTAAAAACAGAATACTTAACTACCACAAAGGCTGTTTAAATCAGTTGCTTTGCTGTATTTCCCAGGGAGGAGGGAGCAGAAATTTCCATTCATTTTACTTTGCTCTGGACGTCTCTGAATGGGAAATTTAGGAAGATTTAATGTTATCCTTTAAGATATCTGTGTTAGTTGCAGTGGCTTACAGTCCGCAATTCTGTTCAGTGTTCCAGATGCATCTCACACTGGTCTTACTTCCATACTGAAAATACAGATAGTGCAAGGGGAAAGAAGTTGTTAACTGCATTCAAAGTTTTGAATAAATTCTAGGATGTGCACTTGGGACTACCATCAGTAAAAATCAGGTCGTACATTTTGCTTTATTCTTTTTTTTCTCCCTATCTCTAGAAAGCAGTTTGTTTTATACTTCAATGCCAATAACATTAGTTTGGTGTAAATCTATTGCTCTAATATAAATCTAATGTACCGAAGGACTGTTTTCACTTAGATGCTTTTATCTCAGATATTTAGCGGGCTCTTCAAGGTCTCATAACGTACCTAGGAAAATGGTGAAATGAAACTTGACATAAATGAGAGGCTGATAAAATATTCATTGAACGTTTAAGTTCATTTTATTTAGAGAGATGGAGCTGCAAACTCTTCCATCTGTAGCAAGTGGTATAAAGAGTCACTAGAAGCACAAGCGAACAAACCCAATAAACAAGAGGCTGCTTCTTGATTGACTCTTCTCTCCACTTCCTGTGGAGATGCAATGCTCCAACCACCACACAAGTCTGACTGTATCAGTCAAGACAGTAATTTGTGAAGAATTCACAAAAATGTTCCCTTGTCACCTGTCAGTTTCAAATTAGCAAGTGTCACTGCTTATTTCCACTGGGAGAGGAATACAAAATGACTACCTAAACACAACAGCTTCACCTTGCAGTGAAACACAGACCAGCAGACACAATTTTCAAAAACTGTGAGAAGCTCCTTTGTTATCTTCAACACTTGCAGTCTTCTCCTTTAATGGCTCATAGAGTTTAATGATGTGATCCACCTTTTCCTAACAGATTGGCATGACATATAAACACATTCAATGGCAAAGCTTGTAGATGTTGTGTGTGTGGCTTGAAAATATATATACGTACACACATATATGTACGTACACATATAATGCTTCTATGAATATATAAAGATATCTTTATTTTCCAAGAATGAAATATACTCAATCAGAATTCAAATGAATACTTTCAAAATTGCTACTGAAAAAACAGTGAGGTTTAGAAATTTTAATCTGAAATTTTGTTTTCAATTTGTTTATGTCTTCTATTGTTTCCATTTTTGTAATAGAG
>JAWLRI010000460.1:1551978-1578900 GCA_034781795.1 Crypturellus tataupa | reverse complement strand
TGTACTAAGAGAAAGTGCTTGCCTTGTCATATGCCAGTAGGAATTGTTTCTGTAGTAGTTAAATAGAGAATTTCCTTATTCCGAAAGCATGTAAATAAATCAGTGCTCTGCTCTTGCGATTAGTGCTGATTTATATACTTGCTGTCTCTGTGACATGAAGAAATAGCAAACATTTGCTTTCCGAAATAAAGCTATGAGGGAATTCTGCACAGTGATATTAGCAAAGCATTTCTTGATAAAGTGCAGATCTGCTAGAACACCAGCTGAGATGCTCAGTTAATCTTTGGTGAGCATTAGTGGGGTTTTTGTTCATTTATGTATTTATTTATTTATTTATTTATTTGCAAGGAACTAAAGCTTTATTATTCAAGGAAAGGTCTATGAGCTGGCTGCTTACAATCCCCCAAGTCCTAATTACAGTTCAACCAAATTTTTTTTTCTTGCAGATTAAAACTATGAACTGCATATCAAATATATAACTCTTTATTCAAAGTTCAAGGTCAGAATTTTGAAAACCTTTGGTCAGCTACCAAAACTGCTTCCCTACAGTAGCCCAATGGCACCTAAGCTTGCACAGGCAGCAAGCTCCTCCTGCTTTCACAGGATGCCCGTCACAGCCGGTGTCCTGGTGCATGCAGTGAGGGGGATACGCTGAGACAGTGTGAAGGCGAAGAAGGTGAGGGGTATGAGGACTGTCAGCTGTGTATACCGAAAGCATCCTAACTGCCCCACATGTGGCCTGTAACACCTACGCTATGAAAGGGCATGGAAGTCAATTTTAAATATGGACTATATCAAGGTATGTTTGCCAAGGAGCACTCTGGGGAAGATGAGGACAAAGACACAGAGGCCCCAAATGCAAAACAAGTAAAATAAGAGGACAGTGTGATTTCGAGTGTGAATGGCTGTTTCCTTAAGTCCGTTTTCTTGTCAGCAGGAAAACAGAAGAACCCTTAAACTGAAGCATTGTTGACCGTTGCTTCATATTATACAAGGTTAAATTTCTAATATGATATTATGCCTACTTTACTTGGCCCTCCATAGCTTTAACCAGCAAAAGATACTTATATGACAGATGATGTCACTTAGCTCTTTTGAAAGGACAATTCAATGTTTTGCAGACAGATAGAAAAGACTGCATCCTCTGCTTTTTATCTCTGTAATTGTGTATGACTTTTCACCCACCTCTACCCTTTCTTGAGAGGAAAAAAAATGTAAGCATTCAGTGAGACCTATTGAAATCAGAGACCTTTACGCACAACTTCTTTTTTTCTTTTTTTAGGGTGTAAGAAAGACAGACATCTTATGTTCAGTGGGTTATGGCTGGATTTGTGGTCCATCATCAGCTTTTAGGTCCAGCATTCTCACTCTGTGCAGCAAACTTGCCAACATGTGAGCATAAGCTGATGTTAACAATCTGTTTGTAAAAAATCTCTTAATTCCCACAAGCAAGGAGGTCTCTGCTCTTCGTACCACACACACTTCACTGGGAGACGTGGTGGATTTACCAGAGGGCACTGCAAGGAGCAAACAACAAACAAGTGATGACCAAGCATAAAGCAGCTGAACCTTGAGCGTGTAGGTATGGGAGTACAGAAGAGAGAAATCACAGGGAAGGAGTGAAGGCAAAGAAGTAACCTCCAAGTATGTTGACTTTCTGTCCAATATACTTCCTAGCACACTTATTTCTTATAATTAATCTTCACTATCTAAAGGCGGGACACAGTTTCAGTTCATTTTGAGATTCATGATGTGTTTACTTAATACATAATGAGAACGTAATTGTGAACAAAGACATTCCCTCTTTTTCTTAACCATGCCTTAGCTCTCTTCTCTGTTTCTCATTATTTATTATCATAAACAGAGAAGATAAGGCTGAGGAAAATATTATCCTATCCTAGATATAGTTCTGAACCCCTTAAAAAGAGGATGTGCTTTTGTATTCTGGGAACTTTACTGAATTTTGAGATTTGCTCACATAAAATCATTAGTAGTGTTGCATAGCCATAAAAAGCCTTTGAGTAGAAAGGTCAAATTCTAAAGACCCGTACTGACTTTCAAAGCCAGAATTTGCTCCAGCTTTAGTAATTCAATAATCATCCACTGTCTATCAGAAGTGAATTTCTCTTCTCCTAATCCATATAAAATATTTTTATTTATAATATTTTAATATAATATTTTAATAATATTTATAGTTATATTTTAAATAATATTTACTTATATTTATCCATATATTTTTTCCACACATTTTCTCAGGTTTAAAACAATATATCCAAAGTTCTAAGCTGCCTGCACCCGCATGCTCGCTGCATGGCAGAACAGCTGCAGTGGCGCTGGAGAGCTCTGCAGTAACTACAAGGCACTCGCACCATCCTGCTTAGAGGGAGCATCTTAGAAGCCCAGAAACTGGGGGAAAAAGCTCTGAGGAAGAACTTACGTTCAGGAAAATGGGAGAGTTGTTAAGTACTGAGGCCTGGGCTCCAAGCATGGGTAGTTATGTGGATTTTGTGTTGTGGGACCACAGAGGGGTGATAGACAACACAGGGAAGTTCAATTAAAGTGCTGATAGCAAGGGACAGGATGCAAAGAGCAGGAAAGTATGAAATCTGGCCTCACTAATGCACATTGCTCACAGAATTGCTTGTAAAAGGAAAGAAGAAATGAATAATGAAAGCAAATTTGATTAATTTTTAACCCAAATGAAACCAGCTGTTCATTGCAGAAAGTGTAAAGTCATCCCCTTTGAAATCATGTCTCTGTAGGTTCCAGAAGTTTAAATACAGTCTCAGAATTCTCATTCAAATAATATCTGAGATAGATTATAAAAATCAATCTCTTTCAAATCTTGTGTCAGCAGTAGAAGGTTTATTTCTGACTAGATTATAAGACAAATAAAACATACTAATAGCTCTATTGTTTTTATATATTAAAGTCTTATATGAATGTGACATTATAATAAGAAGAAAATATTAAACAGTGAGAATGCGGGCTAGGAAGCATCTTTTTGTTACTTTCTGCATTACTTAGCATGTGTTTACATTTTGAAATCATGCATGCAGTACGGCACAAATAATTAAGGAATATGTTATAAACACTCAGAAAAGGTGAAGGAATATTTTGACTGCATACTCCTGGGTGTACTAAGAGTGTAATGACGTTTGTATGGTTAACTATACTATCTAGCTATAACAGAGATAATGGCTCTTAATGCAAATCCAACCAAGAATCAAGTCACCTTGCTCTTAATTTTCCTAGGTTCAGTAGGGATGCGTCCCTCTTGCACATCACAGTGAGTGGTCAGTCTAGAATATCTTTTGGCATTTTCTTTGGAAGTGGAAGTACAACTCAGGTGATTACACACTCATACACACTCAAGGGTGCTTTACATATGTAAAAAAAAAGGCACACTATCACAAAAAGACAAAGTTTTTTACAAGACTATGCATATACTAAAGGTAATCAAATTACTCCATAGTAACAGTACAGAATAACAATTTTTGAGAAATTAAAATTTGCAAGTCATTTTTATTCCTTTTAAGTTATCAGTCTTACGCTTTATTGTCTTGTGTGTTCCGTGTAAAGTCAGTATAAAAAACAGTGGGGAATACAAGAAAAATTTACAGGTCTACACTGGAACATTTCACAAGCACAACAAATGGCCTTGATTTTAGAAAATTTCATTTTGACTAACAGAGGAAAAAGTAATGTATGCGGTTTTCCTACTTACAGCAGACATGATGAGCTCTCCACCCAGACTCTGGATTTCTGCTTTAACTTGACTGCAGATTTTAAGCTGATGGGAGTACAGCTTGATCTGTTCTAGGTAAGCCAACAAGTCATGTTTGCATGACTGGTCTGGACACTAAATTAAAAAAAAAAAAAAAAAAAAAGTTAATAAAACATTTTATCAAGTGCTGTTCAAAGTATTATTTCTGACATCAGGTTTGTATTTCGGTAGAGTGCATTGATTACACTAATTCACTAATTGCACACCAGGGTAGCCTTGCTTCTCACTGAAGCTGCATCAGGTTGAATAGCTCACTCCTTTTTATAAAGCTTTTAAACGAAGTGGAGAAGCTCAGAATAATCCCAAATTATGCTCACCTTTTCTTGCTTTAACAATATTTCTAGCCAAATCAGTTATTCTAATATTTGTAATAACTAGTTTTCCTTCGGTTCCTAAGTAATTATGATTTCTTTTTATTAAGTTACATACATTAACTGTAGTAGCCATGTAGCCAAATGTAAACATAAATGCAGACAATATCAATATTTATCCCAAGTTATGCTTTGCCTTAATAATAATCTACATTTTTTGTGCTTCATCGTGAGTTTTTTCTACTCGAGGGCAGATCATCAGTATCACTGTTTGCCAGTTGGTGGGTGTGAATGTCTTAGAGCAGATTCATTGCCTTCAGTACTTTGTAAGAATAACTTTTTTCTGCCCTCAGTTTTCCAGACTATTTGAAGGCAAATAGTGCTCTGTGATAAACACGCTATTCCCATAAAAACTGGCATGCATTTGTTCTGAAGTTGCTTTTCATTGCCCTGGAAGAATAAAGAGATCTTAAGGTGAATAGTGAGTCCCTACTGTGCTACCACATCTGTAAAACCTGGGCAAGATATAAATAAAAAATAGATCCCTACAGTTTAGCACATGTATATTTTTAGCTTTTATGTGCTGTGTTTATATTAGAAATATGGTCATATCCTTCAGATAGGAAATTGTGTTTAGTTTTGTATATTAAAAAACAAGGTAGGTTTCCATCAGCTACAGTGGGAACAATCATCTCTGGCTTAGACCTTTAGACCATTTAGACCTCATGGGCTTGTGATACTGTCATCCGTGCGTGGTTGTTTTGAAATCCAGGATGTAACAAAACTCAGAAAAAGCATCAATTCTACTCAGTTCATTTGTTAACACTTCATGTAAACTACTGACTTCGCTGACTATGAGGATGTGAGTATTCTACATTTCAATTCAACAGAATTGTTTTGAGTCCAGATGATACAGAAGTGTTTTATTTCTAACAGTAACAATATCTATAGAAAACCTCCAAATGATTTGATAAACTATGCAGTGTTTAAAAACACAATGAAAACATCATTCACAGTCCAAAGTGAAAAGGTATTTTCATTAGCCACTGGCACAGCAGAGGCACAAAAGATCAATACAAATAATATGATAAGAAATTCTAACCATATTACAGACCGTTCTTGCCTTACTTTGACTTCATCATTTTGCTAAAGTAGTCGTTGTCATTTCATGGTGATTAATATTGGGAATACGGGAAATCGCACAGACACATTAATAGGGATAGCTGATAATATTTGATTGCACACAGATTGCAAATATTTGTTTACTATAAGCTTTTACCTAACATCAGCACGTAGTCAGATGTTGATTTAGGCACATCTGGTAATCAGATAATCATTTTAATTCACCAGGTAAAGGCAATTTAAAGGCCTTTTTAATCTTGCTTTTAAAGCAAAGTTTTACGTATGGAAAAACAGCTTTTATATAGGAACATCATGTCAGTGTGCAGAAAGAAATGTTTCATACAGATCTCTAAATTTCCAGATTTAAAAGCGGATATTCTATTGCATACTAAGGTTTTTAATGAAGATTTTAATCTATAACACATTCAGTTAGAAATAAGGTGTGCCAACTGTCTTTATATGGCTTTTCGCATCACAAATTAGACAATGAACTTGAAACAGTCTTATTTAAAACTAAGTTTATTAACAGTGTACTTGTGATTAATTTGCCTGGGTTAATGTTGATGCTGTACTGTGATTATATTCATAGTTGTTAACTCTAAGTTATCTTTAAGTGCTGAGAGTATGGAGTGAAACATAAAAACCTGGTAATTGTATCCCATTTTGTCACTTTTTTTTAAGCACAGGGATTCATAAAAATTTTAAATGAGGGAAGAGTGTATCAAAGAGACGCTGTTGAAGTAGATGATATATAAGATGCTGCAAATACAAGTTTCATAACAGGAAAAAAATGTATAAACTATGTTACGTATGTAGTTCTCAGTTTTGTTTCTCTGAAATTACATGGCCTGAAAGCTTTTCATTTGAACCTGCTTCATGAACTAGAAAAGGTCAAAGAGATACAGCAGTGATTCTTCATTTTACAGCACTTATTTCAGCATCTTGCTCAGTTCCAAAGTTGGATCAAGGAAATAAGAGCAGAGTTTTGTTTTTCTGATTTGCTTGTAATATTGAATACTTAAAATGTTGTCATACTTTACTGTGTATGGTCTTGTTAAATGCAAAGATAGAGCCATGGGACAAACAATACAGTGATATGGGCTGAGTGAGAGATGAGAAGTGACAACAAAAACTTAAAGTGATTTAAACTAGTCCTAAGCTAAGGCAGCGGCTTTCTCATCTACAGAGTAAGCTGTGAAAAAGTACCTAAGAAAAGTATGTGCATGAAGAACACAGGGACATGTTATCTTTTAGCAATTACTTGAATATTGGTGTGTCAAGGCAAATTTAACTCTTGGGAGCAAACAATACATACAAATCATTGCTTTTAGCTGAAAAAAAAATCCACGTGGTCTAAGAGTGACTAATTATTATATTAAGGGAAATATTTTCCCTTAAATATATGGAAACGATAATGTCACTTAAAAGGACATTCATAAAACCTCATTAGAATTCATGTTCCTGCCTGGTCACCATTCTGAAAGGTTATGAACAAAATTCAGAGAATTAAAATAAGCTTGCCCAGAGTACTGCAAAGTTTCTCTCTCTCCCTCTCTCTTTTCAGGATGCTAGAAGAGCAGAATAGATATAATTTTGCAAAGTAACATTTAAAAATATCAATTATTGTTCTTTAAAAATACCTTGGGGATTTAAAAAAAGCACACTGAGAAGAGTTCTGTAGCTTAAAGGATGATTTGGCACAAGAAAAAGGAAGTAGTTAGAAGTTAGAAGATTATTAGCCATCAGAGGAGTATGAGCATTTTTTTGCATCTTTGCAACAGAAAAAGGGAAGATTTTCACTGACTCTGACAGATGGCTTGCAGTGATTATAGTTGTGTTCACAGCAGAGGTATTGAACTTTAGGAATGAAGTTTGGAAGAGTGTAGCCATTATCAGGGTACCATAATACTAAAAAGGGAGTCAGAAAAATGACAAAAGTAACTGCTTTACACAATGGCTGCATTCTGAACTTTCATTTCATTGTGTTACTGGCACATTCAAGCCCCAAAGCAACTATTTTTTTTTTTTTTTGATGATGATGATTGTCTGTGAAGATTGTGTACGGTATTAATTTGCTCAGCTACTAGGCTTTCACCCTCACAAGAAAAATGAGCATACTTACGGATTTATGTAGACCCTGGGTTGTTTTATTAGCTGAGCTGTGTAAAGCTGTAGTAATTCAACAGAAATTAGGTCAACCTCTTAGTGGCAACCTGTTGCATTTGGACTAGTTTGCACAGAGCAGCCCAAGATGAGGGGTATGTAAATAGGAGCCTTGAGGCACTCTTGCATGTACCCATTCCTTCTTAGTTGAGATAAAAAAAAAATCTATCTTTAATATTTTATTTATATTGATACAGATTTTCATCTGTGACTTATTAGTGCATTACTGTATAAATAACCTACCTGATTGGCAATCAGTCGTGCTAAGACATCCATTCTTGATCCTGACTCTGAAATCATTTTTGCTGCATTAATTACATCTGATGTGTTCTTCAGTGGGCCTCTACCCCTTCAAATGAAACAAAGACTTTACTCATTATGGAACACTTTCTATGTTATCTTCCAGTTCTGTGCTTTTAAATTCAATACATGTTGTATGTTTGATGAATCACCGTGTGCATGCTGTCGTCTATTAATCTGTGCACAGTCTAAATTCCCAGCTTTCCTGATTTAGCTACAGAACAGCAGAGCCAGAATGTCACCAGCTCAGATCAACTCTTTTACTCCAGATGGTAGAGACACAAAAGTCTATTAAATCTATTATTTTCCCAGTGAGTAGAGCGATTCTTACCTGTTTTATATGTACTAGTATTCTGTCTGTCAAGCTTTAAGTATGAAAAAAAACCACTTTGCTTAATAGTCTGTTTTGCCAAGTTACAAATCTCACCATGTGGATTATTTTTTACATATACTTGTTCTATACTTAGGACTTAGTCTTGTCATATCTCCATGTAGATGCTTGTGGGTCTGATTTGCCTCCTTGCATGAAAGACATAATGCATCTCCTCCTCACACTTCACTATTTGCAAGCACTAAAGCCTTACCAGGGCTATATGAACAAAACCAAGACACAAAATGTTACATTTATGAGCAATTGCTCATAATGCCCCCAGGGTAGTGACAGGTAGTTCCTTGGAAGGTATAAAGCTAGGACAGGCTAGCACTGGTGTTACACAGAGGGTTTTCAAAAACTGCCAAAGAGACTAAAGCCTCTTAATTTCATATTTTTTGCCTCACACCATGATTAACAGTGCATCTGTACAGCAGTGCTATTCCTGTCTGTGTGTTACCATAAACTACAGACATTAGGAGAGCATCAGTGTCAGGTGTTATTTTTAGTTATTTTTTATTTACACTGAAAATTTCACTCTGAAAATTAACTATAGATTAACTGCAACTTTTGTTCTCCTCTCAGCAAAATACATAGCTAAGGCAAGTTAACACCGGAACAGTTCTAAAGTTCAGCCTTTTCCTTATGAGTTGAATTGTCAGAATGCAAACTAAACTTCTCACTTCTCCTGATCCTGTAAAGAAAGATAAAATAACTGTGTCTAGAACAGTAGGGAAAGCGAAGGCCAGTATAATAATCTCAGCAACAGTTAAACCCTTTACTACACTGTGGTAGCTGTGAATTGGCAAGTGCTGCTCTTTAAAACCATTTTCATATCAGTACATGCTTAATCAGCCCCTTCTGTTCTGGGGCAGATTCTACCATCTAGATACTTCATTGCTGAGCTCATATTGCAATTCTCTTATCTAGGTCATCCCTCTCTCTCTCCAACTCCCCCCTGCCTTCACCAGCTTTACAAAATAAATAAAGCTATTACTTAGAATGCTCTGTTGTAAGAGAGCCCTATCATTTATCTCTGCTTCTCACTTTTTTCCTCTGTGTTTTGCAATCTGAGAGCAAATAGAGCAATCAATTTTTTTCTTAGCATTTAATAGATAATACAGAAAGCAGATTTTCAAAATCTTTAGCTCCCATCACCTTAAATTCTTATAGTTATGTCTAAATTCTCTGAGTTTCACTTCAACCGTGGCCACTTGTATTGGTTCCTGAAAAAAAAAGTCTTGAGAATTAGGCCAAACATAATGAAGCTTCTGTGGTACATGTGTAGGCCAATGCTCAGTGCCATTCCTGTGCCACAGGGATTCACCACTGCCACTCAGGCCTGTTCAAGCTTTCAAGGTGTTTGGTCCCCAGTCATCAGCCTACAGAAAGACACTGATGTCATCCTTGATATTGCTACTCCTGATCTTGTGCTTTCCCCAAGGCAGGTAACTTCTGACCCTGTGATATGCAATGTGATTGCATTATGATAAATAAAATACCACTTATTTCATTTATATTCATTTATATTACTATTTTGATAGAAGTTTGTATTATTAAGACAAATTCTTAATGAACTCTTGTGTTTTACGTTACTCTGTCTACACTTAAAATAAAACTTATTTAAGCATGAGAAGGGCAGAACACACATTTTGTCAGCTGTACAAACTTTGTTAGTAAAATAACATCACTGATAACTCAGCGGCAGGGTCAAAGGGGACCACGACAGTACTGCAAGCAACCATCCCCAGAAGTGCTGTTTCTGCCTTGCAGCGTTAGAAACATGGCTGAACCTCAAGGAGCTCTTGCCTCTGAACATGGACTTAAATAGCAGAGTGCTATGTAAGTGCTCCTTCACCCCACTCATGAATGGGGTGTACCTAAGAGCTCCTAATATAATGCTGACTGACTGTACATAGAGACTGTCTTGCAGGAAAAGACAGACCAGCTAGATGTAGATTTCAGTGTACTAATAATCAAACAGGAAGGACTTCTTATAAATCTGTGTGTTGTGTACTCACACACGAAGACTTATCTGGTATTTCAGTAAGTTCTTAGTTTGCATTGCATCTTCTCTAGAAGTCAAACAATGTGTTATGCATAGATACTTGGAACTGTTTAAGCTATTTAACAAGCTTTGACCTTTATGTCCTCCCTGCCACCATGCAATGTATACAAAGTGAAACTGGTTTTAAAAATAGGACAGTAGATGGTAACTCTGATTAGTTGGGATTCTTCACCACTGTCTGCCATTTGGGGTCCTTGGAAATATCTATAGATAATTTATGTAGATAGTCAAGGCGCAACTCATGTTATTCCCACTGACTATAAAACTTTTGCCATAATCTCCAGCTATGAAACTGCAGTGAAGCCACGCAGTGGGGGCTGAAGAATGTTCTCTCTGTAATGCTATGTATTGTGTCTGTCTCAGATGTATCTTAAATCAGAGTCATTCAAAATCATTATCCACATCTCAAAAATTAGAAGACTAGCCTAAAAGTATGTTATTTGGATGCCTTTTCTAATGCACTTTGAGGTCTTTTTTTTCTTTTCTTTTTTCCCTAGCCCTGAGTACACACTAGTTTTGTTTTCAACCTTTTCATCTACAATCGTGAAAGCCTTTTTGTCATCAAGCTTTGCAGGACTCGCAAGAGGGGCCTTAGCACAGGCAGCTCTGCTGCCTAACAAGTTTCTGGGCCATGTCCATGCTGCCCCTGCTGAGCAGGGGGCTGGTGTCCTTGCAGCGCTGCCGCTCAGCACCGCCTGTGCAGTCATTGCGGGCTCCTCTGCAAGGTGGGCAGAGGGGAGGGCAGGGCCAGACCCACAGGAATTAGCTTTAAATCAGAGTCCTGAGAGGTTCGTTCAGATGTAGGTCAGAGGAATACGGGTTATGGGAGAAAAAGAAACTCATGGTGCTAGATACAGAGGAGAACAGGGCTAACTAGCAAAGCATGGATTTATTGGAATACTCCCTTCACAGGCAAGGAAAAGGGAAGCAATTTTAGTATGGCAAAGTCAAGTAAATGCTAGGGTATGTAATGTAATTAACACATTTTATAGGAAAAATACAGGTTTATAGGAAAATTGTTTTATACATGCACCTAGCACATCTGCTGTATCATTGTGACAGCTGTTTATTAATATGGATATCTAATCATATTCTGGGTTGCTAATGGCTCAGTAATTCATTTTCTAAACACTCTAGTTTAAGTTTCTGATTATACGCTAAAAAAAAACTATCAAAATATTTTTAAAGCATGACCTATTTACCTCTCCGTGGCCTAAGGAAAGCACCACTAACTTCCAGCAGTGTTTCAAAAAAATGATTGTACAGTTCCATCATTACAATATGTATTAGTTGTGTTTATCCATGATTTGGAGTTTTCTTGTTACATCTAGTATGAAGATCAGCTAAAGTGAATGGACATGTATTTTGATAGAAGCAGTATCTCTTGAAAGGATGTATGCTATGGCCACCCAACAGGGCGCTTATTTCAAAATAGTGATATATCAAACACAGCACAGTACCACACAGCTGGTAAGCCCACTTTCTAACATCCCAGCCATTAATTATCGATGCTCACCACACTTTGTACTGACATATTCTTTGTTGCCAGATTTTCCTCTCAAAAATCTAAGCTCTCATGAAGGTAGTGATAAAGCTAACTGTATCTATGTGTATGGTTAACAGATTTTAGTAGGCAGGATTAGAGTGCAAGCAGATTTTGAGTTCCCTTGATAATGCGCCCATAGCGTTAATTTTAGCACCCCTTACTTTCTATTAGACATAGCAGACACTGACAACTTGTCATTTCATGTGACACTGCCACAGCGTCAGGCCTGCAGGCAAGAGAAGCTCCTGAAAGTGTTGCCCTGGAAATCAGGTAGGATCTCATTCCTCCAGATCAAAATAAGAACTTTTCATAGCTAAAATATCTGCTGTGTCATGATATTTGGTGCCTTTCATAATAAATATTTTTTTTTTTTTAACTTCCTGTACTGGAATTGCCTGATGGGAAGAAGCCATTTCAGTCCTAGGAGGTGTCTCATGGCTACACTACTTGAGGGACTCTCCTTGAAAAAAGTAACAGGATGTATTTTAAAATAGTAGACAAAAGAGAAAAACAGCATTACAAATAAAGAAAAAGAGCAGTTTTAGAAATAACTATATTATGTTATGGCGTACACAGTAGTATACAGTGACAACAGCAACAGCACCCCTTTCTGCTGTTTACAATAAAGTCCTATTGATCTATATACCTACCTCCAGCAACTGTTTGAACATTTGATACTGATTTGTAGACACCCACATTGGGCACCATCTGCAATATCAAGTTCAGAAACTCTGCCTTGACACTTCTTCAACTGTGTGTTGTATTGCATAAACATTAGCCAGGTCAACAATGCAGCAACTGTCATTATCAGCTTTTTTCATTCCTAGACAATGAACAGTCGAGAGAAGGGCTGGTGTGCATCATATTTTGGATGTAATAGATCTCTTGTAGAAGCAGGAATAACTTTCAATCTACTCAATGTTAAATTCACATTAAAAATTAATGGTAGTATTTTATGTGAACTTTCTGGTTATAATTAATAATTGTGAGGGTGACAGAGCCCTGGCATAGGCTGCCCAGAGAGGTTGTGGAGTCTCCTTCTCTGGAGATCTTTAAGACCCGCTTGGATGCTGCCCTGTGCCATGTGCCCTAGGTGGCCCTGCGTGTGCAGGGGGGTTGGACTAGATGACCTCGAGAGGTCCCTTCCAACCTTAGGCGTTCTGTGATTCTATGAATTCACTCATGTGCCTACACTTCCAATGAAAAGAAGTACAAGGGTTGATAACTTTTAAAAGTTTCCAGTCCTTATTTCTTGGAAAACCTCCAAAGGTTTAGGCTTTGAATATTCTACTGAATAATATTCTACTGAATAATTCAAGAGCATCATGAACATATGGTGTTTCACCCCAAAAAACAAGGCGTGTGTAAAATGCAGCAGCTGATAGATACATTCCATACCAATAACAGGGTGTCCCTGCCTGAGCGTCCTGTGTATCGAGCCCACGTTCTGGACAGACTTCTTGGACGGGCCTTGGCCCTGCTGTGTAAGTAGATTTGCTCCTGGAAGGACCCCATCACATATGCAGGTCGAGTTTTCCACACCTTTATACTTATTTCTCAGTTTTTTCACACCTCTTTTGTCTGCTTATTTCACTTTAAAACACCCTATTCAAACCATTTTTAACACATTTCACACTTCTTTCATCCCTTTTACACCTTTTCCACATGTGTGTCCTCCTGTTTCACAATATCTCCGCACCTCTCTGGCTGCGTATTCCACACCTTTATATCCCCTTCCTTCCATGTCTTTTTCAAGCTCCTTTTACACCTTCTTTTCTACATAATTCCACATGTATTTCACCGAAGATTCACAATCTTTTTGCAAAAGATTCACTATCTTTTCAGACCCTATGCATACCTACATGACCTCATATGTCACACCATAGTCAGACTTGTCACACCATAATGGGCTCCTATCACACCTTTCTGACACCCTGTTCACACTTTGATTTCCACGTATATCTTATATTTCGCACCTTGATTTCCACATATCTCACACCTACATGGAGCTTTAGTTCATACACTATTCCTACCTTTATAACCTCTTATCCTTTTCACACGATGACTGTCACATTGCACATGCATTTCACACATTTTACACACATATTCACAATCCCACACCTTTATGGTACATCACACCTTATTAACACACTTTTTAACAGGTTTTGAGCTCATATTACACATTATGCATTTTTCATACCCTATACAAACCTTCATGACCTCTTATTTTTACACCCCATTTACCCTTTTATGACCTCATATTTCAGGTATTTTCCATAACCTATTCACACCTTTGTGGGCCTCATATTTCACACCTTTTTTTTTACATCCTATTCACATCTTCACACCCTACTACCCTTTTATGGCATTATGTTTCACACCCTATTCATACCACCATAGCCTCTTTTTTTACACCCTTAGAGCCTCACCTTTCATATGCCTTTTTCCACACTCTAGTTACACCTTCATGGCCTTTTCACACTTTATGCGCTCTCTCACCCTTTTCACCTTTTCTTTCAGCCTTTTCCCACATCTTTTCCCACATCTCATGGTCTATTTCAAACCCTTTCTTTCCCTACAGGCTCTAAATTTCACACACTTTTTACACCCTTATGCCTTTTTGCACCATTATAGCCTTGCATACGACACCTGCCTGGACGCATAATTCACACTTTTTCCACACCCCGTTTACACACTCCTTTTCTCACGTGTCACACGCACTGTTTTCATACCCTGGTCACACTTTTATGGCCTCACCTTTAACGTCCTTTTTGACACCTTGGCTGTGTATTTCACACCCCGTCTATCACACACAAACCACTGTATTCCCTCATATAGAATATCCTTTTCCCCATCCTATTCACAATTGTATGTCCTCATTTTTCCACCCTTCTTCCCTCTTCACCCTCTATTCACACCCTCATGACCTCATAATGGACACTTTTTTCCCGTTCGAGTTCCCGTTGGGAATTACGAGACCATAATAGAAGTGTGGAAAAAAAGGTTGTGACATATGAAACCAAGAGAGTGCTTGGAAAATGTGTAAAATAAGGACAGGCCATAAAGGCGTGGATAGGGTGTGGAATATTAGGCTATAAAGGTGTGAAATATAAGCACACAGAACGTGTGAAAAAGGTGTGAGGAGATCACGAGGGTGTGAAAAGGGTGTGAAATGTGAGACTCTTAAGGTGTCAATAGGGTGTGAAAAGGCCATGGAGGTGTGAAAAGGGTGTGAAACAGGAGGCCAGGAAGGTACAAAAATGGTATGAAATGCGAGGCTGTAGAAGTGTGAATAGGGTGTGAAACGCGGCCACTGAGGTGTCACTAGGGTGTGGAATAACCCCAAAAGGTGTGAACTGTGAGCCCATAAAGGTGTGAACAGGGTGTCAAATCCCCCGAAGTAACACCCGCGAAGGTGTGACTAAGGGTGTGAAATACGATCCCCATAAGGGTGTGAATAGGGTGTGAAATGTGAAAAGGCTCTGGAAAATATGAGCCCAGGAAGGTGTGTAATCAGAGGTCATAAGGGTATGCATAAGGTGTGAAAAAAGTGAATTATGAGGCCATGAAGATGTGAGAAAGGTGTAAAATATGAGACCATAAATGTGTGAAAAAGATCTCTAGAGATCATCTAGTCCAACCCCCCTGCTGCAGCAGGGACACCCAGAGCAGGGGCACAGGGTCCCATCCAGGTGGTTTGGAAGATCTCCAGAGAAGGAGCCTCCACAGCCTCTCTGGGCAGCCTGTGCCAGGGCTCGGGCACCCTCACAGCAAATAAGCTCTTTCTCATGTGGAGGTGGAACTTCCTGTGGTTCAACTTAGACTCGTTACTCTGCAGCCTGTCACTGGCCACCACCAAGAAGAGTTTGGCCCCCTTCTCCCCTCAGGTCCTACTTGTACGTGTTGATCAGATCTAGGCTAAACATTCAGGCCCAGCTCGCTGCTTAGTCTTTCCTCCTAAGATAGATGCTCCTGTCTCTTAATCATCTTCATGTTCCTACCCTGGACCTTCTCTAGAAGCTCCACGAAATGTGGGGCCCATAACGATGTGACTAGGCTGTGAAATATCAGGCCATAAAGGTGTCTATTGGGTGTGAAATAAGAGACCGTAAAGGTGTGTGAAATGAGAGGGTGTGAATGAAGCGTGGAAAATGTGTGAAATAATATAAGGCCATGAAGGTGTGAATAAGTGTGGAAAAGTGTAAAAAGCCGTGAAGAAGGTGTGAAATAAAAGGCCATTAAGGTCTATATGGGCTTGTGAAATAGGCTGGCCTGATGGGGAAAAATGTGTGAAATATGAGGCCATAAAGATGTAAGTAGGGTGTGAAAAAGTGTTACATGTGAGAAAATGTGTATGTAAACAGGGTGTGGAAAAAGGTGTGAAGGTGTGAAATAAGAGCCCAAAAATGTGTGAATAGGATGTGGAAAAAATGTGTGGAAATAAGAGGTCATAAATATGAGAATAGGGTGTGAAAAGGGTGTCAAATGTGAGGCCACACAGTGGAAGTTTGTGGAAACCGTTTAAAATCGGAGACCATGAGGGTGTAAAGAAGGTGTGAAATAAGAGGCTGTGGAAGTGTGAAAAACAGTGTGACATATGAGGTCATAAAGGTGTGACCAGGATGGGGGGGAAGGTATGAAATATGAGGGCATGAAAGTGTGAAAAGGGTTTCAATTATGAGGCCGTGGCAGTGTGACAGGGCTGTGACTAGGGTGTTAAAAATGGGGAGTGTGAGGCCATAATGGTGTGAGTAGCGTTTTCAAAGGGTGTGAAACACGTGCGATAAATGGAGCACAAGGTGTGAGAAGAGTTTGAAAAAGGTGTGAAAGAGGAGGCTGTAACAGTGTGAGGACCGTGTTAAGAGCACGTACAATGAACAGAAATAAAGGTTTGAAAAAAGCTCTGAAATAAGATTCCATCAAGGTGTAAAAAAGTTGTGAAACCGTAAAAGTGTTGAGATTAAATGAGATTAAACAAAAGGAATGCAAAGTATTTGAAGAAAAGTAGAAACAAATCAGCTGAGATTACAAATGACACCAACGGCAAAGAAGTGTACTATTTTCCTGAGTAGCTTCTGATGTAAGAAGTATAAAATGTCAGAAACTTTTATTTCTTCTGTGTCTCACAGTTTGGAAGTAGAGACAGTGAGATCAAATGCTTAAATTAAGCAGGTGCTTACCATGGCCTCAATCTTCAGCCCCTGATTTTCATGGGGAAAAAGAAGGAAAAAGAAACCCCATGCTTTACCTCAGCACTAATTCGTGTCACCTGTTGTTACTGCAACAGGAAAGGACAGCCTTTCACTTACTTACTCTTTATATGATAAATACAAACCTTCAGTTGTGAAGACTGTATCTGCCATCATTAAAGAAGAAACAAAACTGAGTTGGAAACTCAGGTTACACAAAATACGAGATAAAATTATCTAAGATACTAAAGTATCTTGGTATTTTATTAGGCACTGCTATTTCTGAAATTGGTTTTCTGTTTCTATCAGTGCTAGAAATGGAGTCGAAGACTTTAAAGGACAGTCCTACCCCCAGTATATTCCAATTAACCCTCAGACACAAATACTGAAGTAGCTTGTATATACTTGAATATTTCAAACTGCAGTCCAAATATCTGTGTAGTTAAAATATTAATGCATTTCCTATGTCAAGAAATTTTTTAAATAATCTTACTGTACTGCCATTCCTACCTATCAATGAGATTTC
The DNA here is from genome assembly GCA_034781795.1 of Crypturellus tataupa. Classification (NCBI taxonomy): domain Eukaryota; kingdom Metazoa; phylum Chordata; class Aves; order Tinamiformes; family Tinamidae; genus Crypturellus; species Crypturellus tataupa. The sequence continues at coordinate 1,561,518 of JAWLRI010000460.1, read as the reverse complement.
TACACAGAAGTGTTGCTTTCTGTGGTGAAAGACTATTACACATGCAAGCCAGACAGAGGTTTAGACGTTGGTCCGGATTCAGCCATGCATCATGATTTGTCATTTTCTTTGCCCTGGAAAAGAAGGCAGAGCAGCCACAATTCCATTCCATGTTTATGGACTGTCTATGGATTATGCTTGCATGATTTTTAATTTATTAGAAGTATATTTGACAAAGTACAATTTCTTGAGTTTTTAAAAAGAATAAATCTTTGATTTTTTTTTTTTTTATATTGTGCCTACAGTACTTGCAAGTGAAGACCAGGATTTCCCCTCTCTTTGCATTAGATCTATATTTTTCCCTTCAGGTAACTTGTTCCACCAGAGTCTCTTTACAGTTCTCAGTGAGCTCGCTAAAGACAACAAACACTGGATAAAAGTTGCTCTCGGACTTGAAGATGTACATAATGCTGTGCTCAAATGGCACTAAAAACATAAGCTGACTCATTTGATCTTAATCTGCCTATTAATTTAGAAAACTCTGGTCAAAGAGGTGATTTTATTTGTAAAGGCTGACTTCCTTCATACTACAAGGTTTTTGTTTTTTTTTTTTTCATTAAAATAACTCCTTCAAATAGAAGATTTTCAAAGGCCAAGATGCAGGTCTTTAAGTCTCTCCTACCCGAAGGTGGATGTGAAATATACCAGCAATGAGAAAACACAACAGTCTCCAAGGACTTCATCCAATTTGTAGATTTTAAGCTCTATTTTGCATGAAAGGATTTTTTTTTCAAGCAAGTACTCATTTTATAAAATTGAAAGTGCATTAGAGTGGTTGTGATTTAAGCGCTGACCTACCTATCAACAATTATTTTATTAATAACCTTATTAAAAAAACCCTCCCTTTGCTGTCATTCACTTGATGAAAATTACTAAATCTGTATTCTGTGCATAGCAAGAAAAGCTTCAGAGGATTGTTTCATGTATACAGTTATCACAGGGCATATACTAGATCACAGAGCATACATGCTGCCAGCAGAGAAGTACACTCTTTGAAAGCTATCTACAATAGGACATTTTGTTCTTCAAAACTCTATATAGCTACATAATGCAGTTCCCAGGAAAGCAACAGCAGGCAACGTGGTATGAAATAAGCGTCAGTCTGAACGTGCACTGCTAGACATATGCTCTCTAGAATATATGTTTTATGCATGTTTGGATTATGCTACTTGCTTGACAGCATGCTACGGTACAAACAGAAAGAATAACACACGAGACAGAACTACAGCTTAAAATTGAGTTCTTAGATGACTCAAGAGTTTACATTACTTTGTCACCTCTCCCTTTCACTAAAGAGGAAAAACAAAGTGCTAAGAAATGTGAAAAAAAAACCCACCGATCAACCAAATTAATAAATAAAGGAGAAAGAAGGAAGAGATTTAAGGACAAGCCTTGTTCAAAACGTCAAACCTTCCTTTCAACATTTTGGTATTCCTAACTGGTGTTGTTCAGCTAATTCCATTAGCTTAGCCACTCAATTTTATAAAGACACTGTCACCTAAGATTAACAATTCAGTATTTCTTGACATACGAATGTGACAATGGTCTCCAACATTCAAAAAAAATTTTTTTTGTTTGTTTTTTTGCATAATTACCTTGTGAAGTCAGTCATCTCCATCATAATCACACACATCCTCTTGGCCAAAACAATGATGTCATTACTGGTATCATCCCATATTTCAATCTCTGCATCAAGCTTGCTCTTGACTTTTTTGAAGTCAGCCACCTGTTCCGCTATCTTTTCTTTTTCAGCCTCTGGCAGCTGAGTCATCTTTGCCTGAAACATAAAATAATCATCTGCTTTGCCAAGTATTTGTCTGTCAGCGTTTTATTTAAAACAAAACCATTGAGTATTATTAAATATATACTTTAAACACACTGTGGCCTGAGTCAACCCTTCCAGTCTAAGCATGTTCTAAGTCCTGTATATTCTTAGATACAATATAACTGAACAAAGAAGAAAAGCTAGTAACAATTAATGTCAAAAGATCAAACTATTTAATGCCATTTTTGCATGAGTCTTTACTGAAAAGGTTGACTTAGATAAGGCAATTGAGTTGAAAGAATCCATACCAGGGCAACAAGCCTGTAGATGAAAAAGCAACACATGCCACTTACATGCTGGCTTTGTCACTGTTTCTCATCTCACTCTCATAAAAAAAATGAGTGAAATTTGCTCTATAAGAAATTACCATTGACTGGATATGACACTAGTTTAAAAAAAAAAAGAGAGCGTTAAGCTGTAGGGTTGTATCATGGAAAACTCAAAACGGTTGGTATCTTCAGCAATGGCAGGGATGACAGAACGAAGAGCACTTGCCAGCCGTTTGCAGATGACATACAAGAGACCTGGTTCACAATTCAGAATCTTTAAAAACTTGAGAATGGATCTGAAAAAATAACTGATTGTAATTCAGCTGCGACAAAAGAACAATCACCAGAACATACACACAAGCAGGTCACAGCTGGGTACCAGCATTTCTGCAGACTACGGATTTATGGTTGAGCATAATGTCATACTCCTAGAAAAAAAAGACAAACCTCATATTGAAATATTTAAACAGGAGAAAAGGGCATGAACCTTACATTCTAGTGCCTGTTGGTGAGACAACAGCTACTGTAATGATTGAGCAATATGAATTATCTGACACAAAACTTAAAAAGCCTTCAATCAGATGAAAAGCATCCAGGCGAAACAGAACAAGAAGGGGTGCAGAAAGCATTGTTTTTAAAGAGAAATAAAGATTATCAAATACTTGGCACCAAAAGGAAACATGACCCTCTGTGTTCATAGTGAAGACCACTATTAACATGCTTAATTGCATCAAATGAAGTAAAGACGACTAGATACTAAGAAAAAAAAATCCATTAGCTAATTACTTGAATTGTTTAGAGAGAGACAGCAATGAAACTGATAGGTGAATGTGTCAGGAAGAAGCAAATTAATTCTACCTCTAGGCAAATGGCTGAATTAACCTATGTCTTGTGGTTCTTTCCAGGCCTACTTCATATTAATATATAATGTTATACTGCTAAAATCTTGAGTCTTCCACTAACTTCACCTTTTCCCTTTATTGAAATCCTGTTAACTTGCAAGTTAGCAAGGGAATGAAATGGTTTTGATAAATCATGATTCTTGACAGGGAATACTTACTGTGTACTAAGTGTCAAAATTGCTAATAGCAGTACTTATTCAAAATTTCATAAATTATTGGCAATATGTTTAAATTATTGGCAATGGGATTTCAAGCTTCTGGATTGCTTTGGTAAAAAATGAATACATCAAATATTTTAACCTTTTTTATTATCAAAATAGCAATGTTAACTCATGCTATCTTTTAAAATAACATCAGGATTTAGATGTTCAGATAAAAATGTTTTCAATAAATCTTTTTTACTGAATAAGAATAGCTGACTCATTTGATGGCAAATTTCTCCTCTGCATACTGTTATATGTTGTCAAAATATTATGCTAGTAGTCTTATATCTTCTTAATTATTGCTGTTATTTCCACTACCTCATCCTCACCTGGCAGTGTTAAGTCTAGTAAGTCTTTCATGGTCATCTCTTCAACACTTTTCTTTTTTCTTTTTCCCCAGACTTACTTATTAATGATCATTGCGTTTACATTAGTTAATAGAAATCAAAGTAAAATAATTTGTTCTGGACTTTCTAAATCCCAATATAATACACAGAGTCAACTTTTCATCAGCACTGAATTGTTGTGCAAACATAATATAAAACAAATCTGTATGAAAGCAAATTTTATTCCAGGTATTTTTTCTATATACTCATGAAACCGTCTGCAGAACTCTGAGGAAAAGGGTGGGCGGGTGGTTGCCTGGAAGCATTTTTTGCTCTTGTTGCCTGTAAGAGGATTATGTAAGTATGAGCTAAAACATTCACCCTGTAGTTCAACATGAACATGTAACCTGTAACCATAACATGAAAATTAAAGCAAGCTGTTTTTTCACTAATTTATTAACTTTATATACTTAAAATTTCTCCTTTTCTCAAAATACTTATTAACAGGACAGCTGTTTATTTGATCTTCTCCCCAGCATGAAATTCTTGAGTGGCAAGCCAGAAACTATCACAATGAAACAACATTTACCATGACATCGCACATTTATTCAGGCAAAATTAGTGTGTGATATCAGCATTATTAAACAAATTAGACACAACCATCAGAGGAAGAACACTTCAGGCCTTGTAGATCTGACTGTCAGTTGATATAGCCTGTGCTATTCCATTTCTTCCATAATCAGTACCTGTTTATACTATACTGATTAACTATACTGTTCAGACCTAAGACTCTTTTTCAGGGATATAAAATAGCACATAATCTAAGTATGAATTCTCCCTACCTAAAAAAAAAAAAAAAAATTAGCTTTGCTATTTAAGATAAAACATTCTTGTGAGTGGTATCTGCACATTACATTAGATTTCAAATACCTTATATTTCATAAGCAAAAAGAAGAAGGAAAAAAAAAGGAGGTTGGGAAGAGAAGAGGCTCTTCCAAAGACACTTGTTCCCTATTGCAATGTAAAGAGGATTTTATATAGGAGGAAACTCTCAACAAGGCAAACTGCTGTGTAGTATACTAGGATTAAGACCAAAACAAAAGAATGAAATTTAATTACTATGGTGGAAATTCATACAAGGAACACAAGGAAAAAAAATGCACTCTTGCCGTAACACTTTGGGAACAGCAATTCTTGGTGTTACACAGCACGCAGAAGCCTTGCAACAGCATAGGTCTGCTCCAGAACAAAAACCAGCCCTGCATAAAACTTACAGTGTATCTTCCCTCTTCAGACTCTTTGTATTGGTAAATAGATTCTAGGAAGAGATCTTCAGGTTTAAGTAGTTTAAACAGAGAGACCTCTAACCATTGTTCAGGTTTGTAGCAACAGCAAATACATTTGTTTAAACATGAGTTTAAAAATTGTGAAGGTTACTGTCAATATGTTGATTAAAGTTGAGAGCATATATATCTCTAAACATTTTATCTCTAAACAATCATTCTCTCATTTCCCCCTCTCCAAATTCAGAGGTAGTGCAGGTCACAGCGTGTTGGTTGCACAATGAAAAGCATTCCCCTTAAAGAAACATTCTAGGCTCTGTGAGAAACAGCAGAACATGTGGCAGAACGTGATCTTCTAAAACTTTAGCATTTTTTTTTTTTTAACTACTTTAGGATAATAATTACCAGTGAGAGAAAACTTTCAAATATGTTTACTATAGGGTATTTATGCATGTGTTTGCAAGCACACCATCCATCCCAGAACCAATCCATAGCATCTGATATGCATAACATTTTGATAGAAAACCTTGTCTTTCTTTACGCCAATAGAATTTTCAGTCTGCAATGTGAGCAAAAAAGTGCTACAAATTACAAGGAATAATTTACATTGAGAAGGGCAATTGGGATACTTTAATTGCCAGCTGTTTACTGACGAGCAACATCATGCATGTTAATCTTTCACATAGTTCCATTTCTCACAATATATTTTAGGAATTAGTAATTAATTAACATATAATTGACAGAATTAAAACTCCCTTTCACACACACAGGATGCTCTGCAAGGCTTTGAGACTAACAAATGAAAAATTCCTATCATAAAATACTGATTTTTAATTTGCGAAATGCATCTCTAATGCTATGCACATCTTTATGAAAGCAGATGAATTTTCACTTGTTTCACAGAGAAACTAAAATGACTATCCCAGTCATCCTGGGATGGTACTTATCTTCCCCCATGTCAGTAAAGAATTTCTCTCTTTTGCCCAGTTTTGTCAATGCACCCTTAGCATGTACAATTTCTATTTTGAAATTTTTCTTAAAAAGAGAGAGCACATTCAGTAACATACCAGTATTTTTACAGAACACCAAACTTCCTTAGTGTACACACATATATTTAATTTGAAACAGATCAATCAAGCAATAATACCAGTTTCCTTTCTTTTTACATTTTTTTTCAAAATTCATTTCACTTTTTATGAAATACTAAAAACAAATGACAGATTTTTAACATCTTCTCATTAGTGTTTGGGGTCTTAACAAAAAAATAAAATATTGTATCTTGAAAACATTGTGAATAAAAATGATGTTTTCCTTGCCAACATCATTCATTGTAGTTTCGCTTTCTTCCATTTGGTTCTATTGTTTATAATTTCTATTATGGGAATAGTACTAGAATCACTAAAGTACGAGAGATCCGTTCTTGCCCTAGGCATTGTGCAAACAAGTAATGGAGTCAACATTTCTGACCCTGTGGAGCTTTCCACTTCAGGAAGTTGCTACCAGAGTATGGTTTTGCTGAAACATTTTTTAAGATGAAAACATAAATAAATGTTTGCTAAATAGGTCAAATTTGGACTAAGAAACCTTTTCTTTTCTTAAAAATATTTACAGGTTCTTAAGAACTGTCTGAATATAAAAAATAAACCATAGCCTATAATGCAGCCTTCACATTAAATGATGATACAAATAGCAAAACCGGATTTTCAGAAATATTTAACCAAATTATCAAATGTCATGTAAAGTTTTTATACCTCCTCATGAACTCACTAAGCAATAACTAGACAGCAAGTTCCCACGTGAACTCCCAGCAGAAGTCTGCACCGCACACAGCACAGTGACTAACACACCAGCCATATCCCTTCCTGGGCTGTGCAGGTGGAGCTTCTCACGCATAGAAGCTATTTGGGATATTGCACACTGCAGATTCACATATCAAAGTTCCCAATTAACCTAACTTCTATTAGACCAAGGTAAATTTATTCAATTTTAATCAGTTAGAATCCTGTTCAGGATTCATGATCAGTGTAAGATTTTTTTCTGTCCCATTTAAATCTTCACTAAGTATTTACAATTTAATCACACATTGTTTTCTTTTAGATCATACACACACCTGTGTATATGTGTATAATGTCTGTGCGCATTTTCAAGTATCTATTAAGGGTGGAATGGAATTTGGATGATTCACTGCCTGACTTTAAGAAGTGGCTTCACAGGAGCAGTAATACAAGAACATTTTTTCCTGTAGTCACATTGCTTTGTAATTAAATTGCTGTGATACCTACCCTGTCAGTTTTCCCTTCTGTTTGAATACTTGAACGACTACAGGCATCATGGTCTTCTTCGAGGTCAGAGACATCTTCTAGCTCCTCAGGTGTCTGGAAAAAAAAAGCATGTCAAGATCCTGCATTACAGGGGAAAAAAAGAGAGAAAAAAGTAAGCAGCTCCAACCTGCTCTTTGTATCCAATGTATTATTTCACTGCATTACTTCATATGCCACTGTGTCTTCTTTCTAGTCACCTCAACTACCATTAAAAGATCTATCTTTTTAACGCATGAGTTTTACTGCAGTTTACTGCATGAGGATTTTTATGCTTCCAAACACCTGTTTGTCTTGCCTTTAAAACTCATACAATTACTGTGATTTTGCTACTGTTGCGATGTTTCCTTAGGCTATCCAGTTTTTGACTGTTGGCAAATATTTTCTTACCAAGTAATGTTAGCCAGTACCCTAAACAGAGGAAAATTAATCCTAAGAGAATTAGGTAGATACATCTACAGTTACGCAGCATATGAGTTCAATCCTTAAACTGTTACCCTTCTGTTTAGTTGTCAGACATGTAACAGAAGAATGGGAATTTCCTCTTTCCTCTCTCACTTTGGAAATTGGAAATGTTTTCTTGTTTTTCATCCTATCCACAATTTTTTTTTTTTCAATTAATTGTGAGACGCTCCGAACACATGCGATTTAGGTCTCTCTCTGTCCTTGCTTGTTGTATGTACGTGTATTGTAGCGTGCTCAGAGCTAAAAGAAACGGTTAGGGAAACATTCTGGGGAGGAGGAGTACTAGTTTCTTCAGTGACGTATGATCAATTCAGAACAGAGGTCATTTTCCACATGGTAGCAATAATTTTCTATGTGATTTAGGTGTTTGTGTTTATTTCTTCCTTCCCATTTACCAACCTATTATTTAGAAGTTGTTGCCTTTGTGCAACAGCTCTGAATTTTACAATAACTCAGTATACAAAGAGTGATGAACATGGCTATATATAGGACACTAACAAAACCTAAGTACAGGAAACCTTTGGGATTATTAACTATTTAACCAATTACTATTTAAAAATTAGTATTAGCTCTGCATATGCAATAGATCACTCAGAAAACTTCTCCAGACTCAGTAATGATAAATGACTGGTGATGGAGCTAATGTTTAAAGATCTATTGGTTGATTGACCTCTACAGTTCCAATTACAGGAAGAACTGTCCTTCTTCGTATCGCAAGAGCCTGCTGAGAGATACATGAAAAGAGAAGTGCTGCCATATAACCCTACCAAAAACGTGCAGAAAAAAAACAGAATGGTCATGCCAAATTGCTATACATGTGCAGTGCCAGGGCCTGAACCACAGGCCCAAATACGTGTGGACTTACAGCTGAATACAGCTCTGCCTCTGTAGAAGTACACAGAACTCGCCTGTAAATTGCTTACGCTAACTCACATGTAGGCCCGCCAGACTGCTTACGCCGTCCTGCACGTAGACTGATAAAACTGTGACTTTTGTAGGCTCTCATACAAGTGTCTTTGACCTTGAAGGGGACCCTCCCATCCGAGGCCTGGGCTCTGGCCGAGTCCTGGTCCTGGATGATAGGGAAAGTACGCCACACCGGATGCTACCACTCACAAAGAGAATGCGAGTTATCACGGTTTGCTGATTTGGCTTTATAAAAGCTGGACCCTCTTGCCACAACTTTGGAGACCTCGTGGCTGGACACACCGCGTAACACCACCCAGGTGCCAGGAGGGCTCTCCACATCCTCGCTGCAACAGGGGCCCCAGCGACTGCGGATCTTGGCGATGGTTACACATTTAGGCAATTGGAGATGTATTGTTTTCTTAATCACTATCCTCTTGCTTGTATAGTAATTGTTAAGTGCATTATCTTGCTTGTTTTATCTGTTGTTAAAACCTAGTGCATAGTAAGCTTAATGCTTTGTTAGCTGTATCATTTCATTTCTGTATTATTTGATATTAATGGCAAACACAACCGCTCTTTCCCTTGGTGTCTGTTTTCTTCCGTCTCCCCCACCTGTCGATTTGGCAAAACAACATGTTTATTAACAAGCTATGAGAGCTAGTTGGGATTTTTTCGTTGTTTTTGTTTGTTTGTTTCTTTGTTTGTTTGAAAGAGACACACTGCAGGATTCCGTTACTATCTCTTTGGGTCTGTAGCACATCAATAGCACCGTATTAAACTGGGTGAATCTGTCTGCACACATTCCTGTCATTTGGGAAAGTACCCCTGGGGCCAGTACATAGTACCTAAACCACTGAGTTCAACAGAAGCATTGAAACAAGGTTTAAAGAGTGCTCCACAACTTCAAAAGCACAGGAGTACATTTCATCCACTGAGCAAAATAGCAATAATTTCTATGAAATAATGTTGTAAGAAATAAAAGAATCTGCTCAAATTGGTGC
>JAWLRI010000460.1:1529660-1551878 GCA_034781795.1 Crypturellus tataupa | reverse complement strand
TGTCTTTTTGCTTTAAGGCTTAGAAGTAGACCATGCTAGGATGCCTTTGTAGCCAAAAGCTGTTACTATTTAAAACTTGTCTGAAAACCTGCAGTGTGGAAAGTAAATCACATTTTATTGTGTGTGGATATACATGCAATAAAGAACACCATCACAGACTGATTTTAATTGCAACACTTCCTAAAACACTTACAGAGGGAAAATAACTGAAAGGATATAAAAACCCCTTTAACTTTGCTCCAGACTGCACCACCTGAAGCCCTATGGCAGGTAATAATCATCCTAGATTCAATAAGAAGTTTATAGCTCCTAGTAACCAAATCAGTCTAGAAGATTTTTTTTTAGGATTTTCTAAAGAGTAATTACATTTTTCTTATCCAGTGATTGTAAAGTTGGATTTACGTAGGTAGGACACAGTTCCTTTATGGGTGAACTTACACAACGACTTATAAATTTTAAGTAAATACTTGTGGTTTAAAAACATACATTTTTTTCTATAAATTATAGGACATATATGGAACACCTGATACTGAACTGGAGCAGGCTTTTGATGGTATAATTTTGGGACACCCATATAATTTTTAATTGATGATTTAGGCCGTCTCAGCACTTTTTACCACCACCACTCCACAGAAAATGCCACATACTTTACGAAAAGATTGTTCCAGGAAGCTTTGAGAGAGCTTTTAAAAACTCTTCTTGCTACTGTTTTTCTCTATTTTTTTTTAATTGAAGTTATTATAAACCTAGATATAAGACTTTACAGAGCAAAGAGGCTAGGGAAATTACACTCTAGAACCACAATCATTTTCAGACACAAAGCCTACAAAATTGGGAAAAATTCTACACAGTAGAGAAAAAAATATTTTTTTTTATCTCCTAGTTATTTGTTTTATGTAATTCAATGCATCTTTTTTGATTCTTATATTGCTTTCAAGATATAGTATTTACTAAACATATGCATATGGTACACACATATATCTACAAATATAAATACTCAATTTGTGAACTCATATTCTAATACTGTAAATAATGAATATAATATGATCTACTATGAACTACATAATATAACTTCTTTTTGATTCCTACAGTAAAAAAAATTACTGCTTGTGTGAACTAGTCTTCATTAGACCACAGAATACCAGGTCTGCCAACGGAAAGCAGGAGGAAAGCAGTAATAAAGAGAAATTTTATATGGGAGTAAGAGTAGAACATGAAGACTGGAGTAAGAGAAATAGAATGTAATTCAAAGTACTGTTTAAGGTGGAGTATTCAGGGCTATGATGAATTTTTGGTATAAACTAGGGTCCCGGCAACTGCAAATGACACAACATAAAGGAAGTTTGGGTGCAGTAATCAGTGACAGGATGGATGAGACACACTAATGCCAAATTCATTACTAAGACATACAAAATGAGGGATTTCCAGGAAGGTTAAAAAGAAGCCCTATGTAAGAATGCTGATCAGCTCAAAGCTAAAGAATAGAGAGAGGCACTGCAGAAAAAAAAAAAAAAAAAAAAAAAAAAAAAAAAAAAAAAGGAAGTCAGAAATTAAACAGGAATTTAGAAAAAAAAAGGTTTCTAACAATCAGAGGATCAAGGTAATAGAAGAGGCTCCCCTAGGAATAGTGGGGCAGATTAGAAATCAAATTTAGGATGAAGCCTGAGCACTTTACAAACAAGATTTCTTAACAGCTGTCTGAAACAGCATAGATTTGACACAGAATATCTGCTCCAGTCACTCATCTTAGTTTTGGACATTTGTGAAAAATCCTCATTTCCTCTATCAAAAATAAATTCTAGAGTATAAGACTATATATTAAGTCATAAGACTATAGTTACATCATTACTGCTGAGGTAACATAAATTGCAACTGTGCAATTCTTTTCTGCATTTCACTATTTGCAATAAAACAGTATTTCACTGCTTTTGCTATGCACATACATGTTCAGGTTGAGGCTACAAATTATATTTACAGCCAAGTCTAGTATTGATAAATTTTATGCCTTAAGGATTATTGTGCCTTTAGGCAACAATAGCACATGAGCAACTTCAGTGAGTTCCAGCTATGAACAACCTTCACATTTTCATTTATGCAATGAACAGCACTCTTTGGATGACATCCCTCTTAATTTCCTTTACTACTAGGATTTTGAAGAAAATAAATAATAAAACAAAGGTCTGGCTTGAATCTTGAGACCTTTGCCAGTCTTTCTACAATGCACAGAAATGTGATCTTGGCTTACTTGGGTTTTATTTGTACATGTACAGTGGACTTAGAGAATTTTCTCCAATGCAGATCTTTACATACAAACCCTCCTCAAAAGTGATCAACTGAAAAATGTCTCCATATTATTCTTTTTTTCAGGGTCACATATACCCATGAAACCATTAGTCCTGCAAATAAAGCATCTCAGCTGTGAAAAAATAATGCTGTCAAAGACTAAAAGCTTATATTATGCAATACAAATGGACAAAGACCCAATATGTTGTGAAAGAAGGAAGGTATCTCCTCATAAGTGGCTTTCAAGTAAATACTGACCTTTGAACTATCGCTAATGTGCCCTTATGCGTTATCTTTTCTTGGTTTCAATATTCCTTTTCTTAAAGGAGTCCAGACTAACTGCGTATCAGGAGTTAAACTGATATGTGATCTCTTCATTACACCACTGCAAATACAGAATATTGGCAGAAGGTAAATGCCACAGCAGCAAACAGAGATGTTCTGTATGCACTCTGCTAGGGTCAGAACTTAGTCTATTATGTTCTTCATTGAGAACAGAATGGGTTTAAGAAGATCATTAGTTCTATTCTGGACACTGGACTTATATTGTGAAAATTTCATCATGTCAGGCAGCACGCCAGTCAGTGTAAGAAAATACAGTAAGCCACAAGTGAGTCCCTTGCAAATATCTGGCTAGTGTCTGAAATGTGTTTTATTCACTTTTATCCACACTTAATTCTACCAGATGACACACTGAAACAAGGAGTTTTGAAACACGAGGAGCACCAGGAACTGCAAGCATTGCTTATTTTTCCTAATCAATTTAATACCCATCTCATAATATGCTGGAGTCTAATTCACTTAAATCACCTTTCAAATCTTTACTAAAAGCAATTATTCTCAGCTACTTTGAAAACAACAAAAACCATGTTATTAAATGGCAAATTTGAATCCTGTGTTCTTATACTGTCAGCTTCAAGACATCTCAATGCTCTGAAAATTCTATCCCTTCTATTTACCAGAAAAAAAAAAAAAAAAAAAAGCCTATTCCTGAAACACATTCTTGGCACCTTCTATAAGGCAGTCTTCTATACAGCATCTTTTGCATGTTATATTATTTGGCATATTAGGGAAGCTGCTATAACACTAAGAAATGATTTGTTAAATCGCAACTGAAATCTCTCATTGATAGCAGTGGTGTCATCAACTACTGACAAGGTAACTAGCAATAAAAATATTGTCCTGCCATAGCCTGCACACATTACAGATAGGCCATATTCCAATGCAGGGGACAGTTTTTGTTACTAACAGAGAAAATTATGGAGTGTACTCTTAAATAAAGGGGCACCAACTGTGCTCTTGCTGCAGGATTCTGGAAGAGTTTGTTTGGATAATAAACCAGTTTATAGCTTTTTGCTGCAGGACATTAAGACAAAAAGTAAGATTAATCACCATTAGAAAAAGTAAGACAGCTAGACAACAGCCTGACTCCATGTGACAATTTCCATGTTTTCAATTCTTACTAAGGGGTATAACTGGAATTTGGGAGAATTGCCTCTGAAAATCCCTCTCAACAGAAAAGTGGAAGTTGTAAGCGGAAGTGGAAGCTCTAGAGCTTCATGCATGTAGTTTTATCACCTATTTCCTATCCAAAATAACACCTCTTTTGCTGGAGACCTACACTTCAGCTCATTTTCATGCCTTTCTTCATTTCTTCAGTGATGCTCTGATTGCAGGCATACTAGAGTCACACACTGCCTAGAAAGCGTCTGAAAAGAACTTTTCCTCCTGAAAATACTTAGTTTTGCAGTGGTGTAAGTACAGAACATACTTTCATAATCTGGAAAGCCAGGGGAAACATCCTTTTTAGTATTCACATAAATTATGCTTATTAAGCAGAAATCTACAGACACAATTTCAATGGCAGAAATAGACAGGGGATCACCACAACAAAGGTCATCTTGGCCAGATCCACTCCCAAGGTTCCACGTGCTTTTGACAAAATCTGGTTAGTGGATCCCACTGCCCTTGTTTTGCTTCTTCTGTCATGTTTCTGTCATGTTTTCTTTTCTTTCTTTTTTTTTTTTTTTTTTTGGGGGGGGGGGGGGAGGATTTTAAAAAAAAATTAAACGTTTTGCATGCTTTTTAATCTTACCTAATGGGGAACTTTATTCAGTGCTTATTCCTTGTGATAGAGGGCTTTTTTTGTTTGTTTGTTTTTGTGTTTTTTTTTTTCCATGCTTTTCCTTCCTTCAGGAATTCCTCTGTCTCCTTAGGAAACTCTTTTTTTATGGAGGGCTAAGTATCCAAAGCGTCACTGTACAACATAACTTCGTTTATGGTAAACTGGGCTCATCAGATGAATAAAGCAATGTCTGCCCCCACCTTTAATATTTTTCTGCAATGGACCGAAAACATTTTTTTCCTACTACATGAATAGTGTCATATGTACACAAAGCACTTTGTTGTAGAATAGGCTAATATGTCCTTCAATTTAAGATTTCAAATACCAAGTGAATTTCACATCCTGGATTACATGAAATGACTTCCCAAAGTCTTGAGCGTCAGCTAATCCTCCCTTAGCATCCAGCCTGTAAGTAAAACTAGCCTGTTAGTCAAAACCTTGCACAACAGAGAGGGACACAGAGCAATCCAGCAAAGGGACATGACAATGATTAAGGGACGGGGGCATCTCTCATACGAGGAAAGACTGAGAGACCTGAACTTGCTCAGCCTGGAGAAGACAAGACTGAGGGGGGATCTTATCAACAAGTATCTGAAATATTCGAAGGGATTGGGCAGAGATGATGGGGCCAGGCTCTCTTCAGGACCCCGCGACTGGGGTCCCCTGCTTTTGTTATAGCTTTTTAAGGACAAGAGGCAGTGGACACAAACTGAAGTACAGAAATGCCATCTGAACATGAATAAGTATTTCTTCATCCTGAGGGTAACAGCACTGCAGCAGCTTGCCTACAGAGGTTGTGGAGTCTCCTTCTCTGGAGATACTCAAAACCTGCCTGGACGCAGTCTTTGGAAATGTGCTCCAGATGACCCTGCTCAAGCAGGGGGGTTGGACTAGGCGACCTCTGGAATCCCTTTCCAACTTCAACCATTCTGAGATTCTGGAATACAGAAGCTATTGCAGAGCTCAATTCAGAACACACAGCTTACATTCACTGTCATCCTTCCCAAATATCCCCACCTACAGCTGATACTTGTTCCTGCTGAAATACCAAATCCAGTTTTAGCAGATATTCCTCCTGGACATTAAGTCAGTGAAAATAACACCCTGCCTGCTACTCCTGCACTTGTTGCATACATTCCTGCTTTTTAATTAGCAAATAGCTTCCTGTGCCCAGAACATGCATCCGCCCACACTTCACATCATTCAGTAACCAGTGCTGCTGAATGCTCCATGCCAGTTGCCAGCTGAGGTGGAACTAAATCACCCATTAAGCATATCACTGTGCAAAACAACATTTGTGTCACAAATCAATAACCTGACTCTGATTTAAGAGGCTGTGAACCTTTATTACGGAAGGCACATTCTCAAGTGGAATTATCTCTCCAGACTTTTAAAATATTTTCACTCATTAGTCCCACATGAGATTTTCTTTTTACTTAGTTTTGTTATAGCTTTTTAAGGGCTAGAGATCTGTTTAATTGTCTTTGTAGTGACTCACTACTAAAACATTTATTAGTATATGAAAAATACTCAGTTTTATATGTGAAGTCATTAGTTGTCTAATTTAGGGATGCTTGGGCTTTAAAATTTTATGAAACAGAAGCAGCAAGGATGCTTCCCCTCTCTTCAACATATCAGTTTGAGAAATTTATTCTTATTATTTCCTCTCTGTATATTTTTTCACGATATACTATGCTAGAAAAAGAGGTTCTGGATGAAAATCTGATAGTATTTTCAGCATTATTGGTTGGAAAATTATGCTCACAAAAGTTACCAAAGGCTCTCTGTCAAATAGACAGGATTTATCAAGTAGAAATCAACAGGCAGACATCTGCACTGGGTCCCAAAATTCAGTACTGTGTAAAATCTTGGTATGATAGAATGGAATAGGTTTGCTCAATCTGAACACAATACCAAGCCAAGAGAGACTGTGAGTGCAAAGACAGCATTAGAACACAACATAACCTTGACAAAGAGACTAAAAAGACTGCACAAGAAAAAAAACGAAGTGCGGATTATTTAGGCAGGACAAATCAACTGAACAAATCATTAAGAGAAAGGAACAAAGTGGCTAAACAGGAGGCTCTGCAGAAAAGCATCTGGGAGTTAGATTGGATCACAGGCTTTTAAAAAGGAAGCAGCAACACGATATTCTTGAAAATAAAGGCAGTCAGTTACACAGTAGCAAGAGTCAGCAAATGATATGAAATGAGGCTTAGCCTACTAAGAGCAGAGGTTTCCACTAAAGGGTTGCAGCTGTGCTGTTCTCTGGTGTTAGACACTGCACTTTAAAAGGGAAGCGAACCAGCTGAAGGAAAGGGGAGCAACAGGAATGAGCATGATTTGCAAAATAAACAAACAAAAATGCTTTAGTACAAAAGAAATTGTGCAAAGAAGGAAAAATCTCTTCCACTTGTCCTCGACAGACAGGACAAGAAGTGCCTTTACCTCCAACAAAGGAGATGCACAGGGTAGATTTTAAGCACCACTTTCTAAAAGTAAGAAGCAGTGCAACAGATCGCTTGAAGATACTGGGGAGTCTTCAGCTCTGAATGCTTTTAAGAAAAAGTTACAGAAACGAACAAACAGTTACTAAAAATACTACTGTATTTGAATTAGTGAACTAGAACTGGAGATGATAGGAGTAAAGACAAATATTACACATGGTTTGCAAATCCTAGTTCCAACAAGTAATTTAAAATGCAAAGGTACCTCTTTTTAGCCACAGATTACCACAGAGTACCTGCTTTTACAGTAGGAATATGCTTTCCTTTACAAGGACTGTTAGTTTAAATACAATTTAAAGCTATATAGGGATTACACCTTAACTCTAATTAATCTAAGTTCTAACAAATAGATGCAAAATCAATAACGATTGCACATGTTATTCATTATTGCAGCATGCTGTTATTCCCCTTATGGGCTATTAGTGCTTGAAAGTCTAGAATAGGACTAGCAACATTTTACATAACCTAGCTCCTACTCCAGGATTTCCTGATACAGGAAACTCAGTTTTGAATACAGATTAATCTGAACTCATCTGATTAATCCAGATGAGTTCATATGCTTTATATGGATCAGAACCACTTTTCAGAACCAGTTCAGCCATGCTATTATTGTTCCTCCTCCACAAAAATATCTATATTCCACTCAATAATTATTTTTAAACTTGTTTTTCTTTCATGGAATTACTAGCATATTAAAATGCTCATATATGCCTCTGGTATGGATATTAAAGCACACTACAGTAAATTAGAAAAACCAAATATGGGTCTAACTTAATACTAGGCCTGTGAACTAAGCTAAAATACTGCGAAAAAAATCACTCCTGCTTGCTAAGCATACAGCTGAGACTGCAGAACGACACAATACAGAGACAATGCATCAAGCTTGAAGAAAACCTCAGCTGTGGTATTTATTTCTGAGGGCTTGTTTCTAAAACCTTAATGGATTTTTACTGTACTATTTTGATATGCAGTGAAAATTAGGATAGAGAAAACAAGCAGAGAACAAAACAAAATCAGATGTGAAGATCTGGATGGAGTTTTCTTTCTCAAGAAATAAAATTCTAAATGCATTTAAAAGGGTAGAAAGATCTATAAGTTAAAATATGATAAATAAGTAGCCACAAATGCTCAATGACCTGCGCCACAACATGAGACCACACGGAGACACAATACAGTTGGAGTGAGATGGGTGGATGAGGACTAACGCTCACAAAGGTGGAATGCTTTTTATCTATTTTCTCTCTGTAAAATTCTCTCTCTATTCCCCATCTCTCTGTCAAACAGAGTTCAAGAGTCACACCTTCAGGCAACATAATTACCAGAGTCAAATGATATTAATATCAAGGTTAAATTTGACCCATAACACCTTCACATATATAATCCCAATAGCACATAGTCTAACAGTGTACTCAGAGGTTAAAAATACATTAAATTTCCCACTTTCCTTATATTTTCCATAAAGCACACTTTTCAAACTAATTAGTTGGCAGTTATTTTACTGTACCAGTACAGCTAAAAAAACACTAAAACCAAAACACCACACACAATGGCTTTTCACAAAAAGTATACATTTGGCGGTATAACATATTTTTGCCACCAAAGTGACATATAGTGTGCTTTTAAAGCAGGCTTGTCTTACCCCTTGGAACGTCATCCTAAGCACAGCAGGCTTAGGCTCAGAAGAAGATAAAAAACATTCATCCCTTAAAGCTTTTTCTCCTACTATAATCAAATTATTTAAACAAGGACACAGATTCATTTTCTGCTTTTTGACATTATCGTACAGATTTCATCACGGAAACACTACTGTAAAAACACTATTGTGTCCTCAGGGAATGAGAGATTTAATTATGTTGTGCTGGAATTATTATTAAAGGCTAAGAGACTAATCCAGAAAGACCAATGTTCCTTATGAAAAATACAAGCGGAATGTAGATGCCTACTTCCAACTTGTGTTCCCTATATTCCCAGCTCAGCTGGGATTCTACCCTGGAGCAGCTGAACTTCAACACTTTTCTCACTTTTTAAAACAAAACGTGAGCTAGTCGCAATGGTTCTCCTCCTGTGCATACTCAGAAACACCTTTGACTGAACAGGACAAACGTGTTAAAAAGACTTTTGCTGGCTCAAAAAGGAACAACTAGTTTAATGACTAGTGCAGTACCTTCTAGCTCAAGATACTAGAAGGTTCTCTCACCTTAGACGGGTTTAAGTCAGAGTGACTGGTACTCACGTCTCCTACCCATACCAGGGTTTCAAGAGGATGGCTAGGGAGTGCTCTCACCCCAAAGCTCTATACTACTACTTTCCAAAACAGGATCCCAAAAATCCTGTGGAAGAAATCACTTCTATATTTTTCGACTATTTTGATCAGGGAAATAAATTGAGAAATCTCTCAGTAGCATGGGTGCTCCAGGTATCAGATGACAATAAATGATGCCTTTTATCCACCACTTTGTTGGTGGCTGTCTTTTGTTTAATTGCTTTTCAGAAAGCGCAATCAGGATTTAGTTTTTGAAATAGAAGGCTAAAGGCTGCCTTATAAGAAAACTGTGCCTATAGAACTTTCATTAAAATACCAATTATCTTAAATTGCATATCCAGCCAGTATTATGACTGTTGCAGGTTTGTCTAGCACACCCCTTACTTTGCATGGGGAGGCATAACAGAAAGCTCTGAATTTAAACCTGGAAATGAGATTTAGGTGCATGAAAGGCAGATTAAATCTCTTGAATTACAATGTGCATGTTCTCACTGCCTACATCATATTCCAAATAGTTACCCTTTCCAAATAGGATGGCACCCCATGAGAATTCCAGTTTTCAAGTTTTAGATGATTCTTATACTACCTTAGTACAAGGCATCAAAAAAAAAATCTATATATAACACAAGACACACTATAAGAAAGGTAACTGGAGAGAAAACAGAAAAGGAACAAGAAAAAGGGAAAGGAAAAGAAGTGAAGAGGATAAAAACATCCAATACTCATGCGACAGGACAGTGCACAGTTGCTCTGCAATGCAGCACTGTAATTCTTCCAGAGATCCCACACTACATCTTCACGGTAAGATCTTTACATTGAATATATTTAAAGAATATTTATGTTGTTTTTTATTCCAATTGGTGGCAGGGCGGGGAGGACATTATATTTTTGGAAATTAAATACTTTTGATTTTTTTTTTCTAGACAGGAGGTAAACATATCAGATCATCAAAGTATCCAAGAATAAACAGAAAAGAACAGATGTATAACAGCCAAAAACTCAGTTAGGCTAAAAACAGATAAAAAAAATAGTTGCCAAAACTCTGACCTATCTCACAGTCTTACTGACTGTATAAGAGTGAATCACTCCATTTCTAGTTAGGACATTGCTAATATTTGTAATTGCGTTTTCTGGAACGCAAAGTATCAGAAGAAAACTATTATTTTAATTGATGAGCATGGCCTAAAATTTAATCTAGATTTAACACCACATATCCAAAATCATATACTAATTTTCTAGTTAGAGGCCAGGTCTATGAACTGGAAAATCTGCTCCATTCTACAAATGCATGGAACAATTTCACACATAACAATTAACACAGCAGCAACACTATCAGATAGGATGATATCTTCCTTTCAGGAAAATGAAGTCTTCTGTTCAAATCCTTTCTACAATTAGAAGGCAGACCGAGTCGCCTACTTTCTGATCTGAGAGATTTTAATAAACAGCAAGAGCAGATCGAGCAGTCCAACCCGAGAGAGCACCAGCTCTAAGATCCAATGTAACAAACCACAACAAACTTGAGTCATTTGTTGGCCTGGGAGCAAACTGAGCTTAGTATTCAAACAGGGCCATTGCATTAGTGAGATCTGACATGACATCAAACAAAACTGTACTTCCATGGGAAAAGGCTTGTTTCTTTTTGGTGTTTAGCTCATAACTAACACAGAAAACAATTATTCAAGTCTGTTCTGTATTTACAGAAAAATAATCACACCTCTCATGTTCTTCACAAATGTAGTGTTCAGAAATCTGCCATCAAATTTCCACCTAAGCTCCCAGAGCATATCTGGCAGGACAAGCCTGCGGGGTCTGCAGACATAAGACATAGGTGAAACATTTTGCTATGGTGCCAAGCTGGTTTTAAACAGTAAAAGACTTATCCTTATTCTGACAGCAAATCAGTACTAAATTTAAAGAAGGTAAAGTTATCTGTTACCTGCTGCATTGATATTCTCACTGAGAAAATTACACACGCAGAAGGTAAACTCCCCCGCGTGAGCAGCACTGTGATTAATACAGTAAGTATAGGTGGAAGAACACAGGCTGTCAGTTATTCATCTTGCTCAGACACCGATTACTGTGGTCAACCCAATTGACATATGGCTTTAACTGATCTAAATTTGACACCATTAAAGCACAAGTAACAAATATGTACAGTGAAGAATCATTTCCCCGCCTATGCTGGCAATGATCCCAAGGAGGAAAGCCAGTCACATGCTGGTATGGAGAAGGGCAGATGCTGGAACAAGAACCACAAGCCTGTTCTGGCGCATGGAGACTCACTAGGGAGCCGTCTGTTGGCAAAGTTCTTTGAGAACCATATAACCTTGCCCAAGATGCCACTGCCTCACTCTGGACAGTTAAGGGCAGTTAAGGACATATGCTTTACTGTATTACCATCACTCCCCCTGTACTCAGTGCGGGCAAGGCTGCACCTCAAATACTGTGCTCAGTTTTGGGCCCCTCACTACCAGAAGGACACTGAGGTGCTGGAGCATGTTCGAAGAAGGACAGTGAAGCTGGTGAGGGTGCTGGAACACAGATCTTACAAGGAGCAGCTGAGGGAGCCGGGGTTATTTAGTCTGGAGAGAGGAGGCTCGGGGAGACCTTATCGCTCTCTACAACTACCTGATAGTGTAGTAAGGTGGGAGTCAATCTCTTCTCCAGAAAAAACTACAGATAGGACAAAAAGAAATGGCCTCCCCCAGCAGGGGAGGTCCAGGTCAGACATTAGGAAGAATTTCCACATGTAAAGAATAGCTGAGCATCGGAACAGAGTGGAACAGGGAAGTGGTGGAGTCGCTGTCCCTGGCACTGTTTAAGAAACATGCAGGTGAGGCACTTAAAGACATAGTTCAGCAAGTGTGGCGTAGGGTTGGACTAGATGATCTCAATGGTCTTTTCCAACCATAACGATTCTATGACTCCATAACATGAAAGCAGTTATTGCTTTTGCAGGTAAATTTAATCCTACAACATCTTTTAGGATATTTGTAGCTCCTACTAATAGAAAGGCACAAAATAATCACTTTTTATGCACCACTTTTTGATAGACCATTTTTACAGGAAAGGAATGGTCCTTGCCTTTCAGATAGACACATTTCTGTGCAACACACTAAATTATTTGCATTTTCTTATCTTTGCTGTAACCACTTCATGCAGGCTACTATTTGGAGATAACAGAGTACTTGGAGTGATTTTATTCACTGGTTTAACTTGCAAATAACAGAGTTAAAGTACTCTGATTTGCTAATAACTAAAGCACTTGCTATTGTGAGCAACCAGAGAACCTCAAAAACTAATGGTTTAGTTATATCAAAGCAATGGTGCTTTAAAGATGAAACTTCAATGTAATCCATACCCTAGATGTTGCACAATACTCCCTTGCTGCAATACACTTCCGTATCAATAAATACTATTAATAATCAGTTATTAGTGAAAACAATAAAGCGTTTCTCTCTTTTTCAGAGCAGAGTTTCAAGTCCCAGCCACTTTAGATGGGCAGTTTCTGGTTATCTTTTCAGATAAGCAGTACTTAAAAATATAGTCTTTCATTTATCAAGTAGTCTGTTTTGTTTATTTGTTTTCTCTTTTAATTCTCCAAATAATTTATTTTCACAGTTACTGTTTTTTCTGAATCAGATTCCTTGCTATTACCCTGCCTCCTTACATGTATGCTTACCTACCTCCAGCAGCATGCTTCAAGTTGCATGAAAAGCTGGAGGGTATCATTAACAGCAAAAAAATAAAATTAAACTTATGCTAAAACCTAAGGCATTTACAAAATAAATCAAAAACACTATTAAAAGTTTAAAAAACAAACATACAAAAAAGAATCTTTTTTTTTACTATTACATTGCTGTATCAGCAAAGATATGCATCAAACCAAGACTTGATCCTACACGTTGTTACACCAGTGTCTAAAGAGTGAATGAGATGGACTATAAAACTGCTATTCAATTCCCATACTAGTGTAACTGTAATCATAATCTAGGATACAGCTAATTACTGATACATTTTTGAAATATGGTTCTACTTTAGTAGACTATTGAACACATCAGTAATGCACTCAGCATGTGTTTCTGCTTCATACTAAGAAGAGTCTACCCCAGCAGATGAATGATTCCACAGTGAAAATACCTGATATTTCAGCAAGGCCAAGGATTGTGCCAACATTTATGATCAGTAAAAGGAATCTATGGCCAGGTTTACACTAAGGTCTCTGAGACCTTAGTGTAGCACTGGCACTGACAGGACTGATTCAGAATCAGAATCATAGACTGAGCTCATAGCGCTATTAAGAAAATACAGTTTTCAATTCCAGGTTTGCACTTCTCATACTCCAGAGAAGAAGTGACAAGATGCCAATTTCAATAACGTATCTGTAATTTGCAACACCTTTGCAGTATCTCCCAGTCTTAGTTCCAGAAATTCAGTCCTTGTTTTTAACAGAATAATATTCATTCCATTTCTTTGGTAATATTTACAGTAGGAGTAAGCACCAATTGGCAAGGAAGGAATACACATTCTTTTTCCTTGTCATAGGAAAAATATTTCGGGCAAGATTTTCAAGTTCCAGAGAATACACTGCAATGATTTACGATTTTTTCCCAATGATTTACTAAACTATTCTGGTAAGTCCTGCTTTCTGGAAAGCGAGGGTTATTTTCTGAACAACTAAATACATAAACGTATTCAACATATGCTAATATAATCCCTAAACAAGCAAGTATTGAAGTTTCAAGTAGCATGCAAGACAAAACACTTCATGCCACCCACTTCTGTACAAACCAAAAAAAAAAAACAAAAAAAGATCATACAGTCAAGTGTTGACTCCAATCACGGAAAAACACCATAATAGAGAAAATTCTTTCACAGTCTAGTATTTGTAAACAATTTAGCCAGCAGCTTGCTTCTACAAATATAAAGATTCGGCACACTACGCTGAATGAATGCAATATCCTTCAAGTTTGCCTCAGTATGACTGTATCATTTCTCCAATACTGTTTTAACAATAAAAGAAAAAAAAAAAAAAAAAAAACACATGCACACAATAATGCCAGCTGTATTTAGAATAAGCTGATTAACCTTACATGAGACAACTGTATTTATGAAAGGCCTAAGTGACAGCATTATATCACAGCAGAAATAGCACATGCTAATCTGAATAATAACTGAATTTGCTGATTTGTTTACAGTAGATTTGTGTTATTCTTTATGGTAATTTTATGTAAACAGCTTGTCACATGAAATTATTGTTCATTATACTGTATAAATACAGGCTCTCCGGGGAGCCCAAAAATGTACAAAAGACACTCTCACAATTACTTCAGAGAACCAGAAAGTTTCACCAGTAACAAAATGAGCCTAAAATGTAAGGGAAACATGCAATACCTCAGTCATCATATAGAATAATAACATCTGAGTAACACTTTACTGCAAATGCTTTTAGAAAGTTTTAATCTTGAACCAGACACTACTCTGTTAGGTGCTATATAAACACAGAGGAAGACATCAGCTCTTATCTCAAAGACCAACCACCTAATAAATCTAATTAAACGGCAGGAAGCAACAGTTAAATGGCAGGTGAACTCAGGTAGAGGCAATATAACGAACCAGTGCTACCCACTATGATAAATATTGGTCTTACCACGATAGCCATTACTGTAAGGTCTACAATACTCTTTGGAAAAGAAACTGTGAAAGAAGGAAAATCCCAAGGAAGATTTGATAGCTTGAGGTTATGTTCAGAGATAATAGTAAACAAGTACAAGATGATTTCTGTTAAATACTGCCACACACATGGTTATTAAATACAATTTTGCTTGTGAAACTATCCAGCAGTTAGGCACAGAATTGCCAGAGAAAGAGGGAAGAGGGCGTGACTGATTAAGATCTTCCCAAGGGCAGCATATATCCCTGATGTCAAAGATGAGCTCGTGACAGAAAAGAATCACACAAGATAAGGAAGGACATCATTCTCTATCAAAAGTTATCTGTTCTGCTGCGCTGAAAATGTCTGGTTCATTGCAGATGACGAGGACGACGGGGAGGAACCTAAGCTTTAGTGTAATGAAGGAACTAGAGCTGGGTCACAATCAGCCAAGCAAGACAAGAAGTCTAACCAGCAGTTTTAGGAAGTACGCAACTAATGAGGAAAGGAAAACAACAGCTAAAGCTGTGTTAAGTGGAGCACTTCTCTTATAGAACAGGCACAACAAAGAATTGTATAAGGGAAAAACTCTGGAGTGACAGTAAGTGCTTGCAAGAAAAAGGATTGCATCAGTGGGCATGCGATCAAAGAATGAGAGAAAACGAAGGGACTGAGAAGGAAAAGAGATTACACATTCTTGAGGAAAATGAAGATAGAGAGATGGGGAAAGGAAAAGGACAGAGACATGACAGAAAAAGAAAAAGCAAATGCTAGTGATGAGTCTCTGTGAGATTCCATCAAGGTGAGACATTCCTTCAATGATCATTTCCTAAAATTTGAGGAAAAAGCCCACAGACTATAGTTTTGGACCCTGCAGAGGAAGATACTTCTTTATGACCTCTCATCAGGGACCGAGACAATAATAGCAGACCAAAACCAGGCAGCACTGCTCGTGAGCTACTGCTTTTCAGAGGAAAGAAAATCTTCACAATCAGACACATATGGATAATGCCGGCAAGATGTACCCTGATAACATCAAATGCTTTCTCATACACTAATGTATCCATTTAGGAAAAAAAAAAACCCTCATTCCTGAGAGAAGAATGAAGAAAACATATACATAAAACAGAAGAAAAATCTAAGTATTCTTGGTTTAGAAGGGAGCATCTACTTTTCAAGCTCCTACAGTATGATGACCTACTCAATAGATATTATGTAGTAGAGGTCACCAACATCTCAGGCTAAAAATCCAAGCCAAAATACAAAATAACAACAAAAAAATCCAATTCTCTCCATTATAAGACATGGGAATTGGCAACTGTTATAAAGAATTAGGAAAAATTTGGGGACATTTAGTCATCTGGTAGAATAGGGGAGAAGGACTTGGTTTACCCTTGCCCACTGTTCTTTTTATATGTAATAAGAATACAGAATCTTAAAACCAGAAAGCTCCCGGCAAAATATGATAAGGGAGACTGCCAGATGAAAAAGAGGATGAAGGTGAACATCATTCCCAGTCAAGCTTCTTAAAAAAAAAAAAAAAAAAAAAATTTAAAATATTTTTCTGACATTTTTTCAATCAGGATTATATTCTAATTTTCAAAGCACCAAAAAACAAATAGATGGCTGTAATTTTTCCTTGTGAGCGAACTAAAGAACAGAGATCTAAATACAACTTACTTCCTACTGCAGCACAAACAAGAGCATCACCCTTTTCCTTTTGAGAAAGCAGAAGGCAGCAAAACTGTGCAAATGGCTGTAGCACAGATGCACTGAGGTAGCTGTGGGAAGGAGGTACAATGAGCCACAAGGTCAAAATTCTGTAGTTTGAGGGGGCAGTAGTGCAGAAGCACAAAAGCCAGATAGCTTCTGTTCTTTGTTGTTCAAAAATATCTGTCATTCTCTAACTACCCTGCTGATTCTCACTCAATAGTCTAAGGAAAGGGGACATGAAGATGTGGGAGGAGAAGAGCCACCCTCCTTGGGTGAAGTTAACAATGTATCTGTGCTTTAGCTTCCATTCTGATGTTCGAGATAAAAAGGGTAAGCATCAACTTTTTGCTCTCATCTCCCTCTTCCTGCCCTGTATGACAGCACATCACCTTTCTTTAAAAATATTTATTAAAAATATTCTTATTCTTTAAAAATATCATCTTTATTTAAAAATAAATAAATAATTTAATCTACTTTTCTATTAAGTGAAAGAATTTTGGAAAGTATCCCCACTCTTCAAAGAAGTTACTTATTACTGCAACACTTTGGTACACTACAGACACTCTTCAGGATAACAACTTGCCCATGTGTTCAGGAAGAAACAGGATGTGAATTTCAGAAAAAAAATACTATGCATCTTTTTGCTTTATCTACTCAGCAACAAAAATTATACCATTACACAGAGAATCAGAAGGGTTATCCGATTTGTTGGCTATAGTAGAAGTCTCAACTAATGAAAGTGCCTAACCAATGGCAGGAAATCGGAAACTTCAGAGTTTGCTTATATGGTACATAAAAAAATACAGGCAAAATATTATATATATTTGTTTGCCAGAATAGAGTGATTAACTTCATTTATTTGTGAACAAAAAACTGACCTGGTACAAAATAGAGATTAGTATTTAAAGAAATGATAGCATGTTAAATTGTAATGTATGCAACATATGCAAACTGTTGTGGGATGGAGTATTGATTAGGAATCTGCAAGGCCGAATAATGACTGAGCTAATGATACTAATACAGATGTAAATATAATCACCTATTTCTACAATAAGAGATGACTCCCCAGGTATGCTGTGGGGCATGAACACAGACATTTTGAGAAAGTGCATATGAATTTGGGAATGAAACTGTACACGTGCAGCATTGTTCTTTAGAGATGGTTTTCCCATAACAGCATCTCCAACACCTGCTGGTGTTCCTGCCTTCAGGTGCCAAGGAGTCAAATTATATACCAGGGAGAAAAAAGTACAAGAGACCTGCCAGTATGCATATTTGATTATGCCACTAAACATTTTAAAGTTATTTCATATTTGGTTTCTGCAGTACAAACATAACATTTCCCTGTAGTGTTTTTTTTTAATATAACTCGAGGAATAAACCTCCAAAAGGAACAGGTGTCTGTCTTTTAAGTGTATCAGATAATTACTACTTTATTTGCCTTAGTCAATTCACTGTACATTACAGAGCAATTTGGGAACAATATATTACTCCATTTTCTGTGGAACTCAGTGGACAAAACAGTGACAGTAAACATAATTCTATGTATTTTGCTTTTAGATGAACAGGCAATAGTTGAGCAGGCTAAACACAAACAAGCCAGACCAACAGCATAATCTGCAATTTAAACAATACCAAACTAATTGGAAAGGAGAGAAAATAAGTCTTTTTGCATTTGTAATATGAAAAGTCTTGAGGTTAAAATAAATAAATAAAGCACCATGCAGATTAGAAAACTAAAATCAGCTCTCAGGGGCTCCCTCTGTAAAATTAGTTGGAAATCCCGGACACACAAGATAGGAGCTCTCAAATCTGAAAGTGCTGGAATTGCTGAATCCTTAATTAGTCTTTTTCTGGTAAGCATGAACAGGTCAATTAAAGCTCAAAACAGTGCTAAACTACCAAAAAATACACTCAGAACAACAACAAAAACCCACAGTTCCTCTGTAAGTCAATCAAGTTACATTGTCTAGTGCACTTATGTCATCATCTACCAGTTAGACATCCATCCCGCCTTCTAAGGAAGCGAGTGTGAACTAAAAAAGTTGGAGAGTAGGAGAAGGGAAGA
This sequence comes from Crypturellus tataupa, assembly GCA_034781795.1. Taxonomy (NCBI): domain Eukaryota; kingdom Metazoa; phylum Chordata; class Aves; order Tinamiformes; family Tinamidae; genus Crypturellus; species Crypturellus tataupa. Next base: position 1,533,263 of record JAWLRI010000460.1, on the reverse strand, counting down.
TTTTACCGAAAAGAATTTTGCAGACTGCATGGACACAAGACAAAAATGTACATGGGGCCAAATTCACCCCCCCCCTCCACACACACACGACACCTCTGGAGCTAGAACAAGCAGAGCAGATGCACCCTAGCAATTCTGCAGTCCATACTACCAACTGACGTAACAAGTCTTCCATGACCAACCAAGTCCAATGATGCTGTAATATACTGATTGCACGCACTCCCCAAAACACAGTAGAGCACATAAAACATTCACATGTAGCTCTGCAGTTGTGCTATCAATATCTGGTTTCTCTCATGCTATTTTACTGGGTACATGAGCTTTTCTTCAGCAAACTGGAGTATGAACTTGCTATTTTGATTTGTGAAACATACTGTTATAGAACTGCATTTCCTGGGTTTTTTTTCTTTTTTTTTTGATGTGCTATGCACATCTCATTGCCCCTTGGCATGCACATTTACAGTGCACTGCAACTCAACACCATTCCAGAGTTCCACCTTTGGGAGTAATGCATATACACACTATTTAGACTCTCTCCAAGAGCACAGAAAGTGTAACTGCCACAATTCTGATTCAGCTCCTTCCCAGTAGATAAGGCCAGGAGTCAAGATTAATTTATGAAACACACAGGCATGGAAAAGGCGAGTAGCCTCCTCTTTTCTTAGGTGAAGAACTTACACTGCCAATTCTGCAATACATACTTCTTATGTGGTCTCTGGTGCAGCAAAACAACAACACTATTTTAAATAGATATTAAAAAACAAATTTGTAGAAGTCTATATCAGCACTGGAAAGATAGATGATAGATGGAAAGAGCTCAATGACTTGTAATTCACGGAAGTCTAGCTATGTTCTGAATACTCTCTCTGAGTAGGTATCTTACTCACGGTTGTGCAAACTCTGCCAACCAGTCTCCAGACAAGGTAGAGCAATGGCAGTGGTTGTTTATAGAGATTCTGTGAAACTGGATGCATATTCAGAAAGCGCACAAGGCAGACAAAGCAGAATGTAGTTTGGGAAGGGGACCACGTAACTGTATCTGAAACTTCTGGCTTATTCAGAGTCCTCTTCTCTGCAGTGAACCAATGCACAGTGCATGGTCTGTGCGAGAATTAACTTTCATGACTCTCCATGTATGTGAGAGGGGAATGCCCCAAATCTTCAAACATATCCACAAATATTGTCTTTCACTGATCATAGTAATCCTCCTGGTAAGCTCAACGGATTGATCAAATCTTAAGAGAGAAGCCAAATAATGCCTAAAAAGTCCCCTTTGCTAGACCAAACTCCCTGTATTAAAACAGTTATCAACATAACACAGGCACTTCTTCTGAGCTCCTTCTTAAAGGACATCAGATACTGCAGCCTCCTCCAGTCACATCTCCTCTGGAAATACCCATCTTTGGATGACAGGATTAAGAAAATAAGCAAGAATTGCACGGGATATTCTGTGTTCTGCATATTTGCTCTCAGAAAGGGAAATTCTCTCCTGATAGAAAAGGAAAATAACATGACAAGCACTAATGTTTATACCAAAAGCCTAGTTTTCAGGAGAGTACATGCAAAAATGTACCAGAAGGTCCTGCTTTCAGTCAGCTGAGTTCACGAGGAGTTGAGGGAAGGACAAGTCACCTCTGACCTGTTTTAGGTCAGAAATGGCCAGTTTATCTGAGTTACAGGTCCAATTACTTTGCTAAGTATTGCTGCAGAAATTCTCCCTGCTGCACATTTGGTGTATGCTATAAAAATGAGGACATTCATTTAAAAAACTATTGAGACATATTTGGTAATATAATCCAAAAATTGGTTAACTTCATCCATAAATTTTAAACAATTAATAACCAAGATTTTTTGGGTAACAGGAACTCTTCTTTGTCTTTTCTCCCTATGGGATCCCAGAGCTCTCTTAGAAAAGTAAACAAATGCAAGATTGCAGTAAATGTCTTTTTCTTAATAGTTTACGTGTTTTATTTTCTCTAGCTTTTAAATAGAGGTTCAATTTATATGTGCGATTGCCTGCAGCTGATAGGAGCTAACTCATCCCTGCTATGAAGTAAAACCAGACAGAAAATGCTATATGTAGGATAACTGTTATTAATAAAAGCAAAGGTACAATTTAAAATAGAAACTTATTAATGGCTGAAAGAGAAACAGGATGATAGCAAGGCTTAGGTATGATTAAAAAAGAAAAAAAAATGCTTTGCCTCAGTTCTCAGAAAAAAACATGGTACAGAACGTAGCACAAATAAAGTCTCTTAATGGAAAAAAATACATGGAAACAAAGGCACATCTGCTAAAAGCAATCAATACTCAAAGAGCCTAACAGTACACTCGGGAGGTAATAGGCCGTCTCCATATAGGAATTCCAAAATAAGTACAACATATGGAATATGAATCCGATTTTTTAAAAAAATGCATCAAAATAAGGGAAATAACATATCATACAATAACAGAATATTGGAAAACATTTTTTCCACCTTTCATAAAATTAGGGATTGCAGGTCCCTCATTCTCTCATACAAGAGAACTCGTAGAAGCTCAGCTGTTTACTCCTCCAATAAAATAAACTCCATGAAACCTAGCCTTGAATTCTTTTCCTCTTTTCTTCACGTTGCTGTTAGTATGACTTTATTAGTGCTTCAACTATTAGTAGTTATTATCTATTTGAAGACATTAGCACTCTCCATTGTGTTTAATATCCTAATGGAATATTGTTAGTTCTTACCTGAACCCAGCTGTCTCACTCCTCAGCACACTGCACTTTCAAACAGAAGCAGCATTTTAAGCAAGTTCAAGCATACATCCTACCATTATTCTGACTTTAATTATTAATGTTTCAAAAATTGTCAGTCTGTTTTGACTTTTTGATATATTCCACATGGCAAAATTATTGTCTTAAATTTTAATATCTACCCCAATATATAATCTAACAGCAGTAATTATTATCCAAATAATGCCCCAAATGCTTCTGTTCAAAATTTAGCTCTCAAAGACCCTACATCTTAACTCAAATCAGATTTTTAAAGAGTGAAGAGAAGCAATTGGGAATGTGAACTCTAGGAAACATGGGCAGCTATGTCCTCTGGATCAGGTATCTGCTTACTTCAAATAAATAGCTACCACTAGAAGAAAAAATCCTTGCAAGCAAAACAATGGAAGGCATCTTAAGGGAAACATTCTTCAGCTCCAGGGGCCCTTCCCTTACAGCTCTTTAATGCACTACACCAACTAGTAATTAGTTTCCCTATAAAATATTATTTACATTATACCTGTAAAACTGAAATTAATGTTTTACATATCTACAGAAAACCTTAGCTTTCGAATGCACTTCTTATAATTTGCATTAATAACAATATTTGGCAGCATTTTACAGCTAGAATCTCTATTCATAAAAACATTCTCTGTATAATTATATGCTTGTAATGCTTCCAGGAGAACTGATCTGGAGAGTGTCTGCTTTTATTTTCATGTGGGAAAATCTTCCTGTGCAAATCAGTGTCCTTGTTCATTTTGCATTTCTCAATTATCAACAATTTGTTTCTTTAATTCAGTCTTGAAAATCCTCTGTAATCAGAAGTACACTGTTCTTTGACACTATGTAAA
>JAWLRI010000460.1:1503085-1529560 GCA_034781795.1 Crypturellus tataupa | reverse complement strand
TCAACAATTTGTTTCTTTAATTCAGTCTTGAAAATCCTCTGTAATCAGAAGTACACTGTTCTTTGACACTATGTAAAGGTGAACTAGAGAATGATTTTTATTTCCTTCCTGGGCTGCTGTGGTGACTCTGTATGTCTAAACAACCATCAGATTTATTAAGCTCCTTATAGGCAAACTGAAATCAAACTAGCATTGTCTGGAATGTATCTTATTAGGAATGCAAGAACATCCTTACTCAAAAAATGAATGCCAGGGTTTACTCAGCTTGCTCTCTGTGCCAGAAGCCAGTATCTCCAGGGAATGATGGAGTAGCTTGCTATCATTTCACCAAACATCAAAAAATCCTCTCATGTCAGTCAGTCTCTGAATAATAGTGTTCATTAAATAGAAAGCTGCACATCCCCTTCTTAACAAATTGAACTTTTTTTTTGATCTCCTGATCTATTATCAGGACTTTGCAATTGCTATACTGCTAATGTACAGTCAAATATAGGTGAATGCATCTCAAGTCAGGTTAATTTCTACGGCAAACGCATGTATTGCTCAGGATAACAGAGATTTCCGGGATAGGTAGAAACAGGCTATCATCTAACTGGTCCTAACTTCTTCCCTTGTCAGAAGGGCGTCTGCCTGCTCTTTGCGGCCCTCAGCTTCAGGTGCAGCCACAAGGTAACTTCTGATACATTGTTTTCCCTTTGCCTTTTCAGGCTGCACTGGCAAAGGAAAAGTAGAAGATGCCACATACGGGAATGTTCATATTAATACTGACCATTCAAGTGTTGTTCGGTGTCTTACCGACTTGGGGATAGATGTAGTGTGCACTTACACAGTGCACTTGCATTGCACTGTGGGTCTGTTCAGTCTTGGTATCTTCCCAATTCAGAACTACAGTGGATGGAACCACTCAAAAAAAAGGAATTTTTGTTTCAAGTTAACTGTCCATATACAAATACACATCGCAGAGGACTGTAAAAATATACACTCCGTTTCTGCAGAGAAGTGTCGACATCTTCACAGAGACCGACTGAGGCTTTGCTATATTCCTCAGTACATTTCCCAAAGTATTTACCAAAAAAAAAGAGAATTTTGATTGAAAAAATGAAGGTTCAGACATGATCAGATCACCTGGAGTTCAAGCTCAAGAGTGTTGGATATACAAAATTCAGATCTCACTGAGCAAGACAGGAACAACTTTGTAATGTTCTTTAAAAAATGAGTCACTCTCTAAGGGAAGGTATGATGAACAATGTGGGTATTAACTGAAGCTTACTCGATGTAGGGAAAGGTCAGATGTCCTAAGACCCTTACCGTCAATGCTCGCTGAAACAGGAACAGACCAGAAACAGCCTCAACACAATGTGTTTTGCCAGATAAATCCATCTCACATGAACCTCTCCTATGGATAAGAATCTTCTGAGAAGCTGAGGAACAAAACCAACCGTTACAACCCTATGAAGGAGGTCAGCTTGAGACCCACAAAAGCCCAGTTCTGCTTTAGCAAGTAAGAGAGGCAGAGTCCAGAAGCCTCTAATTGACAAAGACTCTCATATGAAAACCACTTCCCTGAGCTGGCCCTTGGCTTTTCCTGAATAGACTCTCCAAATTAAGCAGAGCAGAGGAAAATGTCACTCCTATCCATGGAACTAGCCATTGGCAGGCTGTCCAGCTTGCAAATAAAAGGCCTGACACTCTTCTTGGGTCTAAGAACTACTCCTGTTGCTAGCAGGTAACGCTGAAGCCATCAAATAACATCTTGCATTCACAATCTGACCATGCGGAGTATGGTCATCAGAATTCTGAAAATGTGAAGGAGACGAACTGTAGTCAAATGAATTTGCTCTCATTTCCTGTTCCTACAGAGAAGGTATAGCCTTCAAATCTCCATTACTGCAACACATAGCAGTGGTAGCTTTCATCACATAAGCATCATTTTCCGTCAGATACTGACTTTTCCTGTTTTATCCTCTAGAGCACCTGCTGAAAAACTATTTTTCCTGACATGTGTAAAACCAAAGTGTTATAGTTTCCTGATTAGCAGAGAATATACCTCCTTTGAAGTACATAGCTATTAAAATACCTCATCAAAAAGGTTTTTCTTGAATAGAAACGTCTCCAACCTGGACTCCTTTCAACATGTACACAATTTAAAGGAGCAGCAAATGGACATACTGCTTTCATTCAGCTGTAGGTGCATGACATTTCGCAGGATCTGTAAATGGAATCTGACCAAGACTGGATGGCAAGAAAAGAAACATTTGGAAAAGGCTCTAGCAAAAGACAACTAGTCAAATATGACAGGAACAGACAAAAGTAAAGCAGGCAGATGTAGGAAGATTCCTTAAATACATATGGTAGAAGTTGAAAGTAATTCAAAAAGAATTAGGCAAACTCCTAAATCAGAAAGGAAAAATGCTGCAAGGTTGCAAATCAGCACAACTTTTTTTTTTTTTTTTTTTTTTTTAGCTATTTTAGGCAACTGCAATGAAGTTGGATGGTATTAGTGGCACCTTTGCTGTAATATATATGTGTCAAAAAAGACTAGCAGGTCAGACTTTAGTGAACTCTCCAGACACTGTAATCTGATTTTGATGACCCCCATATAAAACTACATATGTATAATTACTGCAAGACAGAACCAGTTAAGACAAACTAACTTCACTTCTGGGGAAGGTGAAAGCACAGTGTACCATGCATGTGTTAAAGGTTTTCTCTTCAGTATAAAATTTCATAACTGACAACAGCAAAACAGACTGCAAAACTGATAGTTTCTGCATATCTGAATTCCTACTCAGGCTGTTCAATTTATGCATTACTATATTTCAAGAGATTTACCCAGATTTTCCCTATTATGCTGCAGTATGTTTTTAGTTAAAAGAATCTGGTTTTTTTCAGTTTCTCAGCATTATCCAAACACAAAAGACAATATTTCTTTGAAAGCTGTAATAAACACATTTTGGTAATGTTTAATTTTACTCCTCAAAAGAACTTACCACACATAACGATACTAAGGCTCTGTAGTTATCTTGCATCTTTTGAAATGGAATTTGTGGATCAAAGATGGAAATTCTGCATCTGACAAACTTGTGTTTCAAAATTAGCAAATATGCTTCTCTGAAGTTTTTTAATGAACTACTAGATAAGCATTACAACAATCCATCATTTTATTGACTGAAATCAAGTTGTTACATGTTCTAGTTTGGAATCAACAAAACATGAGTTTAACAGGATCACCTGAATATGCTCTTTATATCTACCTTTCACTGAATAAGGTTAAGAGTAAAGCTTAAGTACTTCAAGTATTCCAGTATTTCAAAACTCTAGGCATTTTAGTATCATTACAGATGGGTTTGTAGTTGCTCATTTAAGAAATAAATCAAGACCTTTCTTAATGTGACATACATAAATATTTTTAAAGAACACATCTTTAAACAAAACACTTCTTCCTGAAACCTTCTCATATGGTACCCTTGTTCTGTATCGAACAGTATTTCAGTCTTCCTATTATCACATGTACCTTAAATTACCCAAAATCTCCACATCGGTTCAACATGAATACAAGATTTGGGGCATACTTGACATAAATAGTTCTATACTCTTCTGAAAATGCCCTAATTGTTTTATAAGTGAGTATTAAATGAACAAATCAAAAACTTACCCGAATCACCATGACTGAGCATCTAATATTATGAATCGTATCATAGACCTTCTTAGAAATGTCCACAAATTGATTATCATCAAACATATGAATTTTGTTCTTGCTGAAGCTCTCCAATGCAACATTTACTTGACTAATAAATTCTGGAATCACTATTAAAAAAAACCACACAAACAAAATCCAGTTAGCATAAAAAGGATAAAATATATCATTTTTATTTTTGGCAAAATCTCAGTTACTTTGACTAAAACTTGATTAATGAGATAAAAGAGCATTACAGTAATAACATGGTTATAAATATGTGCAAACCCATTTGTAATTTTGTCACATTGTACTTGGTAATAAAATGTGGATGGTGATAGAGTACAACAAAGAAGAAAATGCTTTCCCCAAGAAAGATTGGGAGAAGTAGTTATTAAAACTTTCCACTTACTTCAACTGTAATCTTGCCTGTGAGGACCAGCTCTCCTGACTCTAGGCTGGAACTGCTACCCAAGAACATGCCCTCCTGTTTCAGAATCTGCTTTCATCCTGAACTATGACAGAATTACTCAAAGATGGGTACTTTTGCTCAATCTAAAAAGTACTTGGACTAACCAAGGCAGTTCTCCCTGTTTTACTGAATCATGTAGAAATTGTTCATTTTGTTATTAATCTCAGTCGACCCAGAAGCTCTTGGGAGTTTTTATTCTGATGCTCCATGGCCCCATTTTGCCTTATGATCGGGTGGCATTGAATCTCCCTTAATCCTTCTTAGCAGTCGAAAGCAAAAGACAGAACACTGTCCACTATTGTAGTGATTTATTTTCTCCTCTTACTTTCCTTTCCAGCACACCAAGTAGAAAGAAAACAGTCAGAAAATACACAGCACACAAAGAACTCAAAGTAGGACAGATAACATTCAGCTGAAAAGAAAATTTCTCAAACATTTTCCCGTTACTTGAAGACACAGGATAATGTGAAAGGAGACAAATCTATTCATATAATATTCAATGCATATAAAATACACTTTCTGGAAAAAAAAGTGTTTATGCAAGGAATGTGTTGGTCTCAAACATGAGCCCCTTTTCTACAAATCAACAGAGACACAAAATCTGTCTCAACAGTTTTGCCATGTGTCAATACTCAGACATAACAAGCTTACGTTAACTTAGTGGCAGTGGGAAAGATCACTTGTGTCTGTAAAATAGGTTTTCCATGTACAATTTTGAGACAAGCAGATATCATTTAGTTTAAGAAATACGATCTTTAAGATTCATTTTTCTGTCTTCAGATTACCACTTGAACTACCCTTGCCTTCCAGAAAGGTCAGTAAGAACAGATTTTTCAGTTGTACTGAAACGAAAGTTGAGGTACATCTTTCATCAGCAATGAAATGGCATAGTTCAGGGACAGAGCACAGCCAGCAATTTCTGAAACCTATACATTTTTAAAGAAACCCAAATGTGTCATAATTTCAGAAGAAAAAATTAACTTGTTTGGTTAAACAACAATCACAGATCCTACATTATTAAAATAATGTTAGGTGTAGTAACAATTTTACACCAAACAGTATTGTCATATAACATGTTCCTTGATACTCAACTTTGATCTCTTCACATCCTTTGAAAAAAGGCTGCAAAGAACATAGAAAGCTTCCAAGAATTTAAAATCTCCACTGTTACATTCAAAGTGTTTTGACAGGTGTTTTCAATCAGGTGTTTTCCAGGACTTCTTGTAGCCTTTCTTTTCCTTAGGTACAAGGCTCTTCCTTTTCTTTATAAAAATATATAGCATATTTACCACTTTTTATAAAAAGCTTCGAGACTATAGAGAATCAAAAAAACAAAACAGAATCCTACACTCATATGGGTTCTGAGGCAACTTGAAAACAAAGGAAGTTCCAAAGTTCCTCTAGAATAACATTTAAAGGAAAATGTACCTCCCTAAAGAGCTGTAAGAAGCTCTAATGAAGAGTGAGGAACACGAAAGATCATAAGGCTTCGACTTGTGATGAGACCAAACCATCCTGAGTAAGATGACTATAAGCCTTTGGTAGATGAAGAGTAGATGGGTGAGGGGTTTCTGTGTTTCATCATCAAATTGGATGCATACAGTGACTTGAAACATAAAAAATATTGGACATAACTGAACTAGAAAGGCTGCTCTAACAGCTCATGGCAATCGGAGACTCATGAAGCCATGGCAGCAGGTAATACGGCATAGCTAGGGTTTTCCTAAGTGCCTTTCATGGGCTTTTTCATGATGATGTAGGAAGTTCATTGCTGATTATTTGGAGAATTCTGATGGACTTTTGTTTGCTTGTCTCCACAAGCAGCAGAAGCTGGATTTATAGAAGCTGCATTCAAAGCTACATTTTGTGCTCTACCTTTCCAAGTGAACTTGCCTTGTTTCTACAAGAAGGCCAGGATCTCTGACATTTTACCTTTAGGAAGACAGAAAACTGAAAAGGAAGAAATCTATAAAAAAAAAAAAAAAATCAAATGAGCTCAAAATTATTCTAAGCACCAAGAGCTCTTGGGAACTGACAGAATGAGTGAAAATGAATTGTATATCAGTAATGGAATAATGGCCTTTCAGATATAATCTCAAGTCATGTATATGAAGAAAGGTGCTTTAAGTTAACAATCTTAGGGGTGTTGATTGTATAGAACACCCTATCTCTGAACAGTCCTAACGTAAGCTAAACACAATGTAAAAGCAAAAAAGCTTGTCCGTGCTCGCATTAAAGTATTCCTATTACATCTCTTAATAAGCAGGTTGACATTTAAAGAAAAGAAAAAATTCTATTGACCTTTTCAGTGGACATTAAATTTCCTGAGCAGTATTGTTTTTTGTGTTACTGCACAATTAAATTTGCACTGTTGTGTAAAACATCTATTTTAGTATAACACAGGTATGTAGAAAGGACACACCCTTCACACTCAAGATTGCACACACAAAACCGGACAATGACTTAGTCGCATTTAATTGCACATTAAAAAAACACTTCATATAATATAGTATAGTGAAGGCAATCACATACACGAAGCTGCCAGATTCAAACAGTATGAAAGCAACAAATGAAAGAACAGTTGTGAAATAAAAACACATGATATATCAAATAGCCCTTTAGGAAAAAAAATTAAAAAGAGCTAATATTAAAAATAGTTCAAAATACAATAACACATTTCTACTTAAAAATATCATACTGAGTTCTTTAGTTATACTACATTTTATATTACCTTTCACAGAAAAAAAAAGTTTCTATCCAAAATGTTCTCTAAACTAGAAGTTTCTTAAGACAGCAGTGTGATGCTGGAGTGCTTTAGAATGCTTTTTCATAATCCTTACAATACAATTGGGTCTAATTCTATTCTTAAAAATGTACTTAATATATATTAACATTTCTATTAATAACATCATATCTAATGGTATGAAATACCCTGGTCTTGTATAAAACCCATTATCTCAGATCCAATTTACTAGTATCCTCCTAACATTAAATAATGGCCCTTGCTCCTCAACTCCTTTCATAAAATAGCTATCCTTATCATTAAGAAGAAAACTCAACTATCCTGAGAGTAGAAGATGGAATTTCAAATTACTTGGCTGTATCTTTATATAAAATATTAAAAAAAAAAAAACCTAGAACTAGTATTTTCACTACATTCTCTTCCAAAGCACCTCCAAAACTTTGAAAATCTAATATCTAGCATGTACATAGGTAACAAGAGCACACTGGGATGGATTTTTTTTCTATGTACAGTAATTCATCACAGCCTTTCTACCTGCCTTTTCATTTCTATGTTTTTTGGAATAGTTTTTAAATTTTAATTGTTTGTTTGATTTTGATTAGCACTGTGAGAGTTGCCTAGTAAGACATCCTTCAACCTCCTGGGAATGCTTTTCAACATTATATCCAACTATACAACACTTTATAGTTCCATATTAATGACAGGAATTAATGTTTTTCTGTTAAAATGATCTTCTAGCAAAAAGTTTAGGAGGAATCCTCTTGTAACAACATAAGTGGTAAGTGGAGCTGTGGTAAGTGGCATCTTAAGTGTGGTAAGTGGTATCTCAAGTATTTTATTGTCCCCAGTAATCCAATCACCAAGAATGGGAGTCAGCATGATTACCACAGACAGTGTGCTTTCAGAAGACTTAAATGGCTTTCCAGTTGCAGGAGTACAGCTAAATTCATAGCATAATGAAGTTCGGAAGCATGAAGAACTATACCGGAAAGGACTAAAAACAGTTACCACTTGAATGAAGGGTAAATACAGGCATACAGGGTAAATACAAAATTTAGTTGATATCCACACTCTTTCTTCAGTATTCTCTTTCTTCATCTCATAGTTTGCACTTTCGGTGATTTAAAAGCAAGTATTAAACAATTTCTTCCAGAGTAGTATCTAAGATTTTCACTTCATATGAACAGACTTGTATATTCTGTGAACCAAATTTAATGCTAAGCATTATTTTTATTTGTAATGTCATTCTAATACAAACTGTGTATACTAAGCACTAATCAAATAATAAATGACCATTCAAACAAAGGCAGCTGTGCCAGACAAGACAATTTGAAATACAAGAGAGTCCTCAGGTAGAGACTCAAGTTGTACCTCCCAAGATAGCTACTGTTAAGATTAAGTTGTTTATAATTTCTCCCATTATAGTATACACACCTAATTTCAAGATTGCTAGCATTTCTGTGATATAATGTTAAACTGGTGACATTTAATTAAAATATTATATCCAATAGAGATAGATACATACGAGGAGAAAAGCTTTATGATTGTGTGCTTTTGATATAACCCTTCAACAGGAATTATTGTTCACATTTAATCAAAGCTTTTGTACTAACAAGTTTAAGCATTACACACAGGTAAAGGGAATTTGTAAAGACATGAAATACTGGATCCATATTCTGCTGCTCATCTTATTTGGAAGCCAATACACAAAAGATCTCTGAATCGTTGCACTGTGATTTTCCTTCTTTTTCTAAGTTTTTAGAGCAAAAAGTACTATATCTTTGTGGGATTAACTTAGTATTTCGTGCTGAAGTTTTTGCATAATGAAAGCGTAACACAACAACAAGACTTGAACTAGAGACCAGCTGCACAGCAAAGATATTTGCTTGCACTCATATGTACTAAAAAAGTGAAACCAGTCACAGGCATTTTGTAATGCTGAAACACCACTAATGACATGATCAACAAGTATTTTCTAACATAACTAATGCACTATATGCACATAAAATAATAGGTGACTACATAAGAACAAAAGTAAATTTTTGGTATAGGGACACAAACAGGATACAAAAAGCAAGTATAAGCAGAAAAATTTGCAGGAACAAAGAATGCAGAACTAGCAAGAAGATGTGCCATGAAACCAGAATACACAGAAAAGACATTTGGTAAAAACAGTAATAACCTCAGATAATCCACTTCCGGGCAGCAAGCTTCAAATCCTCCTTCTACTCGTTATCCCTCAATGTTCTAACACTTCCACAGCAACTATCAGCAAGTAAGTGGGCTCTCACAGAAGTAAAATTAGTAATAAATACATGCGTAAAGGAAAGTATATAAAGGGATGATTTTGGGTAAATAAGATTATTTTGGTGTTTAGAAAGAATGACCTTTAAAAAAGTCATTTAAAGAGTACTTAAAGTCTTTCAAGGGTATTTAAAAAGAATGACCTTTCTGAACCAAAACATATCTCATATTAAGCGAAACGGAGCTTGAAATTTGTCAGGAAATTATGCCAGAAATTAAAGCCATTTCTTGAAATTTATGTCAGGATTGACAGCACTATCTGTTTGTATTTAATAGAGTATTTGATTTCTTTTCTAATTAAATATGTTATTAAAACTTACAGTGGATGGGATATGGCAAGGCACTATTCTCACTTGGAGAATAAGACAGTTACTTGCACAAATGTAATTTGTAATCTGTATTTGTAAAAACAATTGACAAGTAATTAAAAATAATGTCTGTGTTTCTACAGATAAGTCAGTATGTTTTTTTCTTAGCATAAATTGCTGTACAGGTAGATTATAGAATGAGGATCTGATTTTTGTGTTTAAAAATGCAATTAGTTTTCTTTGACTTAGCAATAACAAGAGCTCGGAGATAGATACCTAGTGCATTTTTTCTGTTTTGTTTTTGTTGTCCTACATGTCCACAGTATATTTACATGCTTAAGTTCACTTACTTGCCAATTGTTTTTACAAATACAGTCTTGAAAATTACAAAGAGTTTAAGTGGAAAAACATCTAGCAGGATGGACCTTCAGGTAATGCAAACCTCAGACTTGACTGAAGTAAACGGATGCATACTAATGCATCCTGAAAAGTGGACTTTGTTAAAGAAGCTAAATTGCTTTGTGAAGATGATTTCTGAATGGTAGATACACGTGTTATACTATTGTATTTGTATCACTAAGTCAAAGCTCGTTGTAGGTATGAACGTATTTGCCTATAAAGCCTTTATAAATGTTATCATAAACGCATACATCATGATGCCAAGTGTCTGCCTTGTACCCAAATCACAGGACAAATATCTAAATACAGGTACTATTCCTGAAAATTTGAACATCACTAACATATTGTATCTAAAAAATAAAATAAAAACACACAAAAGACTCCAAGAAAACATATATGGAGAAGCATATATGAGCATTTTCGTCTTATGCAGTCGTCAAAAGATAGGAAAAAAAATAAAAACAGATGGGGAAAAAGCAAGAGAACCTCACTGAAGAGGCGTTTGAACATCTGGATAATTCTAGCATTATAGTATCTGAAGGCATTCTTTGTGAAAAGTGAGTCTCTCTAATCTGTTCAATTTCTTTGAAAATGTTACCAGAAGGGGAAAGGTAGATATAAGAAACTGTAGAGGAAACAAATAACCACAAGGCAAGGGGCAAAGGCTCACCATGAATTAGAAAACGATGGTAAAGACAACCATACTGAAAGAAAGGGCCTCTGAACAGTGAGGAGCTAACGTGATGTCTCATCAGGGGTGACCTGTGTTATCCACAGGCACTTTTGCACTCATACACATTGAAGAGTTACTGCAGCATGAAGCAGGAGGAGGTAACCACCCTCATCCTCTCAATGCCCTCAGCACAGATCAAGCAGTGGAACAGATCCATTGCTAGATAAAGATCCCTGGAGTTTTAGATTAATACTGTAGCTAATGTCCACGCTTTTAAGGGGACATAAAGACAACATTGGTACTGCTTCCTGTCATACTGAATAATTATACGTCCTTAGGACTGCAAGAGGGTCCAGATAGATTTATATACATGGGGAAAACCAAGCATCACAATTCTGAACAGATTTTTGTGAAGTTTAAAAAACATTTAGTAACAATACTGCTACTTCTTAAACATGGAAGATTGGAAAGGAATCAGTTTGTTAGACGGAGTCAACAAGAAACCAGTGTAGGGCTGGCTAGCTTTTGTTTTCTGTGCATTTTCTTGGACTAGGCGCCCTACCAAAGGCCTCACAGAGAAATTTGCTGTGGCTGCCTACCGCAGAGCACAAATCAGAATGGGATTTCATATTTATTACATAACAAATAAGCAATGATCAGTAGTAGTACATCTTCTGAAATAGCTTATCTTTAGCTTCATCTTTTAAAGAAAGAGAGAAAGACAACACAGACTGAAATGCTCCAAAAAGTTGTTAATGCCCAGAAGAAATAAAAGACTTGACCAGGAAGGAGCGCTTGCAAAGCAGAGGAACATCTACTCTAAGTACATGGAGTGGCACTTTTCATTTTGTATAGAACAGTGCTTATCACAGGGGACTCCTATTAATACAAGCGAGTCAATACCATCATCACAGCAGGGTATCTTTTGTCACCTATGCAAAGGTAAAGAATGCTTCTTTCCACATTTTGCCATACATCTGCAATAAGAGCATAAATTAAACTGTATCATTTTGTAGAGAAAAAAAAACACCAACAACAAACACGTGTCCATGACAGCTGCATCGATCTTGTCTAGCCTTCTTTTACTGATCTCCATGTAACCATGCAGTGCTTCTCATGACCTCAGCAGTGACATAATTTTGTTCTAAACCTGTTTATCTCAGGTTGGCATTATTAATTGCTGCATTTGAGGAGCATAAGACGTTAAGTTGCAAGGTTGATTACTTTTGCATTCTGGTCCCAATTCTACATGACACCCTATTCACCAGACTGAGCACTTAAATTTAAGCATATTTGTTTTGTTACCCAGGAATGATTTTAAACAGATATATTTAGGCATTTTCCAAATCACAGATTCAGTTATAAAAGGACCTCAAAAATAGAAAAGACCATTCATTCAAGTAAATAAGGTCAGAAAACCTGACCAAATACAGACAATGTTTCACTAAACAGATTTTTTTGAAGCGAAACAAATGATCTGATTCAACAACAAACTATAAGAAAACAAAAATCTCCAAAAATCTCAAGGAATGAGGAAAATCCTCATCCTATCCCCCTCTCAAATCTGAAATGATACAGTTATTTGTATTTTATTAACCAATAACAATGTCTTAAAAAAAAAGACTTTAGTTTGATAGTTCACATTGTAGATCAGTATTTTTAATACTTTAATACTTTAGAATAAGTGAAATTAATTGATGAGACATACTTCATGGTACATCATTGACATATAAAAGGAAGCACAGGAAACAGTGTGGTACACAAAAATCAGAAATTGTAAATTATTGTGAAATACCAAAGAACATGTATCATCAACTGCAAAAGATTTATTCTGAATGGTGCCAGAAAAATATTGTGTCTACAGCCTGTATGAACTGTTAACTCTACAATAACTCAAAAAACATTGCTTTGTGACAACAAGCTTCATGCGTCTACTTCTTATCTTTGCTACAACCACCCTATGGTACTGTGTATTGATATTCTGTTCTTTACTCTTCAGTTTGGTAATGAAATGTGGTGAAACTAAGTAAATAAGAACAAAAAGGGTTTGAGATATCATCCAGAAAAGTCAATGTGTAAATTCTGTAATGTCATTCTATTGATTTAAATGTGTTTGTCATGAAGTTCTAAACGATGAAACCACGGGTGTAAATGCTATCATCGAAACTTCCATCACTGGAATACAGTATTACCAACATTGTACTAAATTAAAAGAGACAAAGATTGTAGTAGGATTTGAGTATTTAGTAAATAGTATGTGAAAGGACAGTAAGTAATCATTTGACATCAATAAGCCTGCAAGCTGGCAGAAGGTGAAACACAACTGGGTAGCTTGTTTGTTTACAGCAATGTATTAGAAACCCAAGAGTCCTTCTCTAAAATTGTAGCTAAATTTTATTACCACATATGGCCCTTATGCTGTTTTATTAATGGGTTATTTTTCATTTTTGCACATTATTTTATAAATGAGAAAACAATGTGCAAAAAGGAAAAACAATAATTTACTCTAGAATACCTTAATTCACCATTTTGCAACTAGTGACTCTCAGACTAAACACAGCCTTCCTGATATTTTCTTCATAACTACTCTTTTACTTTCAGGATGGTGAGATATCAAATGTTGTCCTAGTACCGAAATCTTCTTTCTAGGTTACTGCATACTATGCAGCTTTGAGGCCCAACTATGCCCACATCTCTATGCAGCAAGACAAAAATGAGATAGAAGTGCAGACTGAATCATGTACACACACAATCATGTACAGATTGAATTTCAGCCTGGGACAAATGCCTGTGTTAGACAAACTCTGCTACTGTATTCTCACAACCAGCTGGTTCCTGCCTAAAAGGCCCAGCTACTATAGTATGTACTGGGTTAAACCCTGAGAGCTGCAGCAATTCTGCATTTTCCATTTTAGTTAAAATGATTGAAAATAGAAAGTATTCTTATGATTTGATGTCTATTCACTGTAGATCATATAACTAAGGATAACAATGAAGAGTACATATTTCTGTTTTTCCACTCTTACCGAATAATTTAAGGATACTTGACTCTGATGTTTAAACAACTGCAAAGAAAAGTGAACAGACAACACCATGTTTGATGTGACATGTTTGTGCCTTGACACAACCAAATATTCCAAAAGTAGTTTTATATCTTCCTGTCTTATGTAGGTACATAAATGTAGAAGTACTACCTATTTCTGTCACAATAACGCAGCAGAGCAGGAATCACCGATAATTCCCCATGTGTTTAAACACTCCCAATTTCAAGAAACATGGAATCAAGACTGTGCTCTCCCACTGTTGTTTACCTTACTATTTGTCATAGTCTGTTCCTTTCAGAGGTTATGAAAAAAGAATGTCATGCTAAAAGTTCTCAAAATTTCTCATCAACATGTCAGAAAGAAAATAAAAGAACAGGCAAGTTTATTTCTAATGTTTCTCAATATATGTTCCTTTTCCACTCAAGGCATGTCAATTCTTTGTTGTTTCACCTGAAGGCAGTTCAACCTTGGACTCATTTGAACAGATTAAAGAGATCAAACAAAACTCTTGTCTTGAGGTAAAAACAAGTTAAATGTCAGTCAAATTTAACCTATTAGAAATTTGCCAGCACTGCCAGAACTTAGATTTAGGCATCTGAGTTCCAGAAGCTGAATCTTATTCTAGAGGTGCACAGATTCTCCAGAGAACTTGTTATGGGTTATTGTTGTAACTTCCCAATTATAGATATAAAAGGCTTGTAACTGAAAATATGGAAGTTCCAGGAACCCCACCGGTAAATATTTTATTGGTATACATTATTAAAAGGTCAGAGGTTAACTTAAGACTATTTAACTATTACTCAAAATTGTAAGCAAAGACAAATGAAATGAAATTTGCCTTTCATTTAATTTAAACTTTTAACTTCCATATCTCCAAGAACAATTCCTCCTATCTACAAACACATTTTGGTTTCATCATACTGCACACATATTTTTAAACTAGACTCGGGATGCCAGTGCCTCTACTTTTCTTCTGCTTCAAGTGTGGTGAGACCAATCATGTAGTTTAAAGCTGCTGCCTCATTAAGCACAAGTCTTCTAAGCCCTGTTACTTCCATCTATTTAGAACCTCTAGCACAGGCCTTTCCCAGTTTAAAAACGCTTACACATGTAAAGAAATGTAAATAATTTTGGATGCATGTTATCATCTTAATCCAGACAGTTTACTGAGACACAAATAAGTAAATCATCAGAGCAAAATCAGTGCACGAGATCAGGGAATCACAGGATAAGTTCATTTTAAATATGGCATGTAAAAGATTATATACCACTAAAGAAAGGGAAGATATAGTTTACCAATCAGACTTACCAGTCTTTGTCAGATACTGAACATTCTTCATGACTCCCTCAGTGTAAGTCCCTGACTCATAATTGTCCATCTCCCCTGAAACAATGTGAGCTACTCTTGAAGCGCGCCCTCGGATCGCCCCTGCTGCACGATCTAAATCGTCAACATTTTGTTCTCTCAATGCAATGATGCAATTGTTTACATCCTCCAGAATGTGGCTCTCTGCAAATAGAACAAAGTTTATTTTCAGATGGCACCTTTACACAATGGGATACATTCTAGACACTCCTTTTTCTTTGCAAGCTTGAATATAGATCTTACAATATGCCAACTACACTACCTTGTCTTGTCCTTGAAAACGTAAAACTACTTACCGATTCCTAGAATTAAAGGTACTGCAAGACATTGAGAAGGAGCAGCAATACACCAGTGAGTTATAAAGCAATAGAAAATATCAAAACGCACTAAATCTTACCTATATAGTGAATCTTTGCCCAAAGGAGGAAATTTTTTAGGGATAAAAATGCTGTTACTTATTAGCGAAACCTTACCAAGTCATTGTGACAAGGGTTTCCATAAAGATGTGTATCACTGTAGAGAAACAAATGCCCCAACAACTAAACTAACTAATTCTACATCTGTGTGACTAGATTCTCATATTTAAACAAATTCATTATGTGAATAGTAGTAGTAGTAGTATTTTTGGCTGGTACTGGTACCAGCTGGTACCTTATTATGTATTATGTTACTGTAATATGCTATTTTATTATAAATCAATTTTTTCTATGCTTTAAGTTTCTTATAGCTTAATATTAATATACGTATTATATTATTATATGGATTATTATTTTAGATATTATTGTTGCTCTTTAATTAAGTATTTGCATATGTATATCACAGAAACATGCATGAAGTATTACTGCATCAATATACAACATGATTCTGCACTGGCTTTGCTCCTACAGCTATATTATTTCCTGGTACCTTCTTGCCTCAAGATACTCTCCCTAACCTATTTCTGCTGTCTTCTAAGAAAGAATCCTTCATTCTACTACCGTAATCTTCTCCCTAACACAGTCTTTCCCTTACTAGAATTCAACGCCAGCTCAGAAATTCAAAGAGACGTTGAGGAGTTAAGAACAATTCTATATTTTCTGTATTTTCTCATCCACTCCACAACACAGCAGCTGTAAACTAAATTCAAAGAACTTTATACCTCTTTCCTCAAACCACTTCTAGTTCTAACATAAAGTGCTCTTCTGTTCTCCTCCTTTGCATACAGTCTAAGACATCTCTTTTTTTCCATCTCTTCTATGCACTTTAAACCTATGAGCACTATGTACTGTATAATTACAATACATACATGTTATAATCACTGCCCGTCCAAAAACATATATACATGCAAAATGCTTTTATTTAGTGGAGAACTTGACGCAATGGTTGTACTGGCCACATCACAGACTCCCAAACTTTCACCAAAATGCACTCATTCAATAAGTCTAAGATGTAAGTCAGTCTCACACACTGCTATTATTCAGTAACAGCCTTTCTGAACACCCACAGCTAATGAGGACAGTATCTCTATGTTCTGACGCTCTTCCCAGATGAAATACTTCACAAACAATAAAACATTATTCCGCTTGTTTTTCCCTTAGGTACAAGCAGGCCTTAGTACATCTGATGGCAAGAAAAAAAGTCCAGTTCAGCTTGTTTTCACCTGTATCTTCCTTATAGGTGCTTCCTGCTACTATAAAAAATGCATTAAATCAACTTCTGACTTCCAAGTATTCTGAGTACCCAAGTATTCTAGTGCAGAAAAGGCAGATCAGGATGATGCATCAGCTCTTTGTCATGAGTCAAAATGTCTAGTGTAAGAGTTAATTTTCACAGGGGATTGATAGATGTTTAAAGAAATCATCAAATTGCCACAGCCACCAGCCCAATTACCATGAGTAGTGTTCTGTACATTCTTATTTTCCTTCGGGATCGTGATGCTAGTATAACTGGCCAAAAAGCATTTCTCAGCTGAACTAACTTTTGGATAATAAAACTGTCTTTGACAAAGCCATGACTCAGACCGCCTCTGGGACAAAATCGATAGCTCTTTCTTTTCATATTGTCTGAAGAAAAAGACAGGAGATGCCCTTCCACTACACTTGGCACTGATAAGGCCTCAGCTGAAGCACTTTTATTGAAGTTGTGCACTTCAACAAATTTGTGGACGAAATGAAGTCTTTCCATTAAAAAAAAAAGTAGAATTATTAGAGATTTATGAAATAGAACATATGATAAAACAAAAAACTATGTTGCCTGGTCTCTTAAAGACAAAATGGGAAATAAAAATACTTTCTGCAAGTCCTAAAGCATAAAAGTATATTCACTAATAATTAACCTTCACCAAAAGATAGATTCCTACCTTTTACCATGTATATAATAAAATGGAAGCAAAGAAAATTAATTTTGTATTTCCTTTCAGATGAGTCCTTAGATTTAGCAATTTTTGGCACTAAGGTTGACAGAATAAGACCATTAAGGATGAGGTGCAAGACTCAGCACATGATTCTTGGTTAACGTCCATCCAATACTCAGCTAAACAAACTACAAATTTTTGGCACCCCAAAAACGTGGAATGCCGTACAGTTTTAGGTCCTCCAGCAGAGCAATTGTATCGAAAAACTTAAAAAGATTCCATCAAAGCACCACTGAGCGGTCAGGAGGCTAGCACATACAGTGTACTTGAGGAGAGGTTTAGAGAACCAGATTTGATTAGCCCTGAAAAAGGAGTTAAGAGGAAATTTAATTACTATCTTCTGTAACTGAAATAGGGCTCTGAGAAGAGTAAGCCGTGTTGCTGTCATAAGTGTATGACAGCAGAATAAAGATACAGTGGTTGTCTCCACTGTAGAGGCAGTGGCTGTATGAGAAAACTTACAAAACCATACAAGAATAGTGGTAGGGAATGAAGATGAATGCAAAGAGCTGAAGACTTATAAGTACCACAGCAGAAGATATTTAAAATTCTGCAGGATCAACCACTATCTATGCAAGTCACTACAAATGACTTTTGCCTACAAATTACAGTAACATGTCTTCCTTGTGCAATAAAGTACTTTACAGATTTTGTCATAAAATTTTTCAGACCATTTGCCACCACCAGGTTTCATGCAGTAGTTTCTTTTTCTCAGTTGGTTATGATATCTTAGATATAATGATAAGTTAATAATATATAATTTGCGTGCTTCCCTTTCACACTTTTTTCATGTCTCCACCGGAAAATGGAGAATTACTTGCCTCAGAAATCCATGTTGTATTTTCTTAAATGGGTGGCATCCAGTTCACGAGCTCAGTAGGTAAGCTGGCAGAAACAACTGTGTATTTTCACTTGGTGTTTTCCTCTTCATTTGTTAGCTTTTCAGTAATGTATTAGGCAAAGTGTCTGAGGGAGGAATCACACGTACAAGAGAGGATTCTCCTTTAACACGTGATAGGGCCATGTCATCCTCTAAGCATCCACAGACCTTTGTTTGGTCTACTCTACCCTTCTTGCCCCTTTCGAAGGCAGAGCTACTTAGCGAGCTGATGAATTAAATGAAGTAAATAGAGCCCATGAAAGAAATAAAACAAGTTACGTTCTCACTTCTAGAAAAGTAGAGATTCAATTTTCCAAATCATTTGCTCTGCCAAAAGAGGAGAGCTGAAGTCTGCAGTTTTATTGCCTTAGGTAAAAAATGACTTGGCCCTAAACAAACCATAAATACATCTGTTCTCTGCCCTTCTGTGTCTGGAAAATGGAGAATTTACTGTTGTTTTCTAAATTCTGCATTCGAAAGTAAAATCTATCTAAAATATCTAACATCATAAAAATCTCATTTAAAAATTCAAAAGGATTGTAAACCCTAAATTATTTTAATTACTTGGATCAGAGTTTATGTAAAGGTAGTTGTGGATTCAGTTCAAATGTAACTCATCAGTTAATAAAAGTCTTTTGAGTATGCATTAACCAGCGAGATCACAGTGAAATGGTTCATAATAGATATCTTAGAAAGGATACATAACTATTATCCTAGTTAATGATTTCAGGTGAGGTGCTCGGGAAAGAAGAGCTGCAACCTTTCTAGTTTGGACTAAGTGGTATAAAAGAAATGTGCATTTACCAGAATATACTCAATGTCTGCCTTTGTATCAGCTGGAAGATTGGGATCATTTATCACCTTCAAAAGTATTTGATTTTTGGAAGGGGAATAAAGCAACAAAGTTTTATAATCTATTTCCTTCTGCTAAATTAGTGGTATATAATTGGAGACCTTTTGGCATTACCTGTTTTACAATGTGAGTAACAAAGCAGATCATATTACATTAAATGCTGGGCATTTCAGTTATGTCAATAAAGCACTGTCAAAAGATAATAGCCATACATCACTCCTGGATAACTGCTCAGGTGAAAAGACTGACTGTATGCTAATATTCTCTTGCAATAGCTTTTTACGTGCTATACATCTGATGAACGTGCAATAATTCTGTTTGACACCGTAACATTTGTCCTATCTGTGGGCTGGGTAACAGATAGAAAGCATTTAACTGACAAGAGTTAATTTAGGATAGAAAACTCAAAACCCCACAAGAACAACAAATTCTTGGTTGTGATAAACTAGTGAGTTTTCCTAGTGGAAATAACATAAATTCATTTTCAAACTGTGTTGTTTACTGGTGAAAGTAGTATATCATAAAATACCAAACTTGAGGAAAGAAAAGCTGGCTTTTCATTTTATTTATATTTTGATTAAACATGGATCACTCTAGCGTCAGCTCCCCAGTAGCCTGATGTTACATACCCTCCTTCTGTTTATTATTTAGGAAGCAATACAAACACCTACTGCTGTATAAGCTGTTTGTTTACCTATGGCTATACAGTATCCTAGGTATACAACATGGTATTAGCAAAAATAATACAGAACTCTGAAACAACAAAAATTGATAAAGATGACTGAGATAATGTGGTAAGAAGTTAGTATTTGGGATTTTAAAAATGAAACAGACAAGCTTTTAGTAGGCTCCAGATGTCTCAAGTTGCTAACAGAAAATCCAACTGAGAATGTGGGATGTAAGTATTTAATATTCAAAGTTCAAAAAAATTCTCCTTTTATTATTACAAGATTATTATTAATTCATTATTAAAAGGTATATTCTTTTAATATTAAACAAGATAGTATGACTAGGCATTATGACAGATCTTGCATGGAGGGATATTCTTGCATAATTAAGCATAATTAAAATTAAATAAATAAAATAAGAATCAGAGACAGCATTTTTTTTTTAAACATTTGTTCAGGGTTTGTATTTTTGGAATTGAATTTAAAGAATCAGTTAAATTACATTAATAAAACCACATACTATGAGTTACAGAACTGCAATACAACCTGCTCTGAAACCTGTGCTTATTTAGCAATAATAACCAATATAATAACTAATTTTTGGAACTCTTGAGTATGTTTCCAGCACATCTCATTACAAGATGTAAGCAAATCTATTCCTATAAAACTGCACAGGAGCATGAAAACGCTACTGCCACAGCTGCAGATGGAAGGCCATTAGCAACCAAGCTGTTAGGAGATAAGTACAAAAAAATTAATCCCAGGCTGTATCAAATTTATGCATCTTACACTATGCTCTAAAAGGGTGCCAAAACCGACTTTTGCTATATCAAAGACACAGTGAATTCCAAATTCAACAGTCCTCAGACTTCAGTAGAGTATTTTAGTAGCTCGTACGGGCTGTGCTGCGAAAAAGTTCTACCTAATTCTCAGCACCAACATAAAGAAATTCAATAAAACAAGAGCATAATTCAGTACACATTTTCAGTCTATGAATGAAAGCTTTAATTATCCCAAATGGCCAATTCAACTACAGAATTGCATTGCCTAGCTACTTCATGCCACATATTTGCTGTTTTTTCCCTCTTTAAGAATAGCCAATGGTAAAGTTACCACAAAGAACTGTAAATGGCTATCACAGTTCTAAGTGACTAGTCAATAAAACAGACCACATGCAATATCAATAAACTCCAATTAACATGCACAGGGAAAACAAACCCTCTGTCTATATATAACATTGAGCTATAAATTAGTCACTATTAGGCAGAGAAATTGCTAGTTAGTGAAAATAATTGCCTAAAGACATCAGTTCAATGATAATTTAAAGATAAACAATGCTAAGACTTCCCAGGGAACCCCTCACAGTGAAAAAGAAAACAAAAAAAAAAGATAATCCATAATGTACGTCTATCTTAAATGCTGTATGGAGTTCTGGTTCCTATTCTCATCTTAAAAATGAAATAAATAAATAACTCCATGCCAGTAGCAGGAAAATAGAAAAACTTATTTGCAAAACACCTTACTAAATCACTAATCAATAAATAACAACAGTGGAAGATATGTCCAGCAGGCTTTGACACAACTTTAAGATAACGTCATTAAACAGAGAACAAGTGAAAGGTACACCAGGAGAAGCTGGTCAGAACTCTGGAGGAAGAGTGATACATACTGCGATTCTTTCATCTCAAGAGTCATGGGGGAGCAAGAGGGGAAACCAAAGCAATTTTTTGGACCCCAAATGAGCACAATGAGAATGGGATTCAACTCTTTTAGCACCAGTGAATATTCCTTTGTCCTGAAGCAGCATTACAGTCCGGCCAAACAAACCTCAGATAAAAGGCTGTAGGATTCTACCTAGAGTTTTCCTTCCTATTTGGATACTGTTTCCTGATAATACATAAATCTGTATTTAGTTTTTTATTTACATACCTTCTCCCTTTCAAAAATAATGGCATTGCATTTTTCCACTGTAGGTCAAAAATAGCCAAAATGAAAACATGAAATTTAGTGATGAGTCTCCAAATTCTTGTTTTTTTCCCTATCTCCACAACTATGTTAACAGCAAGTCCATAATTAGAAATGTATGTAATGTGCTCATCTGCAGACATATTATATGGAGAGGCAATACAGGACTAAGAGGAAACAGAACTTTGAACCATGGAAGGAAAACTATCTATCAAGAGAGATAAACAACCCCAAAATCTGAATTGCTCTCTCATTCCTTGTCCAAGTATTTTCAGTGTATGTTTTGCAGGTTGCTTTAAGCTAGTTGAAATATCCAGACCATTATCATAGAGTGTACCTTGTCAGAGTAATTTGAAGCATAAGCCTGACCAAGCTCTGAAATTTAAGGTTACAAATACTTACAGACTGACACTAGACCTTAGGATATATTGTCTTTTACTGTTATTAATCTAGTATCTTTTTTTTTTTTAATATAATAGAACAATACTACAACATTAAGAAAAGGGTCATCTCAGCTTTCCAAATGAAGAACACCACAAAGTGCCTCAGATGTTTTAATCTCAGAGTCCTGTTTCAATGTCAACTTTACAACATCCATATAGAGAAAATGGATGGTATTAATAAAAAGAAATTATGTTTTCTTTTGCAAACAGTAGAAATAACACTATTCCCACAGCCAAATATGCCATTTTAACTAAAAAACTTAAGAAAAAATAAAATGATTTTGATTCCCAGAAAACAAAATAAAACAGCATTGTGATGCAAGATTGGAAAACAGATCAGCCGGGGTCTAGAATAAAGGCTATCACTTCCTCAGAAAAATAAAAACAAATCAAACAAATCACATCCACAAGCAAGGCCACAGGAAGCAGACACATTTTCTACTCCTTACCCGTGAAATGGGCATTCATCCCAAAAGCTGTAAGTCATCAGATACTCTTAGGAAGAAGCTCTTTTATAAACATATTTATAGGTATATATAGCTCTTCCATATGTACTTACAACATATACATATACTTAAAAGCCTTAACAATTTAACTGTAGTTGCCCACAGCTGAATATTACAGGTGGAAAGAACCCAAAAACCACAGATTTCTCACTTGTAAGTGAGAATTCAGCAAACCTACACAAATAACTTAAAATAATTATTTCAGGTTGGTTGAAACAGATGCTCTTAAATGTACTCAACTTTACAACAATATGCTGTTCAAAAATTAAAAACATCAACCTACATACCAACAAATTGGAAACAAATTCCTGCGCAATTTTAACAGAACCAGATTTTTTTTTCTTCACAATTTTCAGATAATTTCTCCACTCTTAACGAGTAAAAGAACAGTCAGTACATAGTAACTGTAAATTTGTACAAAAGTATAGAACACAAGTATTCCAAACTTATGGTTTTAAAAAGATTGTCTCTTTTTTTTTAATATACACACGCATATATGGATTCTGTCAGAATTGTCTACAGTTGAATTAAGAAGCTATAAGAACATAAATCTTGTTATGTGCAGAAAAAAAGATCAGACAATGCTACGTAAGCAATGAAATTTTGTGTTTAAGTAACAGAATCCTAGTTTTGGCTAATCTGAGCAACACAAGGACCATTAGACAGCCCAGTTATAATTAGTGAGACACTCTAGGGTCCACAGCTGAAAGATTATACATACCAGAGAAAACATGCTACAGCAACAAGACTAACATCACATAAAAGAAAAAAATTAAGAGAACGAACATAGGAGCCCAATTAATAAACACAGTTTAAGAAAAAAAGATTTTGAGGTAGGTTAGAAACTAATTATACAAAGTCTAACAGCATTATACTATTTTTAAACATCAAGGGGATTAAACTAGAACAAAGTTATGTCAACCATTGCTTCTGAGAAAAATAATGCAGTAATGGAGTAACAGTGTAAAAAAAAAAAAAAAAAAAAAGTTTTTTTCCTCTTTAAGTGATCGTAGATTTGTCTATAATATTGATGTTAACATTCAGCCTTCTTACATCTGGTAACAGCTGAAGGACATTAACAGGTTGGAAGAAGAGAAGACCAGCATTTAAAACTGGAAAAATCTTAGGACAGGTTCATAGCAGAGAAAAAAATATGCAGTAAAGAAAAAAATGTGGATAATTAAGAGTGTGATTATGTTGCGAGCAGGGAGGGAGGAAGCTACCTAATCACTAAAGATTTATGACAGACTAAACTTACTCCACAGTACATCTCTGTTTTGGGCATCTATAATATATTAATTCTTTGAACCACATCTGGGCCATTTTGGAACATAAGGAATATTCTCAAAGCCAAGGGGAAGAGCTCAGTTTCTGCAGGAAGTCAGAAAAATAGGACACTGCAGTCTATGGGGTACTGAAGAAAAAAAAGACTGTACTGATAACAGAGGCAGCCCGTCTACAGCCTTCACATGCATTTTAAAACCAGCTCTTAAAGTTTCATATAGTTTCTCCAAGCTGGACATGCTGGTACACACATTAGAAGTCATTCTTCTGTGAAAGACAGCCTTCACAGACATAAATGAGCTTTAAAGTAGTCAGGAAAAAGAAGCAACTTTGAGAGGGAATATAACAAGAGGGGAAAAAACACTGAAAAGGAAGTCAGCAGCAACTACTAAACCAAATGACTGGCTTTGCAGCTAAGGGAGTGCACTGGATACTTTCATGCTTCCTGTGCCACCTCCTCACGCTGCCTGCCAGACACCCCTAAGGGGGCAACCAAGGACAGCTGTCCCAGGGTGATGATGGCACCTTGTGGTTGCCTCCACCCTGCTGAGAAATCATGGTTGAATTTTGACCATAAGGGGCTGGGAGGAAATTAGCTTACCCCAATCGGCTTCCAAGCTCTACCTGTTTAGGCTCTACCTATTACCTCTTACCAGACCTAACACGAAATATTTGCTGTTGAGTGAGGACAGCTTTGCTTGTCATACTCCCTTGGCTATTCAAGACATTTGATGGCTGGAGGAGACATATCCATGAGTTTCATCCTGAGCCAGCACCTGTGTTCCCCAGCACTGGATCAAGGAACGCACCACGCTGAGGTCCTCTGGCCACATGTAGGATGGCAGGCCCAGTCCACAAGCCCACTGTTTGTTCTCATAAGATGGTGCATGCATGCTGCTTACCTTTAGCTCTAAAGCAGAGGATATCTCTTCACAGAAATGGTGAGTCTGCCCACTCTTTCAGAACTCTCAGGGTCCTCAGGTGCTCAACCCACACTATCTTTTCTAACTACCAAATAAATTCTCAGGGAGTTGGATGCTATCTTCTACTGCACATTTAACTTGTCTATTTACATAGAGCAGCATATGAACATTTTCTTCTCCCAGAACACAGTAACAGTGCTAACAAACTGAAGTAAAAACTGAATGGCTTGAACCTTTCCTTATTGTGTCTTAATAATTAACTCTATATACATAAGACAATAAAAATGTTCCCAAAGGAAACAGATGATATTTTCATAGAAATCTTCCACTTAGCCTCCACAAACATGACACTTTAATCAAACTAACGTGTGCCAAGGAATCTTGCCAAAGCCTAGAAAAGATGCTATACACATCGTTTAGAACAAGCACATGAATGTTTATATTCTTAAACCTCATGATATGTAGGCCTATATATCATTGCTATTTAGAGCATCTGCTTTTACTCACCGTAAGAAAATGTCAATCATTCAACTATGTTGAGCCAAGTAACATAAAACGCACTGAAAATACAGAAGTGTACTCTGGAAAGACTATTTGCTCAGTGGTACACATTTTTTACCTGAATTATTGAAAAAAAATCTAAGTTTTATTCTTCAAGTGAAGGTAATTTTTGAGAAATATTGAAATATGCAATTTAATTACAATTAACCACAGGTCTCTAGATAAAAATAGTTATTTAGTTCAATTAATTCAAAAGATGAACTTTAAATCTTAGGAGATTTCAGAGTAAGGCAAAGGGATTTAAGTATTTAATCCAGCAGCAATTTCAACTTAGAAAACTGACTTGTTTTCTTGCCTTTTTTAACAGCTCTAGTACCTATATGCAGGAATTTCAGTACGGAGTCCTGCAGGACACATCTGCAACCCTTCTAGACCCTAGGGAACCCTGTCCTATTATTAGGGTTCCCTAAAAAACTAACTTGCATAAAAGACACATGCAGGAAAGCAGCTCAGAGAATAAAATACTCTATTTTGCAGTAAATTGCACTAAGTTCAGAGCTAATCCAGTTGTTAGGTATACCAACTGAAGGAGGAAGAATTTTCATGCTCAGAGTCAAAACTAGATCTATATCCAGCAGTAAGTAGGTAAACTTGGAGCAAAAGTTCTCTATCTTACTCCCAAGGAAAAAGAAAATCTAACCGTATTTCACACTGCAGATATAATACCTTCAGTACATGAATTTCTCCCAAAAAATAACAACTGCTTTTTCCCAGTTAAGAAAAGAAATGTGTTTGGGCTTGAAAGAGACATGACTAAATAAGCATGTGACATTGTGTCTAAATTTATTTAAACACTAAGTTTTAACTAACACAGGACGACAGGTTAACCAGGAGGCAGCAGTGGCCCTCGTGGCCAAGAAGGTCAATGGGATCTTGGGGTGCATTAAGAAGAGTGTCTCCAGCAGGTTGAGGGAGGGGATCCTGCCCCTCTACTCAGTCCTGGTGAGGCCACATCTGGAGCACTGTGTCCAGTTCTGGGCCCCACAGTACAAGAGGGATGTGGAGCTGCTGGAGA
>JAWLRI010000460.1:1303392-1494999 GCA_034781795.1 Crypturellus tataupa | reverse complement strand
TATTTAGACCACCTCTTGGGATGATTTAATTTACACTGGCAAAAGGCAGCATTTTGCTGGCTTCATTATTTACCACATGTTTGTTAGGTGTTGGGGGGTTTTTTTTGCCCGGGGGGGGGGAGGAGAGGGGTAGGGGCAGGGTGCACACTTAGTCATCAAGGCAAATACTGGTGTCTATTGCAACTACACCTGTAGGAGAGAACACAAAGCTCTTGTGTTCTTAGAAGAAATACAGACTTAGATATAGTGCTGGGGCTAGGAGAAGCTAACCTCCATTTCGCCAAGACACTCAATGAGCAGATCCTGCCCATAGGATAGGTTACAAGTCTTGTCCCTCAGCTACCTCATATAATGGCCACAGAATTATGCATAGTATTATAGGACAGCTTAGTCTGCACAGTTCTGTTTCAAAACAAGCATGAAGATGCCCTTGGAATCACAGCCTAGCACAGAAGGCAAACACAGTACATAAGAGCAAAAAAGTCTTGCCATACCTGCATAGGTCATATTTTACTGTAAATGTACACTCATTCTCACCCTCTTCCAAACAGATCTTTCAAAAAAGTGTGCGATTGTGGAAGATGAAAAACAGCTATAATGACCCAGTTCTTTCACAGAACCCTGGTCAGACAACAGGCCGGAACATAACAAATTTTATAGTCTTTTTCCCCTAATTTCTGCCCTTTTGGCTTAGTGTGTCAGACATGGCTGTTGGGCCACCTTAGGACAAAGTGAAAGCATATGTAAATAAAGAATCCAGTCAAAGATAAACCTGCAACCTTGGATGCTAGTCTACATTTAGGATGTTTTCAATCTTTCTCAACTCTGAAAGGCTTAAAATTTACCAGCAATCCTCATTTATTCCAGAGTAACATGAGGAGGCAAAGATCTAAAACGTACCATAGAAGTGAAACATATGGGTAAAAACCTCGAATTCTAAATTAAGAAATAATTCTGCAGCTTTCTAACTTTGCTGCTCAAAACTGGAACTGTGTTTGCTTGCTTCTCCAGATATTCTTGTCGGTATTTATGCAAAATAGTCGAGAGATCTTTCCTCCCAAAAGCTAGTAGCAATTTGGCTAGAAATTACTTTTCATTTTGTGAAAAATCTTAGTAGCTCTTTATTTATTCTATTATTATAGATAAAATGCTTGTACTTTATAAGTTAATTGTTCATGAAATATTCATGCAAATACAGAATAGTAAGCAATATGTTTTTTATAACATATAATTTCTTTGGTTGAATATTTCAACCCTCTATTTTTTAAGTACAGATCAGTATCATCAATGTAATATAAGTATTTGAATGAATTCTAATAATATAAGGGCTTCCCTCCAGGGTTGGCAAATTCTGTATGTGCCTTCTTTCCAGTGCTATATAGAAAACTTTACTGGTCAAAACTACAAAACTCCAAGACTACACGGGTTTTTCTGGTTTGAGAGTCTTTTAATTCACTCTATCCAGATTTCAATGCGAACATGACTCCCTTCAAACAAGGTATCCTTCAGAGTGTACCTAAGAGAATAAAAAGTTTTTTTTTTTTTTTTTTTTTTTTTTTTTTACCATAAAGATTTAGAGTCCACTGGGGAGTTCTGCATGCAGATTTCCCCCTTCCAAACTCTAACTGATGTGCCCTAACAGAGATCTTCAGTGATGATCATTTCCCCTGTGAAAAATTTTTAAATGGTATAACAAAATCTGTTTTACTGTAAGAAAGCAGAAGACTTCTGTTATTTCTTACTTAAGTAAAATACCAATTGCTTTCTGAAGGCACGATGCTTATCTTAGAAAGCAGCAAACCCTGCATGATGAATACCTCACTAATAATTGCATAATCTGAATGCATGCATAGCACATTCACCATTTAGACAAATCAATAACCATCAACGAATTCATCCCCGTTTTACCCATGAGGTGAAAAATAAAATTAAAATTAAACAAAGTTGCATTTTATTGCAAGAAATTAAAGACTTATAAGCTTAAATGGCTGTGGAGAAAAATCCATGTTGAAGTAAAAACGGTTTGGAATTTCTGGTACTAGATTCAATACTTGAAGTGCACATTCTCAACAAAAAGAAAATTCCACCTGGATGCATAATAATGTATTCGGAGAAACAAAGAATCTGGAGGATTCATAAAAATCTTCTTTCAAGATTAAAAGTAGCAATAAATTAAAGCAAAGAGTGGGATGAAAAATACTGAACTGTAAAACATTACAGAAATAGACACAAACCGAATGATTCACTGTGGTCTGTGATATTTTCAGACTATCACATTTTCTTGGTGTTCTCTGAGTCTTGCCATTTACTCAACAGGCATAAAATGGACTCCTCAACCTTGTAATTGAACATATTAATATTTGCTCTTCACTTTCTATTTCAACTGCGTTTATCATTCAAACATGTTAAGCAGTATGAATATTTAGGCCACTGTGTAGCCCATAATGTTCTTTTAAGAACTAATGATCTTGAATTTATAAAGCCTCAAGGTTGATGAACTCAGATCAGACTCACACACGTTGATGTTTTCGTTTAAATAGATCAAAATCGCAGAATTTTTATATAGGTAATTTTAACTATCACAAATATATAGGGGAACACCATTTTGATACTAATACCTTACCAAAAATGCATTTGGAGTTATGGGTTCAATTGCTTAAGGCAAAAATCTCAAGCTGTTAGTAAAAGGAATTCACAATGGAATATACACGCACAAAAGTCAACATGCAGTAATAGTTTCCATGTTACCACAGGAAATAAACTCATTTTTTTGCTGCTAAGTTATTCTCTGGTCTCAATTTAACTGAATTTTAGTGCGAATTGTGTGCAAGTTTTAATTTGGAGGACTATGAATAAACATCCGTGTTGTATAACAAAAATAAAACATAAACTTAGTGCACTATAATGAAAATTAATTGAAAAAGTCATACCTGTGGGCACAAAATCTCTATGTGATTAGCTGCCATTTGGACAATTTTCATTCCATCTTCATTTGTTGACAATGAACAAGCAAGATTAGCAACCTTAAATAAATGAAAAAAAAAAAAAAAAAACACATTTTGTAAGTATGTACTCATCTCCAGACCAATAATATATCTGCTAAAAAGTCACTTCTCCTTAGAGGAAAAACATATTTATTCCATGTCTTGGCCAAGAATACAGTTGAGCAAGAAATTCAGAAAAAACGCATGGCGGAAATGAGAAAAGGGGTGACAAGAACAAGAAATCTCAAGACCTGTTCCCAGCTGAAGGGTTCTGCACTTAATAGCAATACCATGGTGTTCTCTTCTATTTGGACACCATTAGGAGATTTCAAATTCGTATCCTAAGGCTTCAGCTAGATTGTTTCTGGTTGCCTCATTTTTCTGAGCCTTTCAAACCACATGCCCAAATTTAAAAAATTTTTTTTTTTAATTTTTTTTCTCTAACTTTGGGGACTTAAAAGACCAAACAACATTAGTCTTATTTTGCCATAAGACACAGATAGTAGTGATCTATGCCTTGAGCTACTCACAGATAATTACTTACAACTAGAAGAATGATTTTCTACTAAAATAGTCTTATACTATAGCTTGTACTGAAAATGCACTTCTACGGATGACATGGTTTCTTATACAAGCCTAAGATCCATTTTATTTTATAACACACCACAGAAAAAACACAACTTCCTCTCCAGTAAAAAAAAAAAAAAAAATAATAAAATCCAATCCAGGTACTTCATGGTTCTACCAATTTGATGAAATACAAGAAAAAGAACCCATACCCACTTCTTTGTAACTCAGCATCAACAGGAGGTAACACATGCACTTCACAGAGCACACAATGGGTTGGGGTATGGGAATCTGGTACGCCTTCTCACCATGTTAAGGTCATATAAGGCCCTCACGTAAACTATTGCACTTATTTGGGAACAGTTAAGCAATACAGTCATTTCTAAAGTAGTTGTATTCTATACAAGTCCCACTAACATTTCATGGATCAGAAATTGCCCTCTGTAACACTCTAAGTATGAACACAAGTATAAATATACATGGTTATTTCATAATTATTAAAATCATACAGTGGTTTATATGGCTGAACTGCTAAAATGTAAAAACAACTCCTTCTTTACTTAACTCAGGGATACTAGTATAATTGATCACCATTGAATAATTATTCATTTTTAACAAAGGCTTTCATTATTGTCAGTTAACCAGCATAAACATTATCAGTTAGTCCAAGGGCACATAAGTTATTTTACTCTACCAAAATTCATAAGCTGTGACTAAGAATGAGAGCTAAAAGCATAGCATTGCACATATCACTATGCTTACCTAGAAACATTTTACCTTCATAGTTGCAGTACTCTAGACGAGTCATCTGTTCCCCATCTGCATGATACATTATCTTGTCTGCTTAAAACTTAGGGTTATTATTGAAGAAATCACTTTTCAAGAGTTCACACTCTATACTACATACAATTACTACAACTACTTTGGTATTCTAATTACTCTCTCCTAAAAAGTTATTTTCCTTTGAGTTGAAAGTAAAGATTTTCCAATGTTGCTTGCAAAAAGTCATTTGTGTAATTATAATACTGAATATTTTAGTTGATTTTTTGCCTCAGTCTCAGAGTTGTTTGTGCATCCCACATATAACACCAGATTCATTCATGCTGCATTAATATACCAGCACATTAGAAAAGAAGTATTTTGAAAGGTTAAGTGTCAAAATACTGATCTTTATCCTACAGAGTACCTCAGTGCAGTACCCTTTAAAAGTGCAGGAAAATGCAGTACCAGCCATCCTCAGAATAAAATACACATTCTCAGATACCTTTTTCTCTCTTTAGCATGAGGTTCCATGTTTCCAGTTTTATTGCATAATTCATGAAGAAAACTATTTTTGGGGGATCTACTTTAAGTGCATACATTGCAGACAGATCCTAGTTTTCATTATGCAAGAGTTCTACACTAAAGTTTTTGACAGTCCGTGTTACAAAGTTGTGACATACAATCATAATAATTATAATAATTTAGTTTGGAAGAGGTTGGCTTCCAGAAGTCATCTAGTCTCACCCCTTCCTCAACTATGCACATGAATATAGAACAAATCTGTGCCAAGGGTTGCTATTGAAGAAGATCAGCATCTTGGGATCAACTCAACAGCTTTTACCATGTCATATCAAACACTAGAAAAAAAATAAATGTGGTCTTCCCCAGCTAAATATGCTCAGAATATGGTTGGAAAGGATCTCTTACTCTGCAAGTAATCACTTTTATTTGCGGTCAATTATCATGGCATTTTTAAATTTGAGAAAAAATATTTTCATCTTCTGTCTCTCCCCTCTTGACTCTTCAGTTTTAAATATTAACTTAAACAAATTACTATTAAGTTAAATTTAAGTTTTAAGTTAAACAATGTGTAACAGTATTATTAAAGCACTAGTAGCAAATTCTGGATATAAACATTAAGTAGTTGAATTAAGCCACTTTACAACTAAAATCTAACAAAAGTCCATGTGCTGCAAAGAACAAAAGACAAAAATCATAGAGCATAAATTTATTTAAGACTTTAAAAGAAGATTTTACACTAAAAAAAAAATTATAAAAATCAATAAGAAAAGTAGTTGGCTAGTCACTCAAAACTGCATGCTTTATTGCATTATAACTTCCCTCTTGGTACTTAGAATTCATAACACCACTGCTATGACAACAGTAAAATTGGTATTTTGCCTCACATTTTGATTGACCTTATGAAATCTCTTGTTTCCATTGGAAAAAATAGGTAAAATCTTCTTCCTTCTTAAATGGCAACATTTGTGTGTGTGTGTGTGTGTGTGTGTGTGTGTGTCTGTGTCTGTGTGTGTGTGTGTGTGTGTACAGGTTACGCAGAGGTAAAAATATTCTGTCAGACTCAGTACAAGGTGCTTAGATTAACAGCTGCTCCACCCCAAACAATCAAGACTCCAATAAATCATTAGCATGGTCTTAACCATCTGTTGCACTGTTGGTCTTTTCCTCACTGCATCCGGAAAAGATTTCCTTACCACCACAATCCGTAACACTATAATCCATATAAATCATATAGAAAAAAAGTTAAACACGGTTGGAAAAGGATGAAAAAATCTGAAGTGTAATTTCTTCAAATGTAAGGTTGGGCTGAATTATTGCAGAACCTCAAATCACAGTCTTTTCTAAAGCTGTCATGTTGCTAAAAAGGATGATGGGCTATTTCATCAATACTAAATTACTACAACCTATAAGAAAACCAAGCCCTACACACTGAGAAGATTTATTACCCTGCTTTCCTGAAAATATCACACACATCTGGGAAGGTTTCTCAAATGAGACAAATCCGTTATTATGCTACAGTCCATCTCCTGTGCAACACAAATACATCACATTTGCTTGGTATTTTCTACGCTGATGCACTGCCTTATCTTCGAGGGTCTTCAAGTCTAAGTACTGTCAAAATAAATAAAATTGCAGAATAAAGAGCCAACAATTCTCAGTCAGAAAAGCATTCTCTCCTGTAAGTGCAAAGCTTGGCATACCTCTAGATAATGAAATGCCAAATCTGAAACTAGATTTTTAGGTAGCAAAAGGTAAATACATCACTGCTCTTTATCACCTTATCTGTTTCATAGTCAGTTAAGAGCAGCTTTATTCATCAAAAGTCCATGCTGAGAAAAAAAAAGAGTTAAATGCACCACAGAGGAACATTTTCGAGTCAAAAGCACTTCTAAAAATATGAGTTATTTTCTTGGGGATAAGACATCTCCAGCTCACTAAAATCCCCTCATATAAATTGTAATGAATAAAGCAAGATGTTCTTTAGATGTTATCCTACTCCACATACAGGTGTAATTTCTGCTTGTTATGCCAGCCCAGACTCCTAGCTTACTTATACTGTATATCACTGATGACTAAACTGTTGTCAGGAAAGCCTCTTATTCCTCTTCTCACTGAAGATTTCAGAGTTTTGTAACAAACACTTTCTGTCGAGAACTTCCTTTACTGATGAAAGTTCTGCTCAACCTTAGCATCACAAGGTTCCTCACTGCTCTGCCGTGTAAGCCCAAAGGATCTTTAAGATTTATTAGTATAGTATGAGCAAGCTCCTGGGGACCCTGGCTCTCCAGTTTATTCTACAGATACTCAAAGGAACATGCTGGAGATAAGGACAGCCTTAGATAAAGAATGCTTTAAGAGTTGTTATTATGCTCAATCCAAATTAAGGAAAAGTACACTAATCATTACCGCATCTAAAATAAAATCTGAAGTGTTGCAGATTGCCTGAAGACATTAGAGCAAAAGAAAACTTTCATTCTCTTGAAAAAGTTATTAGTTGTTAATATGCAAAGATAAGAGAGATGAAACATGTAATTTTATGGGATATATCAGCCTATAAAAAAATGCTTTTCTCTACTATATGTAAAATGACAATGGACAAAAAATTCTAATATCTCAAGATGCATTCAGAAAATCCCCAAAACTCTTACACAAACCTCAATTTTCTCCATTCTCACTGTAATTGTATTGCTGCTATGTTTTTTTTTCAAATTAGAGCATCTACATAAATCTTTCTCAGTTAAACTCTCAAAATTCCACCGAATTATATAAAAACTTCAACTACCTTGAACAAACTAAAAGAATTTATTTAAATTCCTCCTTAGATAATAAATCAGAGAACTAAGATTACATTTGTACAACTTTCAAATTAGCAACATCAAACAGAAAGTATTATTCATCTTTTTTTCCCTACGTTTTGTACATCTTATCACTAGACAGCAAAACAGAAATCACACAGCAGTCGGCAGCACGTGTGTTTGCTGTTCTTCAAAGTTTTGCCCTGTTTTCAAACAAGGGCAAGCAGAGCAAAGCCAGAGTTAATCTGTAGTTTCACAGAAAATTATACCAAACTATTTTAGTACTGTTAAACCTCAGTATAACTACTGCATATTTTAAAAGACAATTTAATAACAAGTTGTAATTTATATTTGACTTGAGAGAGGTTTTGTCTTTTGGTATTTTTGTTTGTTTTTGGTATAATAGCATGAATTTGCTATGGAGCGAAAGAATAATATATAATGTCCTACGCCAGATTAAAAGTTTGGCAGGACAGAAGTAGTTCGGAAAAATCACTTGAAAATATACGGTAGAAATACTACTTCTAAGTAAGTTTTCACTTCATGTAGTTATTTGACAACAGAATTGAGGCTACAGCAAATCAGAAACTATGACAACTTTTATCTTGAGGCTCAAAAGTAAACAACAGATTTACTGATTTAAAAAAGCAGGTTTAGTAAGGTAAGACTCCCATCTTCAAAATTAGAAGCGATTTGAAATTACAAATGAATATGCAAATATATGCATGCAAAAGTGATTTATTTCTGTAGCACATTTATAGGTATTTGAGAGGTTTAAATAGCCCAAATATTATCAATTTTTGAGATGAGCTCTCATATTAGATGGTATCACATTA
The DNA here is from genome assembly GCA_034781795.1 of Crypturellus tataupa. Lineage (NCBI taxonomy): Eukaryota > Metazoa > Chordata > Aves > Tinamiformes > Tinamidae > Crypturellus > Crypturellus tataupa. Next base: position 1,486,533 of record JAWLRI010000460.1, on the reverse strand, counting down.
TTACAATATCCTTGGGTTTTACTCCTAGTGACAACTGACCCATGATTGCTCTGTGACAGCTGCACTTTCTTGCACGCAGACATATACCTGATACGAACTCCTCAGAAACGACACTGCAACCTTACCACAAGAAGTCATGAAGTACAACTAACTAATGAAGTTACATTATTTTTCATGTTATTTAACAAGAAAAGCAGACTGAGGAATAAGATTTAAATTTCAATCCTCTCATGACAGCAGTCAACAAAGCTGTGGTTTTGTTCATTTTAACCGTCAGTCTGTTCTCTATAACTGAAAAAAATCCCTTCCATAACACTTGGTTCTAGTTCTGTAGTACACTGCAATACCTTCTGTAAACTGTGGTTTTCTGAGCTTCTACTAATACACAGTTTTATTCATAAAGCCTTAAAAAGGCTTATGAGGCAGTTGACTTTATTCATATAAAGAAGCCACAGAAAAAACAGAAAGTTCAGCAATAGAAAATGACACTGATTTATACTTTTTAAGGAAAAGGTTGCACTGATATATGTCTTCTAGTCACTGCTGCATTTTATGTGCATTTATGACTACTATGTGCATTTTTATAAGCTTAATAAAGCTTACACAGACTGAACATTTTTGGAGTGAAAAACAGCATTCCTGTGGACTGAAAATTGACCTCCAGCAGGCAATAAAACAGTATCACAATATTGCTTGTTTTTTGATTCATTTTCTACTATAAAATTTAATTTCTTATCAGATTAAGTTGAAGAGTAATACTGAGCTATTTGTAAATTGCTGTCAGTTTCCACATTATTATTTTATATAGTTGATAAAATGCCTTAGGATACTTCTGGCTGAAAGTTAAAATATTACTTTAATTTTTATTAATTGTTAATTTTGCGGGAGTGAAGTTAGAAACCATGCTCAGCAACATACTTAAAAGAAAATATGTTAGTTACCTTCCCTTATTTCTCTCTCAGCTGGCCTGACTTTTGCACAAATGTTCCTGAATCTGCTAATTTCGCTCCGGGAAGCATTACATACACGCAAGCCTCTTTGACGATCTTGTGAGTCTTTCTATATTTCAGTTTTACGCTTTACACATGTCTAACTATATACACTTCTAACCTTTCCTGAAGAACTGAAATACATACTACAATATTAATGTCATAATAACTACTGTTTTGACAAAATAGGCTCTACCTTATGCCCTGGGGCTCATCACTGCCATGTTCAATCTGTCTATCTTATTAACACAAAGAAACTCCTCAGAGTATTATATAACTAAAATGTTTCCTATAATGTTGTTTGTCAAGCACGCTAAAGATCTGATTGCAATAATTAATTAAAATAGAAGGTATTTGAGCACCAATGGAGTAGATTTCTTTCAACCGATATAAATCTTGGAAAGATCAACTGCAATCTGTTCAACTTGCGTGTGTTGAGACCAGTCTCACATACATTTATAAGACTGTTCTGATAAACTGGGTCTAAGTATAAATAGAAAAACAGACTTTTAAAAACTCAGTATTTTGAGGCAAAGATGGCATATGAATGAAAATCCTATTCAGTAACATTTCAGAAATTCTTCATTTTTCTCTAAAGAAACGAGGCTTAATACAAAGACCAATTAAGCTTTCTCTGACTGCTCTAGGATACAGTAAAGACAACTGAGGCACACAGCTGATCTCATCTTTAGACCTTAGTTTCCACTAAGTAACAGCCAAAGAAATGATACTATATTTGGATTCCATTTGTTCTCTGGCAATCCAAGTTAGCTGACCATTCCACCAAGAAGGGGAAGTTGGTTTTAATACACTTGTCTGTAGATGTGACTGGCATGTAACTGATAGTGTCTCAATGAATGTACCACCCACACCAGCACCAGACTTAAAATCTCTTGCAATGACCGCAATGAGCCTTTAGTATCTGAAGCAAGGGCCTGCAAAGAACTAAAGGTAACTGCAGCTGAAAAGCTTTAACTCCAATATTTTATAATGAGATATCCTTTTCTTTAACACCTTTTACTGAACTGTTAACAGTAAGGTGACTAGCCATATCACATGAGTATATACAGAAATAAAACGAAAACCATCTGAGAGAATAGAACAAGCTGAAAACTGAATTTAAAAAATATAATAAAAAAGACTGTTGCAGTGTCCTGTCCCTATCTCTTTCTTCATCCACACAGACCTTTCAGCTTAATTCCAGGATAAAAACCACAATTTACCTGAGTAGCCAAGATTTTGCATGTTATATTAAAGTGGAAGAAAGCGTGATTCTCAAAAAAATGACTAACCAATTCTGCATGCATGTAAGCATGTAACAACCAACCTTTTTTTCTTATTTTTCTTATTTCAATTTGACAGTAAATTTGACAACAAATATGATAAGATGACACTTAACTACATAAAGAGGTCATCAGTCATGCACAGACTTAGCTAAATACTTCTAAAAAATAAAAATTACCAAAACTCATTGCCAGAACTTAAAATCTGTCAGGGATGCACACATCATACATGCAGAAGCATTTTTAAATGAATTGGTGAGCTTAACTGCATTTTCACTTGTCTGACATTAGCAAGCCTTGTAAGTATCTCGTGACTTCCAAAAGTTTAGTATCAGCATGGTCTAATTAGTTCTCAAAACAAACAGAATGGCATAAATTTACAAATATTCCATGTATTTTCGAGTTCTTAAGTAAGAGACCATGTTAATATTATTAGAAGAAACGCTTTGCTTTTCCAACATTTTTTTAATTCCTTAGATATTTCAATTTAAAATTTCCAAATATATTTTCCCTTTTGAATGAAAACTTATTTCTTCCCTTCTTCTCTGTATTTCATCTCTTATCTCCTACACTTAATAATCAAGAAGCAAATTGAGAGATACAATAAAAAATTGTCATGGCAACACAAATTTCCGGACTTCTTTCAAAATGTAGCAGTATAATTATTTCTTAGTATCTTCAAGTTTTACGTATTATCTTTGTCTTTAAAAGGAAATGCAGGAACACAGGCATGAACATATTTAAATTTATTTTATGAACACTGATCATTCAAATATTGTACGGTCCAAGGTCCACTACCCTTGTTCTAAGAACGTTTCAACTAGACTAAACAATGGTTTTGTTATACAGATAACCAAATGCACTGAAGTGAGTTGTGAGGTTTTTTTTTTTAAACGTTAACCCCATACTCTTAGATTCTTCCAGTTATCACTTTCTCACTTTTTTACGCTCACTTTCTGTCTCTGAAATGCTAAGTGGAACTTGATCCCTGGAGATGGTATTTTCTCCCACACGTATACCCCCTCCACTATTAAAATCACCGTGAGCTGAGAACTCGGTATGCTAACAAATGGAAAGCAAAGAGGCCTTACCCTGCACCTAATAAACAGTAGAGCAGGAGTGGAAACAAGACTTCCTGACTTCCTATGTCTATATTCTCTCTCAACGAAAATAGTCAGTTGAGAATTTGAACATTCTGGAATATTCTGAGAAACATCAAAATGAAGCTACCAATTTCTTCCAGCTCCTCTAATTCGAACAAGTGTTTAGCTGTGTTTAACTACATAAATGCATATATATATATTTGTCAATATTATCATGATTAAAAACTTTGACCTTAGACAAATTAAGTCCTTTGAACTTCACTGAAATGAGCAATTTCATGATTGTATTGACAAAGATCAACCCAGAGAAACACTCAGGTAGATTCTGGTATCTACTTGGCATTAGACAGAGAAAGTCAACTTTGTTAAACATAACTTTTAATCCTTTCTGTTACATAAGTCAGCATGTTCAAAAAGGCACAATTTCCAAGAGGCAACAAATGTACCTCCACAATGTAACACATTTTGTTTCAAAAAAAAAAAAAAAAAAAAAATTAAAAGCTCATCTCCATGGTTGAAGCAGAGGAGTGAACATGCAATTCTGGATCGACTACTTTCATGAGTCACTGCCTTCCTACTTTACTACACAAACCAACCTGAGGTTTTACCTCCACACCAGTTTTACCAGTGCCTGCAACTGAACCAACCTGCAGCAAATTAAATCTGGTAGGTAGCAGAAAAGCTGGTATGAGGCCTGGTGAACAGGCAGGACTCACAGCTGCTACAGAAAACTTGAACAACAGATTGCTCAAAAAATTAGCTTGGAGAAGGCATTAATCAGGCCATCTGTGCACATACAGCTGAACTGCTGCACCTCTGTAAATAATTATCTTAAGAAAACAATTGTCGAATTTAGCAGTCTTTCATGCCATCTTCCAAGTACCAAATCAGTAAGATAACTGTCAGTCCAGGACACTTTATGCAAAACCAAGACCATAAAAAAACAAACTTTAAAATAAGATGTAGAAACAAAGCACACTGCAAGCCTGAAAATATATAGGTCTACTGGAAAAACAAAAACACTGTATTTTGTAGCATCAAGAATATATAAATAGTAAAAAGAAAAAAAGCAAAACCTGGCAGAAAAATAGAGAATACCCACATTACCTAAATAAAAATAAATGTTTAATAAGTCTATGCATTTAAACAGGAGGAGACTACAAGAACACTGAGGACAGAGGTTACTGACAGGGAAAAAAAATGAAACCAGTAAGAACTGGTTTCAGAAATGTCAAAGACCTAAGAACAGTTGCGACTTTGAAAATCGTTGTATCTCCTGTTAGCAGCAGCCTTATGTATGGACCAAGTAATGCTAATTCGGGAACACTTTGCCAAGAGAAGTGAAACCAGTTTAGATTAAATGTCTCCAAAGAGTAAAATGTAAAGAAAATAAATCACATGGCAAATGAGTTTCCTGATCTAGTAGATCCACAAAGTAATATTTTCCATTATTTTTATTTTCTTTTTTAAACACTGTATGAAAAGTTTTGTAAAGTCTAAGGTTCCTGTCAATTTGTAACAGAAACAATTTCTGAATAATTGTATTGAGATAGAAACATTTCTTGAAAAGCGCTAGTTAAAGTAGATTTAGGAAATTACTTTTCTTGTTGAAATATTTTGTCAGAAAATCTTAAAATAAGAAAGTAGAGTAAGCTACAATAATAGACAAATACACAAAGATATATATGCATATGTGCACAGATATACATATATACTTTTTTTTTTTAAGGGCAAAGTCTTAATCTTCAATCTCTGAAGACAACCTCTAAGTTAGAATATATATGTATAAACAACATCAAAACTAAACAGTTACATAGCAGCCACAGAGAGTCATCCATCTGCTTCCTGTTTTTCTTCTGTTGACTGGATATCCCTCTCAGGCTTTAGTATTACCTTAGAAGCCACTGATCTGTTAGTATCTGATCTGCTAATAATTGTTCTAAGCAATTATTAAATAAATTTAGCATTAGAATCACTTAGCATCAACTAAGTCTTTTCTTACCAAGTCTTTTCTTCCTTTAAACATGAAAAACTGTAAGAGAAACAGCATTAAACAGGGACATGCTAAAACAGATGAATCTTTTCATTCACAGATCATCTCCACTAGGATCATTTGCAGCTAAGAAATTCCACCTTATAAATTAACATTTGGAGAGATTTTTCTAATTGCAAGGTATCAATAAATAAACAGACTATGGATTTTACAGAAAAATCACTTTGTGCTAGTAGAATCCATGTGCTACCTCAGTCTTGGTGAAATCTTTGCGGGCTATGTTGTTTATGCAAAAGTGAATTTCATTCCTTTTGAACTAATTTATTTTGAAGCCACCTTTTATTCTAAAAGTTGACTTTTTTTTAGAAATGAATGCATGTTAACCTCTCCTTTGGGAATAAATGCACACTAGAAAAAGCAGCATCCAGGAAGATGAACGAGTACACAGCTAATTTCTGTCCACAGCTGTTCTGCAGTCACAATCTATTGCCCTTCCCCCTAGATCAACCAAGATCAACACAGTAAAGTAGGACAGAATTGCTACCGCACATATGTTTTAAGCTTTTAATCAAGGAATCTTGTAAACATAAACACTATTTCTACCTTTAACATAAATTATTCTCACTTTTAATTACTTTCAGCTTGAAATAGCATAGTTTCTTGGTACACATCCTAGTTGTGTTTAACTCTTAACAATCAAAGAATTTATCAAGTTCTCTTCACAAATTGCTTTCTTATGTTCTCTGTTCAACCCACAGCACAGCAAGTTTCTTTTGCTAAGACTGTACTGGATGTCTTCTCCTAATTCCTGTTCAGATTTTGAATAGATGTTTTCACCAGAAAACAATCACACAACATAGATGCCCAGATCTGCACCCACCTAAACAAAGACTGAACTCATTTTACAGCTTCCAAAGGCCATACCATGCTTTAATATCTTCAGTGTTATGATACAGACCTTTTATCTGCTGTCCTGTTTCCATTCAACAGCTCCGAAGAGAGCAGCAAGGTGTTGCTTTGTTACAATGTGTTGAGAATGAACACCAAAGCACTGCTTGAAGGCAGACTGAAGGTTCTGCACTTCCATGGGCGCTCAGGTAGTCACACAAACATCCCCAAAAGCTCATTTTTACCCAAATCTGGTCCTAAAACCCCACACAATTCAAAGAAGTAGAACACCCAGCAACCTCACAAGAAGCTGTTCCTTTAAAACAACTGCTTGATATCACGGCCTCACAACTGATAATTTAGAGAAATTTTAGAAGATGCAGAAAATTGCATCTTAAAACAATAGGATTACTGGGCTCCCTGCTTGCAGAAGGAAGGTGACACCTCTTAACATAAAGGAGTGGATGAGGACTAACCGAAGTACGATGATACTTCTTAGCGGCCAGGACGATACCACACACAGCAGACACATGCCCACTCACGCACACGAGACTTCTCCTCAGGCACCAGAAAACCGAGAATCCCCCAAAGCTCCTGCTGGGAAGCGGGAAGGCTTCCGCTGGCAGACAGACGCGCACATCTCTGGGGAAAAGCCACGCCGTGCACACACACACACACACCCCTACCTCGTTCCCCGCTCGGGGTGCGCCCCAACCAGCGCGGAGCCGCAGCGCCGCGGAACCTTCCAGAACGGGCGGCAGGCGGGGACTGCACGAGGGGGAGGAGTCAGGGAACCTTCCAGAACGGCGCGGGCGGGGACCGCGTGGGGGGGAGGAGTCAGGGAACCTTCCAGAACGGGCGGCAGGCGGGGACCGCGCGTGGGGGAGTCAGGGAACCTTCCAGAACAGCGCGGGCGGGGGCGGCGCGAGGGGAGGGGAGACGTCTCACGCGGGCTGTGCTCCAGCCCCCTGATTTCTTACTCTATTTCCTCTATTTTTCCAGCCGAACAGGGAACGCCTATTATTAGACATGCGTTCAGGCTGGGTGTAACAAACTCCATCTATTCGGGGAAAAAAAACAGAATTGAAATCTTAAAATGAAACTTGAAGCCATGAACAGGCTCAGGGAGCTATCTATGAAATACACCAATTGCCTGTGCGGTGATTAGAGAACAGCCCGTAATTCATTCATAACGAAGTGCGCGCGTACGTGGATGCCAGGCAGTTATTTAAGCTGTCTCTAAAGCAAAGGAAATGTCACCCCGCGCGCATCCCCGCTGCCCGGGGCGTACGGAACGCACGGTGCGTCCGTACGCACCCACTGGGGCTGAGCCTGGCATAGCTTGTAAAATATAATTAATCCTCATTTGTTTTCACCCTCCCTTTATCCCTTAAGTGAACATCCAGGCAATTTCTCTCACTTTTATTAGTTTTCCTTCTTTCCTGCTTTGCTGCAGCTGCTGTGAAAAGCCGGCGTGTGCCAAGTGCAGCGGAGCTCAAGGGAGTTTCTAGCTAGTGCAGTTTATCTGGAGTAAACACTGTAATAGCCAAAAATGGCCCTGGAAGTCTTTCTTCATGTTAATTGAGTTAAAAGTGTTCTAAAACACAAGCATTCCTCCATACTGTATTCCCAGCTCAAGGAGAAGTAACACTGATCATGAAGGAGAACACTAAACCCTCCATGAACCTTGCAACCTCCACTTACACACTGAGGCATCCGGATGTCCGAGCTCTCAGACGTCCCTTTACCAGACCCACAAAAAAGAGCTGGCACTTCTACAATTAGTGACAGTTCATTAAGAGGAAACAGTTTTCTGCCTTACCGAATTTAGCAGGCTCCTGGTATAATCACCACCATCACCAGTCTGTGTTTTTCCAAAGGATAACATTTTAGAAATTTGACATTTGCTCAATATTTTGAAAGTTTGCGGAAAAATTCTTACTGAAATGTGCAATGTAGCGATTTTTAAAGGTAAAAAAAAATGTGACCCCAAGAACAACAAACTGAAAAAACATAAAATAATGGGAAAGTAGTTATTTGCTTTGTTCCGAAGAGCTTTTACAGAGAAAGAATTATTTTCTACAAGAAGGAAGTTCCTTTCATCTCAGCCCAGTTAGTTATGAAGAAGGAGAACATCCAACTTGTGCCACTGCATGATTATTTCCCATCCTCGTGAGGATAAATTCTAGGCTACAGCTCCCCATAGTAGGCTGCTCTAACAATGCTGCAAGAGAAAATATAATATATCAAACAAAGCCACAGATATTCAGTGGTTAATAAGCAAGCACAAGCTTTAGTAAATGGATGTACACACCGAGCTGACTTGTGCCTTTTTGCACCTTCCGAATTACTCTGTTACAGACTACTGGCTCCTCACAAATCAATACTGCGCTAACCCAAGAAGCGAGCGAGTGCCTCGCATTCCTTCAGCTCCGTGTCAGCTGTCCTTAAGTATCAACAAAAGCTGCTAACCAAGTTTATAGTGATGAAGAGCCCACGGTCACCCAAGACAATTGCCTTTCACAGCTCGTATAACTTGTCCTACATCCTGCCGCGCAATGCTAGGTGGGTGACATTTCTAGCTGTTGAAATATGCCCTTAGACATAGAAGGTCTGATAAATCTTCTGGTTGTTTTGTTCCCTAGCCTCACACTGGTGCAATAAAGACTGTGATTAAGAGGATTAATGAAAATGTCACCATTTATCACCTGAAGCTCAATCCGTAATAGGAAAGTTGGGCCTTACTTGATTAATTATGTCAAAGGGCAAAAAATCTCATATTATGAATTCACGACTTGCTGCAAGGTGTTGGAACACAGTGAGGTCCAAAACGGAAAGGTTCAGGTCCTTAAAGTTTGTATACACTCAGAAGTGCATGCTTGACTTTAAACTATTGACTAACTTAATTGGATTAACTTTCTTAAATCCCTGTTTTGACCATATTAGCACCCCATTAAGCTTCCTTCTACCAGCAGAATGAACAAGTTACTTGCCTTTAAAGGCCTCCTTCCATGTGCCCACCCTGTCTCACTGTTGCCAGGCTTCTCCTGCTAGAATTTCAAGCAGGAACGTTTGTGCATTTTGCCTTTGCTTCCTTTCACTTCAGAAGTAGCTCCATTCCCCTGCCAAATGCCGTGATCATCCCCAGGCTTCCCCTCTGCATCCTGTCTGCGACCAACCAAGAAAACAGCAGAAAGTGCCACTGCGGCGTTTGCAGGTACTCTGATGAGGCTGCCTGGGCTGCTTATCGACAGCTTTCATTTACATCATCCTGACAAGCAGGTCAGTTTGCTGAAAGATTCGCAGGGCCTTCAGCACAGAAAGGGGAGGGAGAAAAAAGTAGTAAAGCTGGGAAGTCTTTTGTTACTGTTGGTTTGCTTTTTGGGGTTTGTTTTTTCTTTAATTAGATTGGTACTGCTTGCTACAGACCTATCCAATCACCGATTTACTAAAATTAGCAAGCAACGTTACTAAAATAGATCAGTGTGCACGTCCAGTTAAGATCTTTGGGTTTAACTGAGCTGCAACAATGAAGATCCTGCAAGAAAGAAGCCTTAATTGCTCAAATCTCAAGCATGTGCAGTTAACTAAACCCTTTAGCAGGCAGGCAGCCTGTTCATAGCTTTCTTTTGAAAGTGATAAAATCGGATAGGAACAAGCAAGCACTGAGAGGAAAATCTGAATCACACAAACTACTTGACTGAATAAATGAATGAATAAAAATCAGCAACAAAGTAGTCTTCATCTCAAAAATCAAATAATGTGTAACTAGCCAAGAAGTGATACAGGGAGAAAAAAATCCTCTGGGATAAGAGAGGAGAGCTAATTGCAAAATTAGATGTTAGCATATGGGAAAATGATTTTAGAAATAAATGTATCTGGAAGTCAAGGACTGTCAGATTCCAGACATTAGTGTGGTAATGTGTTAACAATCCACATCTCATTCACAAATACTGATTTTGCTTCAATGTGCTTGTCTTACTCTCAAATGACAACCCCCCTAGCCTCTGGCAGGCATATTTTATTCCCAAATTACTTCCCAAAATGCTCTCATTTTTTCTCTCCACCATTTCTCACTACATACTAACTGCTTCCTGTTTCATACTTGGATATTATGCTCTGTCAAGCCGAAGACCAAACTTCAGTTCTGTATCTGCAGACCACGTAGTACAACAGGATCCTGCATTCCAACAACCCACAGTTTGTGGCTCTGTACATGAGGAATAGATGTTAAACTGTAATGCAGAAAAGACCCCATGAGACACTCCTAAACTTAGGGTGTTCATTTGCTACACTGAAGCACACGATAAAGGTAAATAAATAGTAACTCTAAGTGCCTTCAAAAAAATGATAAACCTGAGGCTTCTAGTCTTCTATCTAGGGATGTAATTCCTTATCATTCAACAGTTTGAAACTAAAGATTTCTACATAACATGATTAGTGTTTCTTGATTTTTTATTATGCTCCAAACAAGAATGATACGAATTTTTCCCTTTCTGAATCCATGAAAGTTAAAAAAGATTTTACAATAATATTGATTAATTAAACTTTTTTTTTTTTTTGATTACACAAAGTCAATACATTGTGAGGACATGGTCTAAAATATGGAAAGCAAATTCATTCATGGACTGTTACATTCCATTTCAGATTGAGCTGCTTTCTTCCAGGAAACTACGCAAGTGTTACTCTGGACTGACAACCTGTTTTCTGTTGGGCTTGAGAAATCAAAACTTTTTTCCTCCTGTTTCTTAATTCTGCATAAAAGCACTGAAAATATCCTTACCTATTGGGTGCTCAGAGATCTAATATTAGCAATCACAGGTTGCTTTAAAGTTGCATCTTGTAGTTTGGGCTTAGAAAAGCACAAAAATGTGATGAATTTTCTTTTGTCTGCTTCTTTCAGATCTATGGTGAGTTGCTGTCAACCATTTTTTTCTGGATCTGTACATACTAAATTTGACATACGAAGATGCTGCAAATTGCATACAAAATATGACATACAAAGTAGTAAATAACAGCTATCATCGCTTATACATATGTTGATAAAACAGATGGAAGTAGTGATAATTTTCTCTTTCCATCTGAAGAGAAATAGGTACTATTTGTATAGAAAATGAAAAGCAACTTATTGTGATCCTATTTCAGATTCAAGGATGAAACTGACTTTTCGCGGGGGAGTTTTCTGCTAGACAGACACAGGAAGGGTTAGTGCATGAGTCAGGGGTTCTCTGCTTTGCTTAAAAGAAAGGAAGAGCCTTATCTTGTAATCTTCCTTATTAAAGTTTTGTCAATACAGATCAATTCATAATTTGGCATAAAATAAATTTACTTTTAAGATCCTGTCAATATTTCTATAATTTATGCTTCTCTGCATCCTGCATCTTGTTCAACTAGCCAGGGGCAAAACGATTTATGTCTACGTTCATTTTTTTAACTGAGGATTTTTCTCCTTTAGTCATGTAACTTCATTTGAAATAGATATGCTAGATTTCACATGCTAGAAACTCTTACACAGAATGAGGAACCTGTTTTTCAACAACACTACAGTATGCTGCATGAATCTATTTTAAAATCAATGCATTGCAACACTGATACACTTTAATATGTGCTGTCTGTCATTCCTCCATTATCAGCAAGAAGTTTCACCCTAGCAGTCCTGCTGCCCAGAAAGCAGCATTTCTTATCACACAGAAACACTGAACACAATCAAGGCTGGAGAACGTGGGCAGTTAGGCAGTAGGCTAAACCCTCTGGTTCATGCATCAGAGTAACAGATTACAAGTCCGCACTGTTAGATCAAACTGAAGAGGAGAGGAGATGCTGCTGTACTGAGATCCAATAAACGAGGAACACAAACTTTGCCTCCCCGTCACCTCCGCTTCTGCTGCTGAGCCGCCGCTCTGCGCAGCTGACCCTTCCACGCCGCAGCGGCAGATTTGCATCTCTGCCAAAAGCGAAGATAATCAGAGGATTCTTCCTTGCTCCTATCAAATTCCCTTTTTAATCTCAGGTTCGCGCAGCCTACCATTCCACCTCTCAAAGCTCTGCATCTCTTTGATAGAGGAGCTCAGGGGAGCAGCCTGCCAGCTTTCCCAAACAGGAAATTTCTAGTTGCAAAAGATCTTCCCTTTTACTTATCTTCTCATTTTCACAAACTTCCCTGTTCTTTCTCAACATGAGAATTTGTACTGATCTCCCACAATGTACATCCATAGGTACAACCAAGTCCCCTAAGGATTTTCATAACTGTTTTGTGGTAGTTTCCATGATTTTAAAATAATGCTTTTAATCAGATTCAGCACCCACCTAATTTATATATATATTTTTTTTTTTAAACACAGGGTTGCTTGAAATTTTTCCATATAACCAAATATTTCAACCAGATTTGCAATTTCATTATAATATGTAATAGGAAAAAGAAATCAAAGTAAAACCTAAATGTGTCAAATCTCAAACTGTTTAATTTTCATTTTTTTTAAATGCAAAAAATGGAGGAATCAAGAGTTGAAAAAAAATCAAAATTGATGCATTACAATAAGCAGTTCTGCTTACTTAATAAAACATGTAACTGAAATGTAGCATGTTGCAATTTATTTTAACCAAAGCTCCTGACAACATACGATATAAACTCTTAACAGAAATCTGATTTTTTTCCCTCATTCTATAGTATATCCTTTTTTTTTAGTGTTGCAAAAATCCTAGTTCAGATGTATGAATATTTGTATATGGCATACTCAGATAGTATATAAACAATGTAAGGGATAGAGTAACTTCCATTCTGAAGAATATTTTACATAAGCTTTCATATTTGTGAAAACATGAAAATCTGCTGAGCCACCATTTCATATAAGAAATATTCACTGTAATAGCCTTTTTTTTTCCCTTAACCTCCCAGCTAGGACTATTTTATTTCCTTACTACAGTTTAAAATACTATCCACACTCACAATTAAGGGATTCTGTTTTGAGCAATTACTGTGTTGCTGTAATATTGCTGAAGATGCTGACGGAGGGAGCGCAACCTCTCCGCAGCTGCCCCAGATACTAGCGCTGTCCTGGTACAGTGTCCCTGCACATGGGGAGCACCTGGTCAGCTCAGGGGAGCGGCAGGGCGAGGAAGCTCTCACTGCCCAAGCATTGTCTGAGGTTGCTGCGACCTTCGGAGTCCCCAGCACACCAGGCCTGCTGTGGCGTTCAGTCTTTTCCTTTCCCTGATGTTTTACACTTCACTAAATTTATATACATACTTCCAGAAGAAAAATGGCTCTATATTTTTTCTTATGTCTTAAATTGGTTTTCAAGAGAAAGACTGTAACTTCCAAATGCAATTTCAGAAGAAAGATGTTCATAAGAGATATGAATCTTCCAGCGGAATCACGAAGGTCACTTGCCTATGAGGATACTGTTTGTTTCCTAAATTACACAATGAGCACTGAGACAGCAGAGCAGCAATTTAAACTTAGCTCAATTAACATTTCACATTCACAGAGGAAGAAAAACTATGTTCTTTCTCAAGACCTATTGTTTCTATTTGAGAAGAGATGTCATGCTCAGATTAAAACAGAAAGCAGAGAAAATAGCTTTTTGATACTTCAAGTAGCACTTCTAATTTCCACATCAAATCCACTGTTGGAGAAATCTTTCCAAGATGATGAACCTTTGTTTTTGTAATGCTGAACTCAGTCTATTACACTTATATACCAAACTATATCATAACCTACTGCTCAGATAGCTTCAGTTTTTCAAAAACAGATACAAAAAATGCCCTGAAGAGTAACTATTTAAAAAGCTCTGTGGAGCACAAGAAAATGTAACATAATACTCATAAGAGACAAATACTCATCACCTCACTTGAGCTATGTGAAAATTAGACATTCAGTCTAAAGTAGTCATTCAGTCAAAGGAGGTAGACAGGCACTTAATATAAGCAGGACAAATCATGCTTGGGGAGTTTTTCTCTTGGGATAAGAGTGCCATAAACAGCGTTTTATATTTTAAAAAAAAACAATATACTTTATCAGTTTCAGGATACCTAATGGACTTCAAAATAGGGGAAAAAAATAGAAAATACCACCACAAGCTAATACTGGTGTATATTGTGGCAAGAGGGGGGATAGTTTTATAACTTGTTTTAAACTGATTTGAATGCTTAAATTAGAATGCTTAAGGGAATGCTTAAATTAGAAATAACATAAATATTGGTGATTTGTTTTACTTAAAATGGAGTTATAGCCCATTCCTATAATATCCAAATCATTGCATTGTCTTTCACCCATGGGCCTGAAGCTGCTACACTAAAATCAGATCTGGGCAACTGGAGATTTGAATAAACAAGTATATAAGTCTTTGATCTAGATTCAGAAGTTTAATTTAAGATTTCTGTAAGCATAATCTTCTTTTATCAGAAGAAATGAAACTATTTTATCGATACAATAGTAACAGCAACATATACAACTGACTCAGAATCAGAGAATATCAAAGTGTATATTAATATTTATGAAGTCATATTGGAATACATAGTGAAACAATGCTGATACAAATTAGGGTTCACCAATGATTTTGGGAGCACAATATTGTCCTTTGTTAGAACAATCCATTTTATCCCATTTGTTTTTGAACTGATATTATCCAATTAATTGCTGGTGCAACACTAGCATTATCCCAGCTGAACATTGTTCTTTATTCTCTGAATATGTTCAGCTAGAACAGTGTACTACAGTACAGAGTTGAAACACTAGTTTTTAAAGATGAGACTTTAAAAAAATGAAGTCTAGACTGGATCAAGGAAAACTGCAATTTTTTAAATTGTTTCCTCAGTTTGGAAGTAATAAAACTTCATCAAACAGTATCATACAACTGATTTCACAGTATATATCTTTAAGAGCAAAAAGTTACAGGATAAAAGGAAATGGTTTTCTTACACCACACACATCTTTAAAAAGAGCTACCAGAAATCAGCAGACCTCTTTCCATACACTGAAGCAATTGAAAAACTCTCTCTCTCAAAGGGCTTTCTCAGTGATGACCTTGCAAGGATACTACATGACTAGATGGTAACACAGAAGATGAAATTCAGTCTAGATAAATGTGAAGTGAGTTATAAGAGTGAGTTATAAGGTATTATGTGTGCAAGATGGACTCTTAGGTGATTAGTACTTCTGAGGGATTATGATAAAAAGTTCAGTGAAAGTTGCAGGTTATTGCTCATGTGTGATCTGAGAATAGAGCTAGGCATGCCTAGGAAATAAACAGATAAGGAAACAGAGAACATCTGGAAGACACTCTGTAAATCCGTGATTTCCCCATATCTCCAGTCACATACACTGTTCTGACCTACCACCCCATGAACAATATAGGAGAGCTGAGAAATGCACAGAGAAAGCAGGAATGTCCTTTTATGGCTTCCAAACAAGCAGCAACTAAAAGATCTACTTTTCAGTCAGAAAAAAGACAGTTGGAGGACATGACAGAGCAATATGACTGGCACAGAGAGGATGGGTGTCTCCTTTCTCTCCCAGTACAAGAACATAGGGGCAGCAAGTGACATGATCCAGTGAGAGCTTCACAGATAAGACTTTTAAAATCCTTTACAGCAGAATGTTATGGATGTCAAAGCTTACGTGGGCTCAAATCTATGGCTAATCTGGTTTACATTCAGCAACAAAGGACAGTGAGAATGTAAATGTTCTTTCTTAGTTTTGATGTCCAAGAGAGAAAGCAATCCCTGCGTGCTGGGGATGACCAGCATCTGAGTTGGCTTTCAGGTTGCAGTTCTTGTGAGCAGCTTCACTATGTCGTCTGTTCCATAAAGGCTATTTGCAACTGACAAAAGAAAAAGCTTCTGAGAAATGAGATATTTTGTACTTACCAACATGCACTGCCTGGCTTGCATCACTGCTCTTTAACATTCAGAGCTCACACCTGGGCTCCCAGGATGTGAAGCTGGCAAATTTGTGATAAATACACATAGATAGTAAAAGTGCCTTCATATTTACAGTAAAATTGTTTGGTGTCTCATCTACCTCACTAATCAGCCTTCTCTTGCCTAGTGACTGTCTTAGGCTATTTTTTTTGCAATAAATTTTTGTTAGTATTTAGCTTTTAAAATATTTTATATTAAACTATGATTTCTGTTAGCATCCCCTAGCCAGGTATTTCCGCCTGTGATCTTCAACTTCAATACTTGTCATTCACATTTGGAGAGAAGATCAAGCATAATTCTGCGCTGATATACATGACTATCTTCCCAGCTTTGTATTTTGTTACCTGCCAACTGTAAGGAGATTTGTTCGCTTGGTTTTATAACAATTAACTGTAAATAACAATGAAAAAATACAGACAAGAATGTGAAGCCTCCCCTGCCAACATGGAAATTACAACTAGCATTTAAGAACTCTCCTATCAAGTGAGAAGCAGAATGATTATCTTCCCACAAACTTTGGATATTTTGTATAGGATCTGGAATTAACCTGTCATCCAAGTCAAAATCTTACACAGATAGCAGACCTGACACCACGCTGTGTACCTCCACTCCCCTTCCTTTTGGAGTATTTTTAGGTATTTCTGATTTCTAGGGAATATCATTTATTCTGGGCACCCTTTTCAGTTGGAAACAAGCCACATATAGGGATGCCACTACAGAGTTCTCGAGTATGGGTTACATTGGTGAAAGCCAGGACTGCAGAGACCCAGATCTACTGTACTAAATCTACCCATTCTATTCTTTGATAAATTAAAGCAACAATGCAGTACCTTATTACTGCTAATTAAAAAAAAAAAAAAATGCATTTGCTGCTTTAAGACTTTGAAGGCACTCAAAACAAAAACATGTTTCCAACTTATACCTTTAATGTATTTAAATGCTATTCCATTTTTAACAATTGAATTGTTCTTATCCTTACCCACAAAACAGTTGCTGTAATTCTTTTGTCTTTTAGCTAGTGCTTTTGGAAATGACTGCTCTTTTTCTTAAAAATCAGATCTATCTGTTTGTATGGAAAAGTCTTTTTGAGGTCACTTAGCTGTTAGCAATTTTTCATTTTTGTTTCGTTTTACTTATAATAGGCTAGTACATGAGAGCTTCTGTATATTTTCAATTCAGTTAAGTAAATACATTAACCAATGTAAGCTACTTAAATTTTCAATTTCAGAACTTCAGTTCTAGTGAGTCAGAAGGTACTTTCAAGTTTATTTTACGTTCATTTTCAGTGTCAGTATATTATATAAGCACCACTAAAATGATGATTTGGAGCAATTAATTCTAAAGTAGGAGATGGCCCTGTGTGCGTGTGTCTGAAAAGCAAGTTACTTAAACCATGTTACTAAAAACTTGTATTTTTTAAAAGAGGGAATAAATATGGTAGAATTGAAGAAACTTCACTATAATTTTTCCCTCATCACTACAGACAGCTACCTTCTGGGCACTCTTATGTTCACAGACAGCTGCTTCACATCCCTGTAGATCTTTTCAGCAGTGTTAACTCTGCAGCCATCACTCCCTTAAGCACAAACCCATACTGATGTCCACCTACTCTGTGCATTTCGGAAATAAATTCAAGACTATTAAGGGAAATCAATACTGGATTCTTAGGTCTACATTTTGCAAAGTGACTAATGATTTGGGTATTTCGGCTGATCTGGGCTCAAATCCAAGCTCAGTAAAATTGTCTGATCTTTAGAGATCAACTGTCCTTTCTGAAAATCTAGCCACTTCAGTCTGTTTTAGTCTCCGTTATAAAAATCTGAAATGCCTTCTAAAATTTTGGCTTTGTGTTGTAGTCTCCGTGATTTTGCAGCACAGGCAAAATGAGACAGTCTTATAAATTAGAGAATAACTAATATCATACTGTAGCTACAGGAGCGTGAAGAGAAACATAAATGCAATACCGTACTTCTACTTTAGCCATCTGTTTATCTATTTATGTTTCATTATCTGTAGATCACTCAAGATTAACAATATAATTCTGAGACAAACAGTTTTCAACCACAGAGTGAAATCATTGATTTTTCCCATTTTGCACTACTGCCATTGCACACAAAAGCACTAAAGGCTTTAAAAAGAAACAAATATTAACACATTCCTTACATGAGATGCATGAGATAATATTCCCGTGAACAATTTTGGCATTCCAGTGGTGTTTCAAGCTCCAGTGTGAATGACCCTGTTTACAGCAGTGAATATTTATTCATATTTGGAGGCCTGACAGTCCATCAAACTCTAAACATCCCCAAGAAATTCCATTTTTGCATTGCTGTCTAATAAGAATATTCTTGAGAAATAATTATTCTATAATACAGGCAAATACACTTATTTGGCACACAGGGCAGCAGGCTTTTGGCCTCTTAAGGACCTGTGTTTCCAGAACTCTGGGATTCAGAATTCCCATAGAGGATTCATAGCTTCCAGCCATGTCACAGCATCGTTTCCTCTACAGCACATTACCGTGCAGGCTACATGCTCTCAAAGCTGCCGAAGCTGACAAACAGCTCACCCCGACACGGTGTATCACACAGCAGCCGCAGCAGCGCTCGCTAACTTGGAGCTACTGTTCCATCGAGGCATGTGCTCCCTGCGGACGCACAGACCTTCGCTGTGGAGAGCCCCACGCTCATCCCTCAGGGCAGAATTTGGCCTCCCACCCACCTAATTTCTATGCAGTGAAATGCTTCATGAATACCCTTAATGCAAACACCTTTGCAAAAACCTATGTTTACTACTAAATAAGGTCATTAATATATTATTTGCAGAAGTGCCAGACTTGAGTCTTTCACTTTGTCAGAAACCAAAGCAAACGTACAGTGGGATGTTACTTATACCACACATTCAATAAAAGTGCAACTCCGTAAAACATACCTCCACAAGCCGGCTGGTGTGCTCTCGAAATATAGCAGCATATTCCTTCATTTCTTTTTCTCTCCCATTTTTAGCAGCTTCAATGAGAACCAGAAGTGGAACAGTGGTATCTAAGAAGGAGTCCGAGATGTGATCTATGATGGCTTTACGAAGCTGCCAAAGAAAGCAGCACATTAGGATGAGCTAATTGGGCTACTTATTGAAGAACATTGTTATCTTTCATGATATCATTATAATCTATTTGTATTATTATAGCATATAATCATATACACACTGTATTCTTGCATCATTTGCAGAATGTAACTGAAACTCAATGAAGGTACAATTTATCTGCTTTACAAAAAAATGAATTTAATTTTTGGGACAGTTTTAATAAACCACTACCTAAATATGCATGTTTCTCTGAGTATGTGTACATACCTATAAGACACTTAAAACATGTATTAGACAGCCAAAGGATACAGACAAATGTTCATGTGCTTTGATGAATAGATTGGGCTACTTACATTATTTTCATATATAAAAAATTACTATTACGCCAAATCGAGTTTTGTCTCTCAGGCATTTTCTCTTGAAGTCCAGATGCCAAGGGAGAAGGCTATTAAATTATGTTTATATTCATAAACAAAATACATCACATGTTTTCATAATTGCAAAATTACCCAAGTGTTTTCTATCATGTTGGAAAAAAAGGATGATACATTTTGATTAGCTAAATGGTAGCCTTCATGGTAATTACACCAATGAGATTACTCATTAGGCCATCTGATAATAGACTAATAGAGCAAGGAGAATAATAAATGAGTCTGATGTTCAATTTTCTCTATTTGCATTAATTGTTCTTGAACTTCTTCCTAAATTATTAAAGTGTAACATTCTGTTACAATTAGCTCTCTTAAATTAGATTTAATGTAAGCTTATAACTAATCATTGGGAAATTACTCCACTTAGAGGATATTTCCCATGTTCTAAACCAACACATGAAAATTCTTTGTTCTAATCCTGGAACACTGCAGAAAAGGCACCAAAACTTCAGGTAACCATGTTAATGCCAGGCAACAAACATTATCAAGTTAATCAAATTCTCTAAAAATATATATATATAAATAATAATAATAATAATATTGTTTAACTTATTAACTAGAGCAGAAAAGATCACTGAAAATTGTTCAACTGAGGTCAGCACTCCTGAAGATGGAAAAACGCAAGCCAACAAAATCTTTTTGGTGCTGCGGACCTTATAGAGAGGGCAGTAAACACACACAGTAGAGAAATGTGTGATGCTCCAACACAGTTTGGATACGAACTCCACCACTAGCTTCACCATCTAAAGCCAACTCCTCTTGCCTCCCCCGGCGCCTGGGACAACCAAGCTTCCCCAAACATTCTGGTAAGTCTGCAATGGTTCTGTCTTCTGCCTGCACCTCCTGCATTAGGATATACTAGATACATCATGTGTTCTCCTGAGTAACTGGCAAAGGCAGAAGTTTTAGCTCCCATTCAGAAGGGGACCCTGATTTACATGTCCACACTCCTACCTTTATCCATTCTGCAATTTCAAAAATGAGAAAGAAGAGATACTAAAAGGTTTCACTACCAGGAACAAAATACTTTGAGCCTTCAATCCGGCTAGGTTTGCTATTAAAATTTCTATGTGGGAAAAGTTCAGTGGAAGAAAATAGTCATACACGCCTGCGAAAAATTAACATAAGATTTTCCATTTACCTTACTGCTCATTGTACAGAGAGAAATGCACTGAACTTGCCCAATGTAATTACAGTAATCATCAACAAAAAAACCTGAAACCTTCTTATCCATGGCTGATGGTTCATTATCTCCCAGAAAAATACTTCTGGGTTCTGCAAAACCCAGACTGTTAAACTTGTGCAGTCTTTATGTCTTCCTTTAGAAACTGCAATGACCTCCCTCACATTTGTGGTGAGAATTACGCATCCAGTTTTCAAACCTGCAGCCTAATTTTATCTCCTATCAGACAATTCTCTGCTATAGCAAAGAATTTTGCTGGTTTGCTTGCTTTAATTAACTTTTCACATATAAATTATTGTTATTATTTCATTGTAAGAAATCTTTTCTCCTGCAATTCAACAGTGAAGCACTTTGCTGCTTCTGCAGGAAAAAATAGTGCCGTGCATTTACTGAATACAAACAAGTTTGAAATATCTCCCTATTTCAGCTTTGCTAAGGAATACATGAAGCTGAGATTTTCAAAAGATGAAAGAATGGAGCAGTGCAATGTAGAACAAGGAGAGGAAAAAGATTAAAGAGGAATTATGGCAAGTGGTATCAATTTCTATTCATCAGTCATAGTGGTCATTTTTTCCATTCCTGTCTTTCTGGCCACCTCCAGAGCAGAATGCTGGAAACTAAGTGGCCTTAGAGTAGACACATAAACAGGCAATGAGGAACAGCATTAGAAATACTCGCAGCCAACACTAGGGAAATTTAAATATGGTATTTATAAGTGAAAGACAAGCAGAGGAAGGTGATTTCTGGTATGTTTAATTTTTAAAGTGCAAGGTTATATTACTGCCCCTAGAACAGACTGCTAGAGAAGTAGAAATCTTAAGTTTTTGTTTTGGTATCAAACAATCCCACAAATAAAAAAAATAGAAAAAAATAAGGGTTATTATTAGTGAGGAATCTCTTTCCCATTTGAAAGGGATCACAGAAATGCAATTATCTTTGTGTTCATGTTATCCACGACAAAGAAATCGCATACAAATATTAGAGTATCTCTGAGAATAATAAGTGTAACAACCACAGAAGAAACATCTGTGCAGATTATTCAGAGTACACTGAAAAACAAGTAGGAGGGAAGAATTGACTGATAATTTATCAGAGATTTGGTAATTGGAAAGGAAAGGCAATTGCTTCCTTAATATTCATTCAGCTTTGCTAAGCAGCAAGGTAGTATCTACATAAAACTGTACACAGAAATGACATGCACATCTCCGGCACAATAGAAACAATAAAGCAAATCAAAACAAAACAGTTGAAAACCCCTAGAAATACTGCCCAGTTTCTTGACATGAATACGTATCTTTTTGTCTGGAAAAAAAAAAGATTTTTGGAACCTCCAGAAAATATTCTCCATAGAGAAGATGCCCAGTTTTGCCTTCAAGTGGTGCCAGCCACAGGCAGGGCTGCCTCTGCTCAGCAGGTGCCTGGGCTGGTGCCTCTGTGCTCGTTTTGGATGCTGCGCGCCACCCTGGGGAGATTTTGCAGTGCAACTCTGTCTGGTTTCACCTTCAAACCCCCTTTTGCGGAGCACATCGCACACGCTACAGCCCCGCGTCTGCTACAGACGCCTAATGCAACACCAGTTATGGGACAACACACGGCATCCCAGGATTTCTTCTCCCCAACCCTTTACAACAAAACAAAACAACGATCCGTAAGAATAAAGTAAATAAATTTCTGTTGTTGTTGTTAGTACAAGCACAGAGAAACAGCTGTTGAATAGCCGAGATTTGATATCAATACCTGTAGGTATTGATACCAAACTCAAAATTTCATGTTTCCTAGGATTAAGATATAGAGAAAGAAATCTTTCTAAAGCAATTCCTAAGCATTTTACATGGATGAACATAGAATTGGAGGAAGTAGATAAAAACTTCTCAAAAATAATTTCCTGAAGAAAATATGGAGAAATCAAAAAGAACTACTCTGTTTAAAGAAAACTAATGGTCCTAGATTGACTATGAACTGCGCATATAACCATTCAGCCTGAAAATTTTTAAAAAGGTTTATATAAACCCTAGGAATTTTGTTGAAGGGATCTTAAGACACAGCGAGTCAAGAAACTTGAAGCTGGTGTTTAATAGATTCATGGACCGTATGGGAGAATGGGAGAGTTCCTAGGCAGACTAAGTTTGCGATGCAAGTCACCAGGCATCTGATCAAACATTTCTGACAGAGCATGAGGGGAAACTCAGCAACTAGTTGTGAACATTTTATTTACCCTTCAAGGCTTCTCTTGGCTGATTATGGGAGGGGGGAAGAAATTTCTCCATCACCTTGATGTATGAACTACCCTGTAAAACAACCCAGGAGGCTGGCAGGGATACTCTCCCAGCAGAGAACTGACCACTAGCCACAATTAGAGATGGGCTGAAGGCAAAGTGTATCCAGGTCATGGCTGGCCTTCAATTTCCTTAATATATTTAATATAATATAATTTTCTTAAGTATTTTCTTAATATAGAGGAATTAATACAGAGGAATTTCGTTTTTAAATAATAGTACTGTGAAAGCTGAAAACAGTAATTTAGAGGGTTGGTTGGGGTGGCCTGGCTGGAAGTGCTAGTTCTCCTTCCTAACCCGTTACATACTTCAACATCATTTGCAACTTGTCTCAAACATGCTCATTGCCACCACAAGGACCTAAGCGCAGCTAATGTCTATTGCTCACCTTCTGCAGCATGTTGCTGCTGGGGGCTTTAGTCCCTGTTTTAGTAAGTTTTAGTATACTGGGATGCATTACAGTTGGGGAAAGTGGAGCAGATATTCGAAGGACCTTTCTGTGTTGTATCAGTTCCCACAATGGTACAGAATCAGACACATAATGAATACTAAAGTGAAAGACAATTCAAACTTATTTAAATCTAAATTAAATTAATCTAGTTTTTAAAAGTACATTACAGGTGTATTTCTAAATGTTTATATTTGTGGGTTATTTAGCAATAAATTTATATTTCTAAATTTATGTATATATAAATTAAATATATGTATTTATAAACACGTATTTAATATAGAAATAAGTATGTATATAAAATATATAAATATTTATACATACATTCTCTTACATATGTGGAGTTTTGCCTACATATATAAATACATTCAGCCAGTATGCCACTTGACAGGATTTTTTCCCCATACTTTTGAAAATTAGGATGTATTTATTCTATGGAACAGTGTTACTCCTCAGTATTTCCTTAATATAGAGGAATTAATGTAGAGAAATTTCATTTTTAAATAATGGTACTGTGAAAGCTGAAAACAGTAATTTATATAAACCTCTTTCAAGACTCTCTTAATATCTTTTTAGTTTCTTAAGTTCTTTACCTGTCTGCGAAGGTCTCTTGTCTTCTTGCACATATTGTCTATTGCAACATTTAGGGTGTTACTTCTTTCTTTCTTGTCAGTCTGTAATGAAAGTGACAGAAAACAAAACAGTGGTTATTTAGGAACTGTTAAAAACCATGTTCTTTGTGTCCTCAGTTTATCAGAGCATTTTTTAGATATATGTGCTTATGGACTCCTGGGAACTCCAGAGAGTTTCAGGAATCGGTACCCCCACATTTGCATGATGCCTATTGCAGTGTTAAACATAAACCACAGAAGCAAAATTCAGACCTTAGTAGCAGTATGTAGAAAAGCAATTAAACGTCTCATCTTCTGAATTGCTGTCATACTTTTTATGGTCTTTGGTTACTTACGAAACAACATTATTTTAATTATTTTTAATGCTGACAATCCATTATCACCATGCTGATGAAAAAATGGTTCTCTTTTTAAGAGCAATTTATAAATTGAGCTACCTACAGTGCAGATTGATAGTACTTTAACCTGCAGCATTCATTTACTCCTATAGAACAGGACCAGTGAATTTAAAAAAAAAAAACATTCAAGATATGCAGCAAAACAAATAACATCAGTGAAATAGGACAATTTTCTTCATTTAACAGCATGTTCATCCTCCATATCTTCTACTCCCCAGCTGTGGAGATCTTTAGGGAATCGGTTGCATACTTTCAAAATCATCTAATTTCTTTCTGGAATCTATTTCTGGCAGAATGTTTACATCCTTACCACTATTTGAAAAGTCTAAGTAACTTTTATTCTAGTGCCCAGCATTTTTTCTATAAAATATTACCACTGGAGTTCTATATCTACTAGCCCTTTTGAAAAATATTTTGTTCAGGTTAGTACATAATCTATATGAAAGTTGAAATGTCTAAAGCAATTACTCATTTCTCACTAACTTGAACTGCTCTGATCCAACAGGGAGAAACCACAAACATTGAAAACATCTTTACATAAAGTATACATAATATTTCAAAGTAAAAGGACCGAATTTTTAGGTATGTAGAGGAAATATCTACATATTCCTACCACAGTATTTTGAGTGCAGCACACTAGCAAGTGTATATTATGAACATGACCATTTAGCTTTCTAAATCATAATAAAATTAATAATAGTGAAAGCAAAAGTAGTAACATTGCATCTTCCTAGTTGTTTATTCAGAAGAAAGAATCAATGTAAAATATTGGGATTTTCTTGAAGTTCTCTAGTAAGTTGTAACTTCAGACACAGCAACTAATGATATAACTGGCTCTATGTAAAGCTAATGCTTTGAAGCAGCTACCATGAAACAATGTTGCTCAACAAGCAGCATAAAAACATTGAACAGTGAATATAAAAAATATTTTATTTGCAGATAACTGTCAGAAGGCAGTGTTAGTAAGCAAACACAACTGCAACTGAAGTTACTCGTTATGCTGCATTTCCCCAAGGACTAAACACACTGTGAAAGCCTGTTTCAGATTGCAGAATGTGGACAGGTCTTTCTTCCTTAAAATAATAAAACTCCCCAAAATAGGTTACTCTTTGGATAAATCGTCCACATGTCCCAAGCACCTCTGAACACTCAATTACTCCCTTGAGCTGAGTTTATATTTCTCTGCAGATTCTGAGCTTGGTTATCTAGATAGCAAAAACAGTGCAAGCTTCACAGTGCATGATTACCCTTTTTCTATACTAAAAAATACGAGACGCACTATTTTCTGTATTTCTGTGCATTACAAACATGGCACAGTCACACTAATGACACCTGAGCACCTCCACGCTCTGTTCTGCTCCCTAGTAATAGAGCTCCCGGTATCACTTCTGCACTGGAAATGCTCCTCTCCTCCCTGTCAACTGCTGCCTTCTCACGGCCACCGCCGTTACAAAACAAGCAAACAGGCAGGTCTGTCCTGAACGTTTGTTCATACTCAGGGGGCTGAATTCAGAAAAGGGATAGGAAAACGGTGTGAATTATTCTAGGTTCAGATCTGAAAAAGTCAAGGGGTTAAACTTACCCCTTTTCATCTCACTATCCCTGCACTCAGCTGTTGTTTAGGTCTGTAAAATATACTTACTTATGTCTATATGGCTCCCTTCAGAAGATATGACAAGTAATATCCAGCTCCTATTTCAATGCATTTCTAACACAAGACATTTTACAAGGTCTAATTTACATGGTTATTAATACTTCACTAAGCAAAAGCCAGCACTTTTCATTAACACCACGCAGCTTGCAGATAAATACTACTTTTTGCCAACAGCACAGGCCCAGCTCTTGCACAAACACCAGCAAATAACATTACTTGAATAACTCAGAAACCACATGTGCAAAAACCTTTCCTCATGGATTTTCATTTAAAAATGCATATACCTAAGGACTGATTCTCTGGTGAAATAAATCACCAAATCTCCACTGTTTTTAATGGAGTTAATTTCCACCAACAGAGGATCATGACCTTCAGGGTATCAGAGATGCTTCTGCATCCCAAAGTACTGCAGATGCAAACTCCTGTGTTTGCATGAGCTACCCAGGCTTGAAGGACTCCAGATCTCATCTCCAGTGGCCCCTTCGGTGGGTGCGCGTCAGCGGTTAATGGTATTAACAAAGACGGCCGTAATTCTACCTTATTGAATTGAAGAAACAGCTTAAACAAAGGAATACAATTATTAGCATAAGGTTTTTAATTTCGCTTTGTTTGGATTTCTCAAGAGCCACACATGCTTACACAATGTGCCTTTCCTCTGAACACTGATCGGCAGATTATAAAGAAGATTTTGTTAGCGCTACTAAGTAACCATCTAATCCTCCAAGTACTGAGGTTAACAGACAGGCTAAATCTCTAATAAGGATACAGCAGCCATAAGTATTAAAACAATAAATATTAGCATTCACTATGTAAATCAAACACCACCAGCCTTTTAAGCCATAATGAGGAATTCAGCTACAACACAGTTCCACTACTGTCTTAGCAGCACTAAAACTAACGAGACAGCTACTCTGGGCCAGTCAAATAGAGTCAGTCCAGGTACCTGGCTGGGGTAACATCCTTACAAGGGTTAACTAAAATCCTGTGAGGCTGGACTCCTTAAAATCCTCTAAAAGTTACTGGAGAGAAAAAGTAGTCACTTCAGAATCCTTCTTCCCAAAAATATTCCTTGAAAAGCCTTTTTAAAGTAAATAGTCATATGACTACACACAGGGAAAAAAAAAAAAAAAAAAAAAGAAAATCAGGTATGGAACATGATTCAAAATATAGTCATTCTTTTTCAAAAGTAGCCAAGCACATTCAAAAACACCTTAGTAGGCTTAGCTTTCTGATGCTCAAGAGTACAAGGTAGAAAAAATAATTTATCTCATCCATGGAGAGATAGCGGGATAAATTTTACTTAATTCTGTGTTCCAGAAAGACTGCAGTCCTAGCTATAAACCTAAAATACTTCATTTTGCAAAGATTTCTTGCAAATACCAGTATGGCAACAACAGAGTCAGGAAATTTGAGCTATGCCATTACACAGGCCCTCAAGATACAAGAGCAGGATTTGGATTTCCAATGGCAGGAAAGGTCCGGGCATGTCTGGATACCCTCGCACCAAAAGCGGTGCTGGAGCTTGGACTGCAGAGCCTGGAGCTCCAGCCCCACTCCGAATTTATAACAACTGTCCTCCCCACCAGCAACTCAGGGAAAAAATAAAGGTAGTTCCACAAAGGGCAGTGCATGAAGAGTACAAAGGACAATACTGATATAAGTCTAGTGATATCATGCCATTCTGTGTAAGCTGTTAGCAATTCAAACTTTATATTGATAGGCACTCTGATTTCTCTTCCATAAACACCACTCTAAAAATAAAATTTATTTGCAAACATGTGAAATAGGCCTAAGATCTGGGATACACCTGATGTTTGAAGACACTGAGATATGGAGTTCAGCTACAAGTTCATCCTGCCATCACAGATTTATATATTGATTTAAAATAAGAGAGGTTAAGAGAATACAAAGAACCTTCATTGGGATGTTTAAAATTATCTGCATGACTAAAACAAGATAATAACCTTAATCTATATTCTACCCAAATGCTCCCCTAAAAATAGCTACTTAAATTCTAAAGCCAGAGAGTGAGCCCACATTTAGCAGTAGTATTCTGTACCTGTGATAATGGCCTTTTGATTTAGTTCAATTTGCCAGGGACAATTTTTATTTGTAGTAAGACTAGCATGTTTACTGAAATCAGTTTTCTATGGAAACTTTTTTCTTTCAATGGAAGTTTCTATGGTACCTTTCTAAATTATGTCAAGTTATAAGTCAAGTTATAGAAACAGCAATGAATACTATGATAAGTTAATAAACGTCCAAGCTCTAGCTAAGCGGCTGATCACAGCTGCAGCAATGCGCTGCCTGACAATATCCTCTGCTCGGGTAGGGCTCTGGTAACGCTGCTCTGGAGCAAAAGAGCCCTAAGAAACTCACCCAACCAAAAGAACATATTAAAGTCCCAGCCCCCATAGAGATACCCAGTATTTTATGTCATTCAGTAAAAAATTAGCATTTAAGATCTAGCGTTTAACATTTTGCATTTATGGAGCTCATAAACTTTTCTCCTTTTGAATTAAAAAGTCATTTTGAAGTCCAGACCAAATGTAACTGTGTTAAAAAAAAAAAAGTTGTACCTACTATAAAAACCTGTTTCACAAAATTTTCTATGTTCTAACACTGTTGACATTTGGAAAAAATCCATTTATGGGCTTGCTGTGCAAAGACACCAGCAAGGTTTTCTTTCATGAAGAGCCTGTGGAAGCCCTGCTCCTGGTTCAAATCCTGCTGTGCAGGTCAATAAAGTGAGGAAGGCTGCAGATGGCAAACTGTCCCCTGGCCCCAAAGAAGAAAACTCTGATAGGGGAGGCTAGTCCCTACTCCAGCCTGTGGCAGTCTTCATTTATAATGAAAACATCTGAAAGAGAGAAGTACCAAGCGTTTGTTCAAGCGCTGGAACAGCCTCCCTTGCCTTTGCTGCAGTTACTGCCCAGGCGAGGCCCCAGGTTAGCCTCATTAATCCTGCAGTGCCTGTGTCATCTCCCCAGGGAGCAGGAAGAAAGGTCTTGTGATCAATATGCAAAATCAAAGGAATTTAAATGCTGTTAAGAACCACTTACTACATGTACCAAATTTAAATGCTAAAAGAACCAAGGAATATTTGCATCATGCGCACAGAACACAAATCCCATCTGAAAAATTAGAGCCTTCTGAAGGTTAAGTACATGCCTAGTTAAATAAACTAAAACTATAACTTTCACCACCGATGTCAACTGAGAAATCTTCCCCAAGTGAGATACAAAGGGGAACCAGGCAGATTTGTGCTGATTGCAATTTTCAAGTCTGTCTCATGCTTCTAAACAAACTGCTTAAGAGACGTTTTAAACAAACTGCTTAAGAGACGTTTTAAACAAACTGCTTAAGAGACGTTTTTTGCTGCCCAGCCTGGAGAGACATGAAGCACTCTGTGAGTGCGAGTAACCTCACTGAGGCAACGGGACCTCTCCCATACAGAACGTGCATGTGCCAAGGTCTGCTACTGTTTCTCAGGAAATCCTGCAGGGTTCAGTAGTGCCATCTTACCAACTGCTGCCTGAGAGGTCTCTTAAATGAATATTTTTAAGATATTCAGGAAATCCTTTGTCAAGTCAGTGGAGGCAGAACCTGACATTTCTGACATTTTAAAGAAAACTTCCTTTGAAAAATGCAAAAGCTTCCAGGCTTTTTCATACGGCATTTCAGAGCATATTTTCACTGTATAGCAGTGAAACTGTCCAGCCTGCAGAAGGAAATTCATTACAAGTATATTTATTACCTTCCTTTGTTAGTATAGAAAGGATAACCCATGAGTCTTCCAAGTTGAAAACTACTGTATGTATCTTGCAACACAAATTCCCTAATCATTCTAAGAAATAGTCTGGCATACTTTTTCTGAAAACACACTTGACTCAAATAAATAAATAAATACATAAATAAAATCTGATAAAAAGATTAAAATAGGCTAGCATAGTTAAAAAGAAACAGTGGGGGGAAAAAAAGGAAAAGGGTATAGAATGGGAAATCATACGCAACTGAGCAAATAAGGAACCGTTCACGTGGAACTGCTTCTCATTACAGTACTTTTTTCTCCTCGGCAGTTTCAATATGAGCTTGCCACGCTTCTCCAAGCCATCATGGACAGTTCCCTATGGATCTAAGGCTGTGAGATGTGAAGTATCTTGTAAGGAATGAATTACCTTGACCCCTGTCAGTGCTGGCTGGAAGGCTGCAGGCTCCCCTCACGGTGCCAATTACCCCTTCACAATCAATATGCAGGAAGAGTCGTCTTCTCAATTTAACTCTCTTTTAGTATTTAGCTATATCTACATCAAAACTGCAACATAAATTTAAGCATGAATAAAAAAGCCTAAAGCATGCAGAAATATATTTAGAATTGAGAGCCCTTTAATTTAGAAATTAGGTAAACAAACCAAGTTCTCCCATTTATACCTGCTGCTAGAATATGCATCACCTGCACGTCCTCATCCGCTCTCTGAAGCCCTGGCCTGAGCCTAGGGACACTGGGGAAGGCAACCGAGGGGTCTCACAGGACACAGCTGGATCGCTGGTCTCTGGATGGAGGGTAAGGATCCCAAGTTCTCTTGGAGGGGATTGCAATGGAGCCAAGGGGAAAGATGAAGAATCAATGTTGCTTTGAATTCTTTCCTTCTGGTAGGTAAGATCAACATATCTTTCCTCATCATATCAGTTTTTCAAATGCAAAAAAAAAGCATGAGAAAATCTCAGTGTGATCCCAAGATAGTCCTAAAAAACATGTTTTTTCTACTTCTGTTTCTTTGGTTAAGGGAGTTGCATAAAGCAAATGCCTCATAAAACCCTCGGTGGCAAGGCGGGGAATGATCTTTTACTATTTCTAATGCAAACCGCAAGCCCCAAGTGCTTTATATATGCAGCGCAACAGAGTCTTCACACTTTATATAGAGAAGTCGTACAGGCCAGCAGTACTTTACTTCGCTTTATACTTCAACTTTAAATTATTTCAGGAACCAGCAGGACATAAAAATCTATTGTGATTTGATCAGATTTTTGATCAGAATTGTTTGTTTGATCAGATCAGCCTTAGTCACTGATGGTGGACCGAAGGAATTCCAGAAATCGGGCAGCACCTCAGAATCAAACTGACCACGAGCAGCATGTCTACGTTCATCTGCTTTTCACTCAGAAGCAATTTTCCAAGTTCCTGGTACAAGTTTTTAATTGAATATCCATCTGCCACTCACCAAAGTCTTCTGGCAGTTTTATAGCAGAAAAATAGGAATTTAGTTGAAGGAAAGCTCATCCTACAGCAGCAGCATAAGACTTTCCTATGATGAACTATCATATAAATGGCTCGGAGGTTACATGCTGTTATGAGAGGGAGGAAGGGAATGGAGGGGGAGGAAACTCCAAAGTAAAATATAGTACAGTTACTAAGACAGTGCTTCTCAACAAGACTGTTTAGAGGTTTTCGGTGTACTCTAAATCAAAAAGTTATGGGCTTCAACAGGAATCATAAACAGGAAAGTGTCCAGAGCTCCCGGCGGTGATCCCTACCTGAGGTGGAACATGTGCTACATGAACAGATTCGTATAGGCTTAAGAGGACTCTAATAGCATTAAAATCAATCAAGTTTTTATCAAATAAAGTATTCAGAGTTATTAGAAAAAGATTCCTGACAAAACAATCTCACTTTCAAATCCTCATGGCCACTCTATACCATCACATACTTTGCTCTTACATTCCCCTTGCGTCAAAAAGGAACAAGAGGAGACAAGGAGGTTAGAGAAGTAGGAGAGAGAATTTTTTTTTTCTCAATTTTGAAGAAGTCTGTTACATCTCTGTGTTGACACATTTATTATTTTGGCATAATCTCTATGTTCTTATTCATTCTCAGTTACAGAGCAGACACATAAAAAGATTTGCTAGTGTTAAGCCAGCAGGCTTTTCTCTCGTATTCTGTGGATGGATAATAGAGATTCATTTCCCTTGGATTCCTTTAACCTAAGATTTTAGCTATGCATATGCCCATCACCATGGGAATTCCACTTGCAGTTATTCTAACAAACCATCTATTTCCATACTCACATAACTCATAGTCTACAGTTCTTCTTTGGAGTGATTTGAAGGAGGTTGTTTGGGACAAACCTGAGTGGAGCTGTGGAACTGTTGGGTTTACAGGCATAGAGAATATCAGTGATACAATTAGAGTGCATGTACAGTGATACAATTTGTGCATGAAGGTACCTGTGAGACACTTAGCGATGTGCAGTGCATGGAAGTTCAGCATTTACAGGAGGAATAAGGCAAATGTTTAAACATGTAGCTCTCAAATTTATAAATACTTCAAACTAAACCTTCAACAGAATGCTGTACATACAACGAACCCAGGTTGTATTGTTTTCCTTTATACGTGCATTGTCTAAGTGGAGGACTACAGGACAGGAGGTAGAAACATAAGATGTTTCGAGGACTGTCAGAGCAAACAACAGTTGATGCAATCACTTCACTATGAGAATTTAGCACTGTCAGTCACTCCTGAATAAAACATATCGTTATTCTTAGCAACACAAGGGAATTACTCTTGAGGTGTTATTCCCTGAAGCTTATGACTAAATGCTTTCAATACAGAAATGTTATTCAAAAAAAAATACTATTGCTAACTAAAGCAAATCTACTTCATTACAAAGGGGAAAAGGAATGAAAGAGATTGATAAAAGAGCAGATAAAAGAGCACTTGAATGATTCTTTTCAGCTACAACTGCCCGGAAAGAGGCCATTGCACAGCTATTTCTTTAGCAGATAGTACAGATTTATTTGGACAGTGAGAAACCTGTGCATTACTATGGATGTTAGACTATAGTCTCAGTACAAGTTTCAGAATCCTGGCTTTGCTGCAAGTGGAAAAGAGGAAAAAAATGGTAGCATTTGTTAAACACAGCAGCTAGCAAACTGAGCAAGGGAGGCTGTACATGATGGCGTGCAGGGAAGACAACTGGAAATTACAGTCCCCTACAGAGACGGATTTGCAGTATCCTGCATGAGATGAAAAAAGTCTGCTGCTCAGGGTGTATTCCTCTGCAATTTTACACAGAAATATTCTGCATTTTTCCACTTTTTTTTTTTTTTTTTTTTTTTTTTACACAGGGGAGGAAAAATATTTGTGGAAAAATTCAAAGTCAACATGCAACATTCTTGAGATTCATGCATTGCTTTGGAAGACTCTTTTCTGTAGGGCTAAGTTTAATTTAGAAAAAAATGATTAAAAAAAAATAAGACTTTCAAATTTCATTAGCTTCATGTTTCATTCTTCTAAACTGTTTACTTCCCTAATTAGCCAGAGAATAAATCTACTATCAATATAATAATTTGTATATAATAATCACCATATCAATACAATAACTTGCATATAATAATCATCAGATCCATGAAAGAGTACAGCAAAAAAGACAAAACAAAAATATCTAACTAGGTCAGGGTTTGTAGAAAAGCAACTCAGAATTACGCTGGGCAAAGCTAGAAGCTTCCTTAAAAGTTTAGGAGTTAATACATGTAAGTTAAAACCTTGTCTGATGCATCACAAATTGTGCAGAACAAACCTTTAAGTGACAGGCAGCAGCAAGGATCAAACAAAATGCAATGAAAAGTTTCAGATATCAGTAGAAGGCTCAAGAACTCCTCAGAGAAGAAAAAATAGATGAAAGCGTGGTGACTTTTGGCCACAGATGGAAGGAGCCCTGCTCACTGAGGAAGCTTGGAGAAGGCCAAAGGGAAGACACCCTGGGAAGGCTCTGGGCTTTTTGTGCACTATTTCTAAGGACCTGCCAATACTACTTGGCAATTGGATGGAAATTTGAAAACAGCAAGTGCACAAAAGTGATTGACTAACTTGACATCTTGCCATACTTGAGGGCTACCTGTTCAACCACTGCAAATTAACAAAAAAAAAAAATTCCTTTCATTTGAAGCATGCTCACGTTTATGACACAAAACTCTGTTGATAAATATAATGAAATAGAGTTTGGCATATAGTGAAACTGTAAATGGGATACTGAGAATGAAGAGAATGTAGATTCTCATGGAATATGCTTTTGTTACTTCAGATTTTCAGGAATAACATGAAATAGAGTGAAATAGAATACATACTTGAATACACACTATGAACAGAATGGCTGAAAGTAAGCTTTATTCTGTAATCCCTCCCACTCCGTTCCTGTTGAATCAAAAATAACCCTAGATGCATAAATTAAAAACAGTGAGGATTGAAGAACACAAGGAAAATTATATGTCTGTACATGAAAAAAGTCAAATCAGTTCAGACAGCAAATGCTTAAGGAAGTATAACAACACATATGAAAACTCATTTCTGAAAGTATGTTTGGCATCAGCTTTTGTATGGCAATCAGTATCTTTGAAGCACAGTTGCTATATCAGCTATTCATTGTTACAGAATCCTGCAGGCTACCATCACCGCAAGCACTGCCTGAAATGGGACTTTTGTGGTGAGATAATCTTTATCAAAACTATTCAAACTTATCATACTGAATATGCACACTTAGATATCTCTCTTTTAGGGATATTAGAGGATAAAGATGTTATTTTTTTGCTGAAGTATGTGTTCCAAAGTAGTCAAAATGCCTCTGTGATCACGTGACAGTATTATATATTAAAAACAACTAAAATAGTAATTGAACAAAACTGCATTAGTGGGGCCCAACAAAATATGAGAGTAATTGTACATGGAAAGGCTTTATGTCAGATTGTGCTGACAGCATAAGGGAAAATGGATGTTGCAGTAAGCCATAACACATAAAGAGCAAATGTGATGTGACACAGCGTCTGAGAAGAATGTTAATAAGAGTCAAGTCAAAATCATAAAAAAAGAGAAGAGGAGAGTTAAGCAGAAATGGCAAAGTAAATATTCCAGGCAAGGTTAGTTCTGTAATTACAAAAGAGAAGTCAAACGATAAATGATAAAAGAGTTCTTGTTTCTTACTTGCGAGGCATGAGTGAGAAGGGCAGTGGGAACTGAATTAAGTTTGCAGACCTGACTCTTTGCTTTTGCTTATTTAAGACTAGCAGGATAAATCTCACAGTTGTTTTAGATTACTGCTACGCTATTTTTGTGCATAACCGCAGCAGCAAATTACAGGCCATTTTTGCTACAGACAAGAAATCTCAAGTGGGAGCTGGCACACCAGAGTTGAGGGCTGTGCACAGATGCCCTGGCAGGTTAACAGCTCACGCTGAAGGGGACCGAGGTGAGAAAACAAACACTTAACATCAAAGTGACAAACTTGAAACTCTCCTTACAAAAGACTTCCCTAATTAGAGCTATCTTGGACCTCGCTTAAGCTCTGTTGAGTGCAAGAGCTCAGCCAGAGCAGCCAGGATGTTTCCAAATAACCTCCTGGATAATCCAGGTGCAAAGAAACCACATCACATATTCTGTACCAACCAAGTCCAAACCCAAGAGCTGAGAGATCTCCAACAGAATGGTGATTTCTCTAAGGAATCATGGTTTATCACTAATGGCCCAACAGCACTTTCAAGCATCTGGAAGACAACTCTTCTTCAATGAGGAGCTGAGAACAGGTTAGAGAGAAAGGGACAAAACAGAGCGGGTTAATAGCTGAGAGGTCCCTTGTAAGCAGCCCAGCACAAGCATGCTCTGGAAAGACCCTAAAATATGTGGAAAATATGTACTGAAACACTGTGTCTTTGCACATTTTCATCTATATTTCAAAATGTTTTCAGAGGCAAGGGAGCTTTTAAGGCATTTACATGTTTGGGAAGGCACTAAGACAATTGGATTTGGTTTGAAACATATACCTACCTACTTTCTGAAAGCTCAGAAAGCCATGCTGATAGCAATGTTGGCTTTGCTGCTGTTTTTGGAGTAAGCTGTCATCATTACTCAAGCAACACCAGAAATTATGTGCACAGGATGCATCAAAGAGGTTAAAAGATACACACTCAACAGTGTCTGCTTATTTCTCCTCCAGTAAAGAAATAATGGTCCTATGATAAGCAAAACACCTACCACTCTCTGTATTAGTTATGGCATTACTGAAAATGCTCTTTTAATTTAGGTTTTACATTACATTTTGTTAGCAATCACAATGTTGTGAAACATGCAGTTTACAAATAAGTGCTATGCTTTTAACAAATTTCATCCACTAAAAATGATCCTTTCTAATGGCATTCAGCACCATTCTGAAGGATAAATACACATAAATTCTATCTGGAGACTGAGCCTAAATAAAAACAAGGTAGCAAAACTGAGAGCTGCAATGCATCTGTTGAAAGGGCTGGTAAACTTAAATACATTGTAGGCAAATTTGTTGATAAAGCTAAAAAGGAAAATAAGAAAAGAAGCTGGGCTGCTAAGCAGCACAAAAATGCTTTGCTTTCCTATTCATACATAATAGAAACACCGAAGAGAAAAATACTCAGAGGCCATAAAAGATAGATGGTGGAAATCAACGAAGAAACCAAACTCAAGCAACTGGAACCTGGCATCTCTACTAAGGAAAGCCCAATCAGAGGCAGCAAATGGCAGCAATTAACATTTGTCGCTAACTTTGCATTTCTGCGTTTGTTCTATGAAACGCTGCCACCCCTGAATTTATAAAATACCAATCAGAATTAAAAAATGCGTCCTCACTTGCAAGCTGGTATCTCATCCATTTCAAGCATGATTGAAGAGACATTGTTCTAAAATGAAGGCATTGAGCTACTCAGGAGACTTGGGCAGAAAATGAACAGCTTCCCACTTAGGGAATAAATTTAGAAACGGAAGACGGAAAGCCGAGCATGAACAAGCCAGCTGACAGAAGGGCCTGTTGGGAAGGCGCACACAAGCAGGTCTGAGAATAAAATCTCCAAGGTTCAACAGCTTTACTGTTGACTTAGCAGGCAGCACCCCTTGGTGACCCTTTTGAAAGAGAATCTATGGTGCAGGACCAAAGTCTTTGGTCCCAAAGGGTCTCTTTTATTGTGTAATCATTTAAGCTTCTTGTGCCTTCCAGAGATGAAACAAACCTTTGACAAAACATGCATTGTTCTCCTTGTTACTTATTGTAAAATGATATGCATTGTTAAAAAGCTTAAACTGTTATTAAAAAGATTAATCCAATTTTTAATCCATGTTTAAATGAAGCAAAAGTCTGACTCAGCACACAGATTAATCAACTACTAAATGCCACAGATTTCAGGGATGGGTAGTGTGCACTTTTTCTGAGCACAGACAACATTGGTGCTGCTCTTAGAATTTAAATTTCCACAAACCTAAACTGAAAACTACTTTCAAATCGACTCCCCTTCTTAGGGAGTTTCTCAGGTCCTGCGAAGTGATGGGGGGCCCCGAGCAGGCAGCCTGGGTCGTGCAAAGGGGCGGCTGATGCCAAGGGCGCTGGGAACCAGCTGTGACCTCATGACGAATTTAGCCTCCGCCAGCTTTTTGCATCATTTGCCACCGTTCCGATTCCCCACTCCAAAAACCTCCCCGGTTTCTGGCCGCACGCCAGAACAAAATAAAAGCCTTTCCTATTCAATTTTGCCAGCTGCAGAAACTCATTCACCTAAAGCTCCATGATGACAAGGTGATTCAACAGCAAATCAAGAGCACAGAGACTGTAACACATTTCCTGTCTGGAAAAAAAAAAAAAAAGGCAGCCTCACTTGTAGCTTAATAATGTAAAAACCTGTAAACATTTTCCAATTCTATTACAAGAGCATGTTTCAATTCTGTCCCTATTATTCTTTTGTACCTTACACAAAATTTCAGTAGCTCAGAAGCCTTTGAAAACTTCACCTTGCCATCAGGTGATTGCAACGACTCCCTAACACACATATCATGACGTGGTCATCAAAGGGCCGGGATGCTCCTTATACGTGTCACTGGCCGCTGTACATCAGCTAGTGACTTCTCGCGCAGTCCCTGCAGAGGAAGACAACTGTGTTGAGGAGAATGCCGAAGAACAGCTACACCTAGTGATCACAGCGACGGGTGAGGGAGTCTCTCTGCAGCAGTCGCTTCTCATTTTTCTCAACAAGTGCATAGCCAGGCACAGAGCAAGCGCTGGGCAGCCACAGCAGCCAAGCTGCACACACAGATTTGGCGGAATCGCTGCAGGTCCTTTTACTGGAGACATCTTTCTGGACAGGTTTGTGTCACAGGATTACAGCCAGGTCAGAAGTCGAGGTTCAAACACTAATATACCTGCGTTCAGAGACTTCCCCCGCAGCTGAAATGGTCTCTGGTCTGACCTGGTGGCACCTGGCAAAAGAAGCCCTTGGCTTGGTGACAGGGGTGGCACAAGCCAAACGGAAGAAGGGGGAGGACCTCCACGAGCCTATGCTGAGCCTAGCACTGCCCCGGGCCACAAGAAGACAGTCCAGAGGCCACCTCAGGGGAGCATAGCAGGAAAAACCCTTGAGAGGAGTGCTCTTCAGCACAATGTGGAAGTGATTCATTGGAAAACTAGGGCAGACGGGAGCAAGCAGGAATCACCTTGACTTTCCCTTGGGGAAGAAGAGCAGTTTTCAATCAGACTGGCCAGACAGCGGCCAGGAGAGCTCTCTCTCGTGGATAATTCAGTGCCCGCTGCACAGGCGACTTGCAGAGGGTGTTGCCAGGGCTCTCCAACCACCACGCGGGCTGTATACTTGGGTTACAAAATCGTATTATACGAGTAGGAGTTCTATGTTGATAATTTTATACATTCACTTTAAAATATGCATAACACTTTATTGACTTAGAAGATTGGATAGCGCGCTAGAAAACCACATTTAAAAAGGAAGGAAAGACAAAATTAACATAAAGAATATTCATGAAGTAGGAAATATAAAGCACACAGGCTGCAACAGCAACAAGAGATAAGGGGAAAAAGAAATCAAAACAAAATGCAGACAAACAAACCCATTACTTCCCATCACTACATTGTATGGGACAGTGCAACTTGCCATAACCTACACTAGTCTTCTATATGCATATCACTTTATTTTCTAAAGTACATTTGCTTCAGGACAATTACTCTAAATATATAAAAATTCTAAGAAGAGAAAACAAGGATAATGTGGATGGAGAGAAGTCATTATGTAGCTTAAGAGAACGTGCCTTGTCCTCCCAAGCTAAGCCCTATCCTCAGCTGGCCAAGGCACCTCTCCATTTCGCTTGGCCAGAGCAGAGGAGGAGAGAAACCGCTGAAAAAATATGAAAATTCTATTCCCTTTTAAATAGCCATATTTCACAAAATATTTTCTGCTAGGTAAAACACATTCCTCCTTCTGAAAGAGAATAGAGATAAATAAAATGCTTTGGCTGTTATAAAACAGGGAGACGTGTTTTCACCTCTAGCACTTGCCAGAAAATAGAAAATAAATTTCAAGTATGATCTGTGATACTTGTTAACCAGTAAGCAATAACTGCCATAATTTTCACATAAAAAGACAATATATAGGAGGAGCTAGACTCTCATAAATCTGCTTTGGGGGAAAACCAGCTGAAATCAAGGAATACTCATTTTAGTGCAGGGAAATGCTTGTGCCAGGAAATAAAAGCAAGGTTAAACCTTTGCTACCATCTCAAACAAACAAACAAACAAATAAACAAACAACCCCACACGGTACAAGCGTAATTCAAGAGAAAATCTGGGAGCTGCAGTACGTGTCTGCACAGAGATCCCAGCTCGGCAAGGGCCACTTCAGCAACAAATGACGCACGTTGAGAAAACAGCACATCTACAATTTACAACAGCTTTCAAAAGCATTTGATACAAAAAATATGATACAGTAACTCATATAGTGAATGAGACTGCACGCTAAGCTGAGCGCTAGGTTTACTTTGCAATATTTATGCTTCCAAATCACATTTGTGGCATTTCTTCAAAAGAGTACCCTAAAATGACTTCACATGATACATTACATCCGTCCTATGTTAACTGCTGAGAGAGAACATTTACATAGCCGAGCTTTATTGAGCAGGCTCTTCTCCATCTTTGCAAACGTAGCTGAGTAGTACGGGACCTCTGCACACAGGCTGCCAAAAGGCAGCGGGCCAGACTGCTGACCCCAGAGAGGAGGCGGCAGGAGGAAAGGAGCTCACCCAGTCACAGCCACCGCTTCCTGCACAGCTGTGCTGCACCTACAAGGGGTATTAAGGAACCCCTGAGTGCAGTCATGTTGCATGAGCGCATCCTTTCCCAGCAGCACGTGACAGGGCTGGAAGCTCCCAAGGCCACTGAGCACTTCGCTGCCCAACAGCATAGCAAGAGAATGACAGAAGGGGTCCATATTTCCATGTCTGTACTAATTCTGCTCCTCAGAAACACCTCTACAGATGTGCTACGCACGGGCCCTGGAGCAGCTCAGTCTCTGCTAGTGTTCACAGCGATTTGGCTTGTCTTCTAGAACCATCTATGTGGCCTCGCTGGTGGCAGGCTCTGCGATGGAAATCACCTGTGTACTAGTAAGCAGACGTCAAGCATTTCATTCTATAGTTAAATAGATCACTACAGCCGGTCAGATTGAAGTTTCTTGATCACTGCCACTTTAAGTTAGATTCCCAAGAACCAAGTTACACTGATGTAAAATGTTTCTGTGTAATCAAAAAGCATCTCAGAAAATATGATGCCTTAGCATTTCCAACATTGCTACGAAACCATAGAATAAAAATAAAGCCACCTTCCCTCTGCAGTGTAAGAATGACAACCTGTCCGAAGAAAGGGGAGGATGTTACCAGAGAAGACCAAGATGACTATGGGCTCAGGCAAGACATTCCCTGACACTGCAGATGAAGCACCTCACACCCAGTCCCTACAGCCAGATATCGGCCTAGCTACACCCATACTAAAGCCTTGACCTTGAGCCTCGTTGGGAAAGAGGTGGTCACATTGCCCCTGGCTCTAGGCTAACTTTCTGTTGACAAGCTATCGAAGATGGCATGTTATAAGATGATATAAGTATCTGCTGCAGAAGATGCAACAACTAGAAAAAATAAAGAAGAAATCATAATATGCAGTCTATTAGTTATTGCCAGATACTCTTCACATGCCTAGGCTAATAAAACACAAACCTAATTAAACTACATCTTTATTTTCACACATATGAAAATTACTACACCTCCTTTATTACCCATTACAACACCTGCTGTAAGCTGAGAACTTTAGTGCAAGTGCTTCATAATCATTATTTGGTTTGCAACCACACTGGCAGCGTTCAGTTCCTCCTCCTACAAAAACAAGAGCAGCAGTAACTAATAGCTAGCTACTTTTTTTTTTTTTTTCAGGACAATTGTTGGGAACAATGGCTGGAATCACTAAGAAAAGGCAAGATGTAGCCATTAGTTTCTAAGGGATTTTTTAAAAAAATGCAATACTAAACTCAGCATTTTGAAACTGTGGCTAGAAGCACAGAAATTGTAGCTATCCTCATTTTTTCTCTCCCCAGGCATATTCACAATATTAATCAAATTTTCCTAAATAGCTGAAGTGGCCATAACACGCTTAATTTGATAGTGGGTGATATGAAAGAAAAAGAAGGGGCAATGTCCAATAAATTAACCTACTGAATTTGCATTACTTCAGCATCAAGCTCTGGATGCTTAAGCATGATGTCTCAATTACAAGAGATAATGGATGGCATTCTTGCCCAAGGAAAGCAAGGGCAAACTTCTCAATAATTTCAGTTAAAACCAAGCTTTCCCAGTGCAGCTTACAAGTTTTCTAACAGAGGCACTGATGCTGATTTCTCATCATTACACATTTGGTTTAAAAACAAATTTATACACAATTCACACAGAGGACTGAACTGTTGCCCACTACTGGTCACTTGTGAAATAGAGACACACACTGAAATTTTGTTTCTAATATATCTACCTCTCAATTAATCCATTAGATCATATACTCTGTAGGGTTAGGAACTGACATTTCAAAATATTTAAGCCTAATTATGCAATTAAGCTGATTTCAGTAAAACAGCTAGGTGTCTATTAACATTGATCCTTCACTGGTCCCCCACATCTCTGTTAGAAAACAGAGTGGTTAAAAATAAAGGAAAAGAAAGGAAAGAAAAGAAAAAAACTAAGATGTACCTGGCCATTCAGTCATCACCTTCAGTTAGGATTCAAAAGGCCACCCTAACAATATGCAAAGGTGCAGCATGATCACATAAGAACAAAACTAATGTGTAACTCTCATATTTGCTGCAATAGCTTAATTTCTCGTAAGAAATCTATCTGTGGTTCTGCCGAGCTCTGCAGTTCTGAGGATTCTCTCATGTGAATCTATTTAAGAGCTATTACTACCATCATATTACTACTTTAACCATTGCTTTGTTATTTTATATACCATGCTCTAACTTTAATTTTTAATGAAAATTAAATTTGGTAGATAACTATGCAAAAGAAGAATGTAATATCATAGTGTTCTTTATCTTAACTTTTAAGACTTCAATATATAATGACATCTAAATTTGAAGACTTAAGAAATTTGCAAAAAGTTCCTTACCATTGTCTATCCAGAAGATGAATCCAGAATTATTGTCTGCCCAGGTAATATGAAACAAGAACTTGGCCAGACTTGAACTATTTTTTACTATAACTCTAATTATGAACTTTATTCAGTAGAGTGGTTTTAACAGATGAATAATCCCATCTTTTTCACTGAAGCACTATAAAAATAGTCCTTTAAAACCAGCACTTGCTGTGAAAGTCTGAAACAAAGTCAATAAGATTCATTTCCACGGGCTTCAGTGGATAGATAGTGAACAGAACTAAAGCAGCTTGATGGAAAGAGGTGTTAGTGCTCCTCTCATGCACACGTGGACAATGCTTTGCGGAACCAGAGTGAACATTCCTACGATTCTTCACTCAGATCCTTTTTACTTTACACTGAAGTTCAGCTATTTTTTTATACACTCATGAAGGGGAATAAGTAAATAAAAATATATTGCTGTCTCCCCTAAAAAAAAAGCCAAACTTTTCTTAATAAATAATGTTTTTAAAAAAATAGCATATTGGGAAAAACACCCCAAATCATCTAAAACCCACAGGCAGTGAATTCATAACTTAAGTTCTGTGGGAATTCCTTGAAGTTCCTAAAGCAATTACTAACCCAATTTTCAACAGGCTACAATTTTTTCAAGAGTATTTTTGTTGTAGACTATTTTGTATCATTAGTTTAAAAATCAAGATATTCTAAAAGGCAAAGGGACAAAATCCAGGGCTCTTCAAGATTCAGAGGCAATTCAATGAACTGCCTAATGAAATGAACTGGCTGTTCTTTACAAAAGAAATTAAGGAAACAACTTAGGGTTGCAAGTGGCATGTTATTACTCACACACAAACTGCTATTTGAGACACAAATCCACGTAATATAAGCCTGTCCAGAAGTAACAGAAAGTAATGATATCACCTGCCTCGAAGCTACAGCAGGCATAACAAATGCAATACAAGGCCGCCTGCTCTAAGATAAAGGCAAATCACTTTAGCTACAAAGCTTAATATTAAGACAGCCAACTCACGTGTACATCAAAACATCTCAGTGACGCTGGAAGGAGACACATGCATTTTTAATGTTGTTAAAAATCACTCTCATTGGAGCCTATGTGCCCTCAGAAAAGATTAAGACTGTGTTATCAACACGGCTCCCACTTCTCTTACAGCGTCCAAAGCAAGTAACTACCTTGATCATAATCACAGCGACTCTATGCTCGGCAGCATGAAACTAACTGTAGCTTCTGTCCAAGAGTGTCTTCTGCTGGATTTTAGCAGGTAAATGACACAATTTTAGGTTCTCATCACATGACAGAGCTAGCAAGCAGGTACCCTGGACTTCTCTGTGGAAAGGAACAGAAAGGCACCATCTCACCTGTTACTGCACGCACACAGACACTCCCCTGGGGACACTTTCTGCTCGGTTACTGCCACACTTTCTGTTGTTTTATTGTACTCTCCCTGTAAAAGAGTCAAATCTACTACAAAAAATAACTTCTTCTGTTGTATGGGAGATACATGTTCACTCTTCAGCACTTCGTTATTGTTACATCAATACAATCATTTTAATGT
Organism: Crypturellus tataupa; assembly: GCA_034781795.1. Classification (NCBI taxonomy): domain Eukaryota; kingdom Metazoa; phylum Chordata; class Aves; order Tinamiformes; family Tinamidae; genus Crypturellus; species Crypturellus tataupa. The sequence goes on along the minus strand of JAWLRI010000460.1, from coordinate 1,442,204 downwards.
AACATACCATTTATACTGAGTACTAGTGTAGGAGACAAGAACTCTAGAATACAGTATTATTGTTTAGTTCTCATATTGTGTTTTTCCTTTTTTTTCTTAAAAAGAGAGCAGGTACTCTCCTCTTGCATCGCAGTGAGAAAGTTGAAGCACAGAAGAGGGCGTTTCACATGTCCATGGCCACCTCAAGGCCAGTAGCAAAGTCAAGAATAGAAAACAAAACTCTAAGAGGAAGTGTGATCCTTAACCTCAAGGCTCACATCTGAAAGCTCTATTCAATATATAGGGGATAAACAGCAGTGTGGAGAGCAAGGCTATCTTTATTTGCTGCCCCAGACTCTCAGTGTAGTCAGGATTTCACCACACAAGACTCACTAACCTCTGGCACCAGCTGGTGCTGTAACATATTGCTCTGAAGAAAATGAAATGCAAACAGATCCTCAATATCAAATAAAAACATTGTGCACCATTTTGCAGCTAACAAGCTTAATGAACAGAAGAGGCAAATACGGGAATCTGAGCAGGCAGCCTCAGTTTACCACAAGCTGAATCATTTGCTTTTCCTGAGCATGCAAATGGCTTCACCCTGAGCCTCCCTGGCTCTGAGACACAGCTCACAGCAACGTCTTACTCTCAAACTCATTTTCCCCCTTCATGAAAGCAGAAGGCTCCACCTTCTCGCTTTGCCAGCCTGGTTTGCTCAGGAATGGCAGAGCCTCCACTTCCTCACACGAGCCCAAACCAAAGAAAACGAGCAGCAACTCCCAGGCGCCTTGTTTTGCCAGGCCAAAATGTGACTAATTGATGGATAAGCACAAACCTCTCCTCTTTGCGGGGAGCAGGATAAGGTTTCAAAGAAAAAAATCCATCAGACCTGTGGTGATCTCTTCATGGAGACAAGGAAACAGGAGAGAGAGAGCAGGATAACCACAGCAGGGATGAAATCACTCAGGCAGCACAAAAATATGTAGTTCACGCAGACTAGAAAAATTAAAATGTTTTAATTCTGTTTAATGGGGATCTTATGCTGTGTGGTACTAGAGATAATTCCTTCATTGCTCTTCCTAACAAGGACAAAAAAAGTCAGATATATTTTCCTACATGGACCCTTACAAGCTGCAGGAAAGTATCCTGCAGATATTAGACTTTTGGGGTTATGGCCAGAGATTAAGCTGGTTGGAGTATCACTGCACACTGCAAACTGAAGACACAAATTAAAAATTGTGGTAAAAGCTTAATTTTAGTACTCCCAAGATGGACGAGGCCCTGCAAGCTGTCTCAGTCTCTTTGGCACAGCGCTCACCACAGAACCTTACAAGAAATGCCATCCCGTTCTCTCTCGGTCATCATTAAAAGATCAAGAGTGAAGATCAGTTAGTATTACTGCGCTCTGCCCAGTGGGTCCTGGGTGGAGAAATGGTTTTAGATCCCCTAAAACGGCCTGCCAGGTTGCTCCGGATGGACACCTGTGTGTCCAGTTACAGAGCTGCAGTCGCAGGGCAGCGCACAGCAAGCGCTCACTCAGCTTTGGTCCATCTCGCCTGTTAGGAAATTCCTCTCAGAACAAGATTAATTCATTTTACACATCTACACCGAGTCCTTACCTTTGGGATTCGGATAAATGGCATGGACTCCAGTAAACAAAAGGGGGTCCTGCCCTGCAGACCACAGCTACGGTGACCGTCACCTCCACGCGCTGCGCTGCGCCCCTGCGAGCAGCGCGAGGCGGCATGAGGCGCTCGGGCACGTGGGGCCAGTCCGGCTGCCTCACCGCTTCCCGCCTCTGCCCACGCGGCACCAGGACACCGAGCAGGCACGTTACCACCACGGGGTCATTCTGCCAGCCCGGCAGCAGCTCCCTTAAACTGGAAGTCTGTCCCAGCTTGAATGTTGAGTCCAACTGCATCCTCTTCCACAGGGGAGCCCTTGGGTGTTAAAAGGTGCAATTCCATCACACCACAAAGACCAAAACAAGGGCGCTCAGATCCCATCTCCTCTAGTTTATTAAATCTCCTAAGTGGCAAGAGGCCCCCTGGATGCAGAAACAGAGCCAGAAGACTTTCTTGTCCTAATTTCCAGCGGAGAAATCATATATTGAAACTACTGCCCTGTCCAGAGCGCAGCGGCTTAGAAATGCGGCCGCGCGGGCCTGAGGGCCAGACCCTTCCTGCTGCGCGCCCGGCCGTGCTGCCCGCGGGGATCGGCCTTGTAGCCGGTCACGGAGGCTGCACGCAGGGCCGCAGCTTTGTGCCCACTCGCTATTCTGGACTCAGAGGCTGTTAATATCCCCCAGGTCGCAGCGTGCTTTGCAGCCGGGAGATGTTTATGAGCAGCCTGGGCTCTGTGAATAACTCAGCAGGGCAGCCCCGCCGTGTAGTGCCTTGGCTAAAATGAAAGGCGCTGTCCTCATGCAACTCCTGCTCTGCTTCCGCTTTCGCTTTACAAGACACACACGTGATCTGCCATTTATCACTGTCACAGGAGCATAAACCCTGGGGAATCGCAAGGAAATTCCTCTGGACAAGATTTGGGCTGGCTTCAGCATGGAAAACAAGATCTGCAGATGCCCAGAATCAGCCACTTCAGGAGCAAGAGCTCCACAAGTAACGTGTACAGGCAACAGCTCCAGCTGTTCCCACTGCCGGGAAATACGGGGCCCGGTGTGGTAGTGACGAGAGTCCAAGGGGAATTCACTGTGCACCTGTGAAATAGCTGCCTAAAAATAAGTTATTAAGAACATTTCTATTTGCATAATTTCCTTGCACAGTCACATGGGAAAGGAGTTTTGTTTTTTTAAATCCTTCTAAAGACTTGCTTTATTATCCTGACAAAATGGATGCAACGTTATAATTGCATTGCACCTCATTAAGATACAGTGCCTTTATCAGAGCCAAATTCTCTTTAGTTTTCTCAGCCTTTAGGCCACAAATCTTACAGTGTTACATGGTGCTTAGCTATTTCTTACATCGACTGTTTTTCTAACCTGGTATTCATTTTCCTATCCTATTTTGATTGATTTTATAATCAATTCAATTAAGATAAAGGAAATTAAAAACATTGAGCCTGTACAATTTTGCACTTGACCACTACAAGACTTAAATTTATTTCTTTTCATTTTACTTTTTAAAATGATTTGTATAGTGTTTGGGAACTGACATCCAAATGGAGCTAGCTGAGTGGTATAGTCACAGATCTCAGAAACATCATTTCCCTTCGACTGGTTTCAAATCAACATAGAATATAAGACAAAGATGGATTAAATGGTGTCTGAACATCTAGTATCACATTCAGAACTGCAAATACATCTTTCTAAAACAGTCTATCTTATTTAGAGTGGTCTCAAACAACTCAAACCCACTTTCAAGCTAATTTATGAGATCTCTGAATTTAATGTATTATATTTGCAATATAGTATTTGACAAACAGCAGTAGAAAGAAATATGTATCTGTACAAGAATTCATGCTTTTTACCTTAAAGATTATATATCTCCTAGTTTTTGTAGCAACATCTTTTATTTTGATGAAGTTCATTGATCTTTAACAGTATAAATTAACAGGTTAAATTAAAGGTACTGATCTATTTGCAAGTTATTGTCAGTCGATATCTGGAAAACCCTGGTGTATCATACATTTGCTACTCTAAGTGCAGTCACTCGCTTTCAATATATGGCTGCATCGATTCATCAGCGCTTGGCAGAGGAGCAGGGAGGAAAGCCGCACTTCTCGATACACAGAAATGCCATCAGCTTTCTTGTTCAATTCAGATCATCTAACTTTTGCTAGCTACAGTACAGATACCTACACCTGAAAGCTTCTTTCACTCTTACTGTGCCAGGGGCAATATAGTTAACGGAGGCAAAAGAATATGATTCATCTGAGTGAATGTAAATGCCAAGTATGGGCTGAGTCATTCTAGGCTCCAGTGACTGGACTCCCCAGAGCTAAAGGGAGCCTAGACAGCGAGGTGGATCATGTGGATGACTACACAGGAGATGAGGAGAATTAACAATATGAGTTCCACTCTCAATGTCAAAAATTAGGTTAAAATCAGGTTCCTTTATTTTTACATGGTTTTGATGAAGCCATTTTAAGAATTTAATTTCAAATAAAACACCTCAGTATTCTCTTCACTTGCTTTTTGCAAAGAAACCTAACAGGAATGGCTCTGGGGTCCAAGTTCCTCCAATCTACCAAGGAAAAAAATTAGAACACCTGAAACTGTTTGGATGTCAGCAAATCTGTGCGAGTGAAAATATACAGAATATACAAAAATTATTTCCAAGATTTGACAGAAATAGAAGAAGACATAATGTTGCATCCACTAAAGGCAGCAAGAACACTAGCACTTGTTAAAATGCAAGCAGAATTGTACCTGAACATTCAGGCTTTTCAAAAAAATATTGAACCATTTTGAAGCTCCATCATCTGCTTTCCAAAATATATTTATTTTTAGAATACACATTTGATTTAGACTTGAAGCTTTTTCATTTGACGCTTTGCATTTCAAAGTTTTTACAGTAAAAACAGACAACTGGGATTTCCAGCTTGAAAAATTTTCAAGTGCAAAATGCAGTTCTAGGGAAATGCTACTCAAAGTTCCTAATTTCCCCCAAATAAAAATCATACTGACATATTTTCTTTCTGCAATTCAAGACAAATGGAAAAATGTCATTATATTACATTTATTTCCACACAAAAAAATTGGAATTAGCATGCAAAGGAGAATAAACTTTATTTTCCTTCCCATCCATTTGATTATTATAACTCCTGCTGCAATTGCACAGAAGACTTTGCATTGCTCTCCTTCCTAGTAAATCACAGGAGAAACCAACCCACTAGACCAAGGATACCATGGATATGCAACAGGAGATGAGAGGCAAACCAAAGAACTGGATACTTCCTCCTTTCACACTGACTACCTCAGTCCAACTCAATGTTAGGTCATTTTTTTTCTTTTATTTTATATCTCAGAAAGTAAAAAAGCTCTATATTCCAAATAGAAATGCTATGACAAAATGTCCATGCTTTAATAGTCTTAACAATTGCTTAATAGTCAGTCTCTTTGCAGAGAGCTAAAACTTAAAATTTGAATTCTTTGAAAGATCTTAATGTTTTTTGATAGTTCCCACAGGAAAACTAACATTACTTTTGTAACTGATACTTAAAAGCCTTCTCAAAAAGAAATAAGAAGCCTTTTCAGTGATAATTTTCAGCATTTTTTGCTAGATTGGTGCATTTCAAAAAAAATCATCAGAATTGCTGATGAAGCTACACTTGTGCCTGCTTATTCACTGACAGACACCACATATTATGAAACATAAAGATAATTTAATATCATTAAACTGCAGGTAAATTGCAATAGTAGCCAAGAAAAAAAAATACAGCAACTGAAAGCAAATATTAGCTTAATGAAAGCACTGAGTAATGCTTATGTGATCAAAAGCCAAAGATGAGTAAACAGCCTGGAGGTAAATGCTTCATATACCTCTTAAATTCTGCTCACAGAGCTAATTCTGATTGTATTTGGTAATATAAATCCATTTATTTGAAATTTCCCTAACTGCTTGCCATTAGTTGAGAAAAAATAGCATTTTCCTAGCCAAAGACATGCCTGCGCTATGCACTAGGCCAAGCCTAAACTAGAAATTTTAGTAGTACACAGAGATCAGCTAGATGTGTGGATTTTAATGATATTTTAATCCTCCAAGTGCCCATGTGTATTCACTGTTATACTTGCAAAAATTGGGGGCAATTTGTTACAATCTATTTCAATAAACTAATGCAATGCTCATTCTCTTTCGCTGGTCTAAATTGTTTCAGCAAGGTAGATTATTTGTTGTTATACTAAATCTTCTACTACGTATCCTACAGCATCTTCTGCACAGGCTGCTCTGATTCCTGTTCAGTGCACAGTACCTGCCTGCTACCTGGGCGTTAGATTTAACTGATCCAAAGGGATGAGATGAGAGATAGAATATATGTTTCTACATATGCAAAGAATTGAAATAAAATCATGCCAAATGATTTCCCTTGTTCCTCAGAATCAGTCTGAAGCTTTAATATGAAATTCATCTTTTCAATTGCTGTACTGTCCGTCCTGAAGTCTCGACTTCTGCTTCAGACAGGAGTCCTTGACCCGCCAGAAGGCCCTGAGTGGCGCCGCGAGCCCTGGTCCCCGTCCCCACGGGGCTGCAGCGCCTGGGTCGCTGCCTTGGGGCCCGCCCAGCGGCGGGGCACACACAGCCTCATGCAGCTGCGCGTTTTCCCTGCAGACCTGAGTCAGTTCATTCAAAATGAACAAAAAGATCACATTTTTCTACACAATTAAGCTAATTTCTGCTTATAATTCACAACAAGAGCTGGGTGCGCTCCACGAGTCACTGCTGCCCGGCCCCTCAGCTGCGCGGGGGAAGGAGGGCGTACATTTTTATGTGCAGGAGCGTGCGGCAGGGAGGTAGCGCACCACAGCAGCCCCGGCCTTTGTTTGCAATGCATTTTACACTGATGGATTTCAAATAAACTAGCTATCGCTTCACCACTCACCGGATTAAAGCAAAATGGCACATTACACAGAAACGCTATCTCAAAACAACAGCTGTATGCAGCCTGGCTGCAAACGTAGCTGGCGCACAGGCCCAGCCGAGGAGCCTGTTCTGCCCGTCCCCGCAGGGAACCGGTGCGGCTCCGGTTAGCAGGGACTCGCTTCTGCTGCCTTCCCTGCATCCGCTCTGAAATCACCCTTCTCCCTTCCTGCTGCCCTCCCAAGCATGCTCTGACCCCCGCGTTCCTCCGCCTGCTGCAGTTCTGTGCCCAAAGTCTCTGTGCGTCTTTCACGAGCCAGGCCCACTCCAGAGGTCCGTGTCCCCGCGGGTGACATCTCCCCGCTGTAATGACCCCTCATTCCCTCCTCACAGAGGCTGCAGAACATCCCTCCCTCCCTGCGAGGCCCGGCCAGGCCAGGCCAGCCCGCCGGGCGTGCGGCTCTGCTCCTGCTTCCAGGAGCCAACGGCAATTGGGACTCACCCAAAATGCTTCTCAGGGGCAGCTCATGAACTGGGTCCCTATGGGGGTGAACCAGGCACATTATTATCATTTTTTCTGTCCTTCAAAAAGGCTGGCTCAGAGGCACCTTTCCAGTGCCAGCAAAAACGCACAGTAAAATATCAGCTACTAGAAGTGCTGTATTCATTGAAGTTACACAAGAACCATGTAAACCTACAGTGCTGGTGGCTCTGCACGGTACCACGCGCACATGGACACGCAGAGAGGCCAGCGCCGCAGCCGCTGGGCTGTTCCTGCCGCCTCTGCTCACCTCGCTCTCCAGGGCTGCTCCCCAGGTTAAGCGTGCGCTCCAAGCAGCCGTTTTATGTTTTTACCTTTGAGATGATTATAGGGCTGACTGGTGCATTAACAACATATTGACATTGCTACGAGTTAATGTGCAAGGACTCCTGCTTTCCTGGAGACGAACCAATTCACTGCAACAAAAGCAGAGCTGAATACCTTGAAACATAAACGCAGCTTGCGAGGAGGTTTCTGAATGCCCTTGAGCCTCCTCTATTAATCCTACATTAACATCAATTAGTATATTGGGAATTATGTTAATGTTTCTCACATTAATTATTTTCTAGTTTCCTTTCTCTTACACCATATATACAACACATTACAGAAGATGATACAAACGAGCCCATGAGAGACAACATTACTCTAGGTGAAACTGAAAACCTAATGAGAATAAAGCTATTTAATATTTAGAAGGACACAACACTGGCACTTTTTAGTGCCAACATATTCAAAAACGAGCAAACACCTGACGACGCCAGACTTCCTATGGCTTTGGGCCGTTTGCCTGCGCCGGGTCCCCACGCCGACAGCCGGCTCACGGTTCTCACCACACTAACAGCTTCCCTTGCCAGGGACGCTGTAACGCAGACTCCTTCCCTCCATCCATATTGATTTCTTCGAAAATCTTTATGCTAGTGACCTTACATTGGGCAAATTTGCCTGGAACCAGCCAAGAGTTCAAGAATTATCAAGTGGGAACCCACAGGCAGATGATGCAATCACTGAAAACAGGGACTAATGCTGCCCTGCCAACTCCAGCTCTGTTGATTTAAACAGGGTCCTGTCCTTGGTTTGGGAAAGAATTTATTCCTTCATTTTATGATTCCTCATACCAATGTGCACAGTGTGGTTTTAGCATCTACCTTCATCTACATACATATATTTTTATTCTTAAACACAAAATTTCAAGATGGGGAAAAAAATTTTAGAGAGGGATTTGTTGCTGATGGTATAGCAGTAAAATATGGCTTCACATTGCTCAATAATAGTGTTAATGTTATTGCCTGCAAGAGTATTCGATAAAATCTAAACAGCAGCATATAAAAATATTTAAATTTCTTTATGCAACAACCAATTATTTAAAAAACATATAAATAGACACACAATTCTAAAGTACCATTAAAACGACACTGCATTTTTATTTCATTTCCTCCATTCCCCCTCTTTGCCTGTCTTACTTTTAAACAACAACAAAAATGTATTGCCTTGCAAAAACATTTACCATTTCTGTTAAGGACATATATTGTATTTATAATGGGCTGCAGGAGCAGAATTGTGTGAGGAGATCTTTAATGAGAAGAAACGCTTCTAACAGAAAAAAAAGGAAAGATTGAAGCAAATCTACAGCGTGTTGGTACTATGCTTCATTCACCACATTAAACTACTCCAAATTAAACAAAGAAAAGAAAAAAATACATATATACATATATATTCTTATTATTCTTTATGCCCAGACTTGCAATTCACTCAACTTGCACATTGGAAGTCCAGTAAGAACCACTCACTCAGTTTACAACTGTAAAGTGGACAAAATCAATCGTTGCTTTAGTTCAACAGAGCTACCTCATCTACTATTAGGATTACCTCCAAAAAGGACCCCATGCCTGATGTTTCTGCTCATAAGCCAGTCTCCTTCATGTGCTCCCCAGTTTATCAGTTGCAGGTAATTTGGTGCTAGGGGAGCCGAACCACCGCTACATGCACAAGTGTTGGGCACTGGATACAAACTCAAGAGAAAAGAGCCGCCCTCACTGCCCCGTCTCCAGTGGTGATCAGCAGAAAGAACCTAGGACAGAGAAAACCCATTCTGACACTTTCTGAACTGCGTGCTCCCATCCGCGGCAGTAAGGCACTTGTTGAGCCAGAGGTGGCATTCACCTCTCACTAAAACCCCCAGCCACGGTGAACAAAAATGTGCCTGCCGTGCTGCAACCGTTCACAATGCATTACTCTGCAGACGCTGAAGCTAAAAGCAGAAACAATCCTCTGTGACCTAGGTGACCAAATGCACATGCAGAACAACAAATTTCGAATAATTCAAGCAAACAGCTCATGCCCATGGGCTAACATTTGCTCACAAAATGTTTCAACATTTGAGAACAACAAATAAGTGAAAAGGGACGCCTGGCCATGAACGACTCGCAGACAAAACCCATGCTGTGCAGCTGGGCCACGTTTTCATCACAACCCCCATGCTCCAAGCACTGCCCATTCCCACTCCCGCCCGCGCTCCAGGCTCCCTCCTGCTGCCACCCAAGAGCCCAGCTGCGTCTCCCCCTGCTACCAAAACACCCCCCTCAGCTGGAGACACTGAGTGTACTGGAGGCAGCCCAACGCATGAATGCTTTTGCTTTTGTTGGTGCCTCTCAAAATTGAGATATTCCAAGGATTTGACTTAATTTGAAAACATGTTCATTTCTATAAAATTAATTCTAGTCATCATATGCATACCTAATCTCAAAACTATGCCTTATTGTGTAAATTCCAAGATACACACTGATGCAAACCTTCCTACAGAGGGCACTTTACATTTTTACAGAGCGTACCTCTCAAGTTCAGCATTTCAGTGCCAAGCACTACCAACCTTCCTGTAACTTGCATTTAAGTTTTGACTGCACATGAAGGTTCTTCAGGGTTGCAACATTTCTTTGTTTATTTGGCCATCAAACCTAATGCTAAACACTGAAGCTAATATTTTCATACTTTATACGCTGCAATTACAAGTTTATGTCTATAAAATATAGTTCAGTTGCTAGAGATGGCCCATAAACCCTGTTTTTCCTATCATTTCATTTCCAGCCTCTATGGTGGGAATCAAGCATCCAAAAAATTGTCACTGCTTTAAAGCAAAGTTTCCAAACACAGGGATAGAGTTGGATACACTATTTTAACATAGCCATGCACTGAGGGAAGGAAGGAAGGAATGGAGAGCTTAAATCTCACACCCCATCCCCGAGCGGACGCCGGCAGAAGGCTCAGCACTGAGCACCCGGAGCTGCCGCGGGACAGCAGGGATCACAGTTAATGCCCTTGCCCACAAAGGGCTTAAGGACAGGAGCTCATTGAAGTGACATGGATTTCTCGGATCATCTGAGCTTATAGGAAAGATTTTCTATAACATATAAATTTCAATTTCGCTGGGTTGCAGTGGAAGTCATATAGACGAGGTTTTAATCAATGGCAGTTCGACAGACCAGTAAGCCAAAATGTATTGCTATCAAAAGCAGGAAAAACTATAAACACTTTAAATTTCATTTACAGCATATGAAAAGGCAAATCTTATGCCAAGTATTAATTTAACAGAGAAGTCAGCTTAACACCCATCACACAGTTCTGCCTAAACAGATACTTAGCAACTGTAGGAAGACTCAGGACTTGCTTTGGACGGTGGCAGCATGCAGCTCGTCACACCTCCTTCCCCCAGTTCGCTCCTTAAATACTCTGAAAACACAGCGCACCTTCAGGGAAGGAGGATTTGCCTGCCCCACAGCCAGCCTGTGCATTAAAAACCACCTCATCTCCGACCCCAGCGCATCACCGCAGCCCAGCCACCCGCACCCCAGGGGGGATGGCTACAAGCTGGATTCAGGTCAACGAGTTCTAAACATTTTCCCTAGCACTGGCCACATTTTAAGCTATAAATTATTATCATTGGTAGGTTAGTATGATTTATATCATCATCCGTGAAAGGAAAAATAAACCTTTTGGTAAGGCGTCCTTTGTGAAGGCTTCACTTAAGTATCAAACCATTTGGCTGTCATTAACCGAGTCTCATATTATGCAGATGGGGAATTTACCCAGTAAAATATATGAGCACATATCAGAGTTATCCCATTCTTCATCTCTGATTTTCGGAAGCTAAACAAAACAATAAAACCACTGATTTCTTTTATTGTTATCAGCCCATAATATTTTGCAGTAACATTGAGCTTCCTGCTATCTCACAGAATGTATGCATTCAGACTGTATATATATTTCACAGCTCAATGTCAGTTACATGTGCTAATGCAATGAGTATAACAAACTAAGACTGTTTATTTTTTATTAATGCAGCATTTATTATTAAATCTAGCACTGCCTACTGATACTGATACAAATACTCTTTTTATAGTCCTGAGCAATGATTTTCTTTTCGCTGCATTAGCAAAACTCTGCGAGTAATACATTTCTATCAAAACTTTGCTAGTCATTTCCATTCAAATAACTTATACTGTGGGAGACAATTTGCTCGAGTCTGAGTTGCATCACCACAAGCGTCCACGGAAATCACTTTAATATGCCTCCATAAACGAACAAATGCTGTTTTTACAAGGTGTTATTCCCACCGAGACCAAACTGCAAAGCACAGCTCTACGTTCCTAAATTTTATTCTCCCTCAGGGAACAGCTTTTCCCTAAAAGTTTAATTCCCACTGAATAATCTTAACTTCTTCTAAAGAAAGAGAGAGACCTTTTCTTGCTGCAGGACAAACATAATTTTAAAGAGCCCAGACGGAGGCTAATGCAACCCATACCATGTCAGTGACCTTCAAGCTGACTACATTATATCCCATCCTTGCACTGCTCTTGCTCAATTCCATTTATGCTTTTCCTCTGATATTTTGTCATTTTTAGCTGTTCTGTGCAGAAAAAATCCCCATATCTTTGAGACTCCTGAGCTCTATTTTGGCATAAGCCTAATGAGTGGAGAAGAAAAACAAGTGCGATGTTGGGCAGGACAGCTAAGGTGAGCCACGTGGAGACGTGCCTTTATACTCAACAGGAGATACAAATTAACACCATTAGGTGCTATCATTAAGTGAAACAATGAGGCTGGAAAAAGAAATGGGCATTTTGCTCCATAAATACTGCTAAATCTCTAAAGAGAGAAGCAGGAATATAATATTTAACTAACCCAAGGAAGTGTTTCAAAAAATCTTTCATCACCCAGTGTGGGCAGCAATAGTTTGTTTTAAAGGAGTAAACACACTACGACAGATACCTCTTCTGACAGTGCAGTGAGGTTTTCCCCCTTCTCTGCCTTAGAAAATACCTTTCTGATGTCTGCGCTAAAGTTCCCCCTTCAGGTAAAGCTAGCAGATTATCCTGATTTCTCAGGGTGGCGAACACTCTGCAAGTGAAGCACTATCATTCGAACAGCGGGGAAGCCTCTGCCAATTCCTTTTTGTCTCTGTAGCGATGACTTCGGAGCATCATCTCGGTAAGGGCTGCAATTGCTCTCAATATCCCAATGAGAGGGTGGTTGCCGGCAAGGCCGCAGGCTGCACAGCGCGCGGGTGCCCTTGGCCGCAGGGCGCTCAGGAGGAGCCCGCGCAGCCCGCCCGCCTCCCGGCACACAGTTCGGCCTGCCCAGCCTGGGAGCTCCTGGGGCTCCTGTCGGCGCCTTCTGCAGCCCCTCCACAGCCACTGCCTCCCCTTTCATTTACTCACTAATGACCTAAGAGGAATAGGTGTTTCCATGGGCAGCGACCGCAGTGAGCACTGGCAAAGCCAGGCAGCTCCCCCGGCCTACAAGGGCACTTGGGGCTCCCCAATCCCCAGAGCTGGCCTGGCCTAATGCTGGCCACCTCCCTGAGCAGCGTATTTAGCCAGAGACTTCCAAACCACGCATTATACTTGACCTTCTGAATTTTGTTCTAATCAATACTGCAAAAATGGACTTTTCTTTTATTCTGTACATCCAAATGGTTCTATTAAACTGGAAGTCTACGTGACCTCACGAGAAGGAAAGGCCATCAGAACTGATCCTGAAGTCTGTGTTATACAAAACCCTACCAGCAAACCGTGAATATTGGTGACTATCAAACATAGTTATTATGGGGCAGTCATATTAGCAGTGGTGGTCAGAAGAAATATGTCCAGAATACTAAATTATCACTCTTTTGGACTTGGTTAAATGACCAACAGCAGAATTCAGCTGAATTTGAGATGCACAGAAACTTTGCAACTGTAACTATATTCAAGAGCTTAGATATACCAAGCTACTCTGCAGCAGGTAGCAACTGCCTATGTCTGCACTTTCAGCCTGGAAAAAACCCAGAGATAATCCAAGTTACTGCTACTGCTAGTCCCAATCAGCTGTAAATGCTTCAGTCCTGTAGAGGCTGCAAGGCTCAAAGGATGAGGCAGATGTCAAGGACAGGCGATGGGGATGAAGAGCTCTTACACTGCCTGGGCCCCGGTCGTGGGGCAAGGAACAGAAAATCCTCCCATTAAAGTATCAGGAATCCTGCAGGAACAAATAAACCTGCAGAATTATAGAAGAATGGAGAAGTGACCTCATATTCTCATATACAAGAACTGGGCTTTTTCCTTAAAGCTAATTATGTAATTAAAGCAGTCATGTCCTCTCTGTGCTAAAGGAGAAAATAACATATTTACATCTATGTTTTCATTCATGTATACCACTTTGGGGTTTAATTTGCTACTGCCTTTTCTGGTAAATAAATAACTTAAAATATCAAATTTTATCAGATCCAGGGATGTTAGTTGGCAAAACCTCCCTTGTCTAATGGGACATCAATATAAACAGATGAAAAATATCAATATAAACTTTCTTCAAAGTATTATGAGTCTGCTTTGAAGAGACAGATTCCTAGTACAACTCCCCAGCCTCTATTTTTTCAGTTGGGCAACTTGCACTTTTTTTAATATATGTATTAAGGGAGTAACTAGTTTGAAAAAAGTTCCATAAAAAAAATCACCTCCACAACAGTCAACTTCCCACAAGGCCAAAATAAGCATAATAAGCTGCAGTAGTTGATGGACACATACAAACAATTTACAGCAGTCTATCTTTACAGATAATTATCTATTTAAAGACAATTATCTATTTAAATTGCCAAGTGCAACCAGCCCACTCTGTGCAATGGCAGTCGGCAATGTTATCGGTCACAAGCTCTCTGCATACTGGTCCCTGCTCACTGAGCTTTTCATATCAGTTTAATATAATAAAAACACACAGTTGCACATATATGTACATAGGATCATTAGGTTAATTGAGTAACTTCCTAATTAACTATTTTTTATTAAAGTGCTGATTAATTTAATCTGAAGTGACTTGGGGGAAAACATCAGTCTGTATTTTGCATTCATAAAATGTGTTTGAAGTTCTGAATCTCGTTGCAAAAAGCCAAAAATAAATCAGGCTAGTGGGTGAAAATGAAAACCATTTCAAATTCAAATAAATTCAATAACTAGCTCTAATATTTTGAACACATAATTTTCTAAATAAAATTCCCATTTCTCTACTTCATATATATTTAATTTAGATGGAGTATTTCCAAATGATCAGCATGAAGTACTTTAACTAAGCTGAAGCAATTTTGTACTCATTTTGAAAATCATCACCTCAGCAAATGAAACCTGAAATCTTAACTTTCAGCGCAGTTGGTGACAAAAGTCTCTAGAATCTTGAAAACTGCCTAAGGGCCGGAGTAACTTTCCCTGCCAATTCCTACCCTGTAGCACGTAAGCTCTGCTACAGGCTTATTAAAACAGCTGTTCCTCCATACAAAAAGGGTTTAATTTCTACAGAAAGGCATCCCAGCATCCGAGCAGTCCATGCACATGTGAGGAGGGTTAGGGCCAGCACCGCTCTGGAGAAAAGTTGATGTTAAAGGCTAAGATCAGCGAGGGAAGAGAGGAAGGATTCCTCTTCGGGAAGTCTTGCTGACAGCCCACGCGTCCCACCTGTGCTGTCTTCCATTTGCTTGTTCCTTGATAGCAAACACGAGCGTGAGGGGATGTTTCTACACTATCTTTGGATCACCATGGAAGATCACCATGTTTCCCTTCCCTAAACCGCATCCGAGGCGGTATGATTTTGTAACCACCATCAGGAAGTCAAAACACCTTCCTTGTCTGCTAGAGCAAAACTTCTTCCACAAATGTTAAATAGATGTTTATTTGTTTGTGCCTTAGAAAGTGAATCAGGTTAAACTAATACATTGATTAAAGCCAGTAGCAGGGAGAAAGAAACCTCATCAACCAGCAGACCAAAGCAGTGCCACCAGGCTGCACGGAGCCCGCGGATACGCAGGCAGGGCCGCGGTGCGACTCACTGCTGTGTAATGCGGATCAACATACACGACTTAAACTGACCTTTAGTTGTAGGTCTGCAAAGGAGCCGAGTTGAGAAACATGACACCTTATATTCCAGCACTCCTGCGCAGAAATCAACCTCGCAAGCAAGCCGTTTAAGCAGTACCTGAGGGAACTTCCGCAAGGCGGGGGGAATTCATTATCTCAGCCTCCTTCCCTGTGGAATACTAATCCCGAACAATGGGACCCAACAGCTGCCCTTTGGAATGTCAAATAAGTTATCTTCTTTGCTTCAAAGCTAATTAAGTTGCAAATTGAAGGCGCCGTGCTACAGCATAGCTTCCTAACCCTAATGAAGACATTCGGTATTAGGAGGACACAGCTCCTTGGCTGTAGCCGTGCCCTGCGGTCACGAGACCCAAGCAAGTCTGAACTATATGGGATTGGCGCGGCTCTTGTCTATTTGTCAGACAGAATGATACTGTGTTCTCTTTACACGGAGTAATCCCTTTCTCGGGAAGGCAGATGTACTGGGAGGAGGGGGGCAGTCCTGCTGACTGATGAATGCTAAAACCTATTCCATTAAATAAAGGTAAGGACATAATCCAAGGGAGGCAGCAGCACTTTATACTCAGCTCCTGCTTATTTGCATCACGTACAGGGTTGACGTTTGATCTACAGATTGTTTCAAAACCAGCAAGAATTTCTATAGCTTGTCTCAAGCTCCAGGCTATCACTTGCATTTTGGGTTGTGCCAATCTTCTAAAAACACACACAAGCACATCTGATACTTACTTACATGCTCTGTGGGAATTATTAATGCTCAAATTAAAAATGCGCAAGGAGAATTTTAGTACAAAACATGCTATCTCCTTGAATTTAAGAAGTTAAGCCACCCAAATAGTGACTCTGCATAAAATATTTATCTCTGACCCTTGCTCTAATCATGCAGGGCTCAGATTAGGGATAAAGACAGTGATTAAGTCCATGGAGGACAGAAACCAGCAAAACACGCTCCCCAGAGCTACTCTGTTAAATCATGAAGCTCATCACTAACCTCCTAATAACAACCTCTGACAGACACATTAAAATACATGCCAAAGGACAGCATGGGTTCTGACACGTTGCTCACATCTACAGCACTGACATGCCTGTTATTTGTCACTCTAATGCACAACATTTAAAATAGTGAATCATTCCATAAAACGGCAGATGAGTAAATCACACTGTAATTTTAAAATTCATTTTTGTTTGACAACAGGAGAAGCTCCCTAATGATTTCATATATGGTTTCATACATTGTTTCTATCTCTCTTGCAAGGCCACAGCAAAAAAAAAAAAAAAAAATAGGAGCTGAAACAACACAGGTTCCTTGGTTGCTGCTGGCTGCTTTTGCACTAAACTGTTTAAAATAAGCCACTCCTGACACAAAATACAGCATTTCTATTGCCTGCATACATTGTTACTGGAAATGACCTAAAGTAAAAATATCAGGTAAGTGGCTATTTGACATCAAAAAACACACACACAAAAAAAATCACAGAATAGAAACATCCTCAACAAACACTATAAAATGACAAGAAAATGTCATGTCACAAAAAACATATTCAAGGATGAGTATAATTTTCTCTTTGGAGATTCTCTGATGCAGCAGTGTTCTGCTAGAACTTCAAGACATTCATTTACAGATACGTCTGTTCCTAGAGCATACTGCACTCGAGCTTAAACCACATTAAAAGAGGAGAACATTGAACTTGTTGTGTCAGAGGGAAGCGCTGGATCTGTTCCAGCCTTCTGGCTTGGAGTGCCAAGCACAGGTACTTCAAGGAACCTTCACAAACCTTCACAGGAGACAAGCTCTTCTTCTATAACACGGGCACAGTCAAAAGAATGTTTTGCTTTCCCCCCAGATACCTCCTTTTCTACTCTTCCTAACAATTTCAGGCTAAATAACATTCTGATGTAATTTGGTAGTTAGTTGTTCTGTGCATCGCATTTGTCTGTGGATCTCTTAATCAAAAATCAGGTTGCTTTTAGTCTTGCATGGAAAGAATAAAGCAAGCAGCTGCCTTCCAGGGGAGCGTTCAGTGCCGTAAGGGAACACGGGAAAGGCCTCCAACTGCAGCAGCAGGAATGCCCCCGGGAGACACTGGGACATTTAACTCCTGCTCTCAAAGCTTGTGGACGCACGAGACTCGATAGTAGGATTTGCAAAAAGTCAAAAAGCAAAATTTGCAGAACATCTAACACACAAGCACTGCAAGAGAGAGAAGTGAAGGTGAAACCTGCAGTTGTCATCACAGCTCCCTCTTTCTCCCATGCCTTCGTCGCTTTGGCCAATCTAAAATTAACACGTCAGAGAGATTTATTATCTCTTACTGTAATGCAGCACAAAAATGTCATGCATTACATTGCGGTCCCCTCAATTTGGTTTTGTAATTTATCTGTTGTCCTGGCCACTGGATAAAAAAAGTTAGTTTTAATAAACAGTAAAACATACCATCAGAGTAACTAAATAAATCTGCAGCCACCAAGATTTTTGCTTTGATATGAATTATATGGGAGTCTGTTGCTCCTCTGTAAATCAATTTAATATGCTGTTTATTTATTTATTTATTTTTACTTAATCACATTTAATTTAAGATGATTTTCTTGGGTAGACATGTTCTGAAAAGATGATGAGCTAATAAGTCATTTAAATCACGTATGGTTTATTCAAAGCTTTGTTTGCCAGACACATCAATGGGAAAAGAATAAGAAGGATGGCAAGTGCAGATTGGAATAGCTACTCAAAAGATAACTGCAACAATTTACCTTTTGTATTTTCTTAACCAGAATATTCAGTACATCCTTACTGGTCACAAAAGAGTGGCTTCTACAACTCATAGACCCAGATTACAGGCTAATTAACTAACCAAGACTGTCAGTATAATTAGGATCCTGAGCTTTTTCAGGAACACCAGCTACCGCAGCGGGCATGTCTAGCAACTACTGTAGCTTGCTTAATTGAAAAAGACTTGATAGAATTATTAAAGACTACAAGAATTTAAAACTTTTGATGAGACGGAGAACAAACATTTTTTGCGGGAAAATGCCAGAGACCAGAATTAAGCTGTAGCTGCGGAAAGAGGTGACTAAGCAGGCAACTATATCCATTTGGAATAAATCATTTTTATGCTAGTCACAGTGTGAATGAACATAATTATATGCCTCTGCAACATGAAATTTTTCCATGTTTTTCTCTTTCAGTTGCAAATCTGCTCAACTATCATGTTTAGCTTTCTCTTCAAAATGTTACTAATACTGTGTAGTAACACATCACTTGGACTATCCTTGCATTGGAAAATCGTAATCTCCAAATACCATGGGATTCCAAGCATGGGCCTATGAAAGGTTCACTGCAACCCTTTTTCTATATACAGTTTTTCATACATAAGTAAATAAGTAAATGCAAAGAGAAACTGCAAAAGATTTGAGAATATTTTGATAGGTCAAATGAAATCAAGATTTATTGCCCTCTAATTGCTTGCACCGGTATGCCTCTTTTACACTGAAGAGTGATTAAATAATCATGGACCCTGCAGATCAAAGTAGAAAGGGGCTCTAACTAGTAAAAATAATTATCTTAGCATCAGATCCAGGTCAGTAGATAAGAAATGCTACGTATGTGCAACTAGCTGGAAAATGTTAGCTGTCCTTCACGGTTTTCATATGCAACACGAAAGGTAATAGTCAATACATTTTACAATATTTTCAAAATGAGACTTCATTGACCTCAAAAACTCATACAGAGAGAAGATGACAGACTTATTAGCCAAAGAATTCGGGCAATTTTGTGCAGGCAAAGGAAGTCTATTTTCCTAGATTCAAGAAACTATTTTGCCCTCAGGTGAAATTTTGCATTTTGGTCATTCTAGCTGGAGAAAAAAAAAAAAGGTATCAGAATTAAGTGATATCCAAAGCAGCGGAATAACTAGTTTCACAAGACAAAGGCCTTTGGGGACTCTGCAAAGGTGGTTTAAGTGACAGCAGAGATGAAGGTTTGAACATATCAGTGGCAGAAGCTTCACACCTTCTCTCGGCTTCCCAGGGAGTTTGTGCCCTAGGACCCCGACACTCGCACAGAGGGCAGGGAGGGCCTTGCAGTGCTAAGAGCAAGGGATATTTTCATATATCTGCCTCCTTCACATAACATTTAGCCCCCTCGTCACTTACTCGAGCCTGATGACCTGCTGGGATAAGATCCCGCTTACTCTCAATCCCCCTTCCCCAGTCCTCCAAATTCCTTTCTGGTGCCAGCAGTTCCCTTTCCTATGTGGCCCTTGCACCTGGCTTCTCTATACATCCCTTTCCTAGCCTCAACCCCTGGCAAACCCTGCATCCTTCCGAGGTTCCCTCAGCCTTCCCACGCTCGGATATTTACAGTGGGAGTCATACTCCCCCGGCTCTAA
Source organism: Crypturellus tataupa (assembly GCA_034781795.1). Taxonomy (NCBI): domain Eukaryota; kingdom Metazoa; phylum Chordata; class Aves; order Tinamiformes; family Tinamidae; genus Crypturellus; species Crypturellus tataupa. Next base: position 1,422,370 of record JAWLRI010000460.1, on the reverse strand, counting down.
TCTGATCCTCATAAAACAGCAGTTTCATTTAATCACTGTCTCAAAGACCACAAATACATTTTATTAGACTTATCTACCCTTCATGGCGCACTGACAGCTTGCTGCAGCACCGCTCAGAACAAGGTGCTGATGCCAGCCCAGCAGAGCCCAGGGCTCTTTATAGCGCCGTGAAGCTGAGGGAGGGCTGGGGCTGCCCCTCCGCGGGGAGCAATTCTAAGTGCCCCCCAGTAATTCTGCCGTCTGCCTTTCGAGCACCCTCGCAGCTCCCTGCAGCTCCTTGTCCCTCTTGCCGAACACCAGCGCTGCGCCCTGCCCTGGCCCGGGAGCACCGCGGGAAGCTCCTCACGGACACCACGGCCAGAACGCCAGGAAGAAGAAACCGCACGAGATTGTCATTCAGCAAGAAAAAACAAAACCAACCATGAAACAGAACTAAAGCAAACTGTTACAAAATCAGCTAGCGGTGATTTTGCATGTAGAAAAATATCCAGGGAGAAACATCTATTGAAAGCTTAGTACCAAGATAAAAATCTGGGCCACCATTACCTTGGGAAAGCACGCTATTTTGGAACAACTTTGAACTTGGTCTGCCTCTAGAGTTGATCAGGAAACCATTTTCATCCTCAGCTCCTCCCAAAACATCGCTCTTTCTATCTTTAGGAACACGAAGGCATGTTTAGCAACACATTTGTCAATGTATTTTCTGATACATGCCATTTTCATTCTCAGAAAAAGCCTGGGAAGACAACGCAGAGTGACTGTGGAGGCACATCATCGCTAAAGTGCAGCTCCAAACTAACACGCCTCCCTGGTTCCGCAGCGTCTCAATTTACGTCTCAGGCTGAGGTCCCAAAGCGCAGGCTGCGTGACAGCGCGCACAAGTAAATATTCCTCTAAACAGTATCTGCCTTTGCAGAGCTGCAGGAAACACTGACTTCAGGGCCAGGACAAGGAGTACGGGTGTTCCTGAGCACCGCTGTTCTGGGGGTGCGAAGCGACGGCGGCTTCTGCCAGGGGCGGTTTTCCCGTCTCCCTCTTCCCGGGAGCAGCGTGTCCGGGCGCCCGGCAGGGCTGCACGCACCTGGGCTGCAGCAGCTCTCTTGCGGGATGAGCACACACCCCCATACACACGCAACGTAAATGCAATTCTTTAAATCCTTTATCAAATTCCTGCATTTTTAGGCACTCGAGAACTACCATATTAGCTCTACTGTAGTGCTGCTAATGTGCAAAGGAGCATATCCTTAAGAAAAGTTAAAGTCTGGCCTCAACTTTTATTTTTCCCTGGTCGCATGAATAAGAGGGTAACACAATGGTGTTGCCCAGCTATGTAATGCATATTCAACAGGAGAAAAAGTTTAAATCACTTACAAAAGTTACCTTTCTACCTAAAATGCAGCTTTAAGTTTATCCTCTGTTTTCCATAGCTTACAAGATGGCCAGCAGAGAGCATCGAGATTTTGTATGAAATGTTTTGTAGCGGGAGCAGTTTTATTTCCACAATTTGCAAAATACTCATGCAGCTGTACAAAGATAGAGAAATGAAAGTTTAAAAAACTGTTTATCAGACGCTGGCATTTTTCCTGCTTCGTAATTCAGAAAGGATCTCAGTAAAGAAAATTGAATTTGGCAATCCATTAACATAGATTTGATGCTCTCCCTGTTCATCTCTTGATGTCTCACCCCTTTCAGAAAAATGAAAATAACTCATGGAAGAAGAGTGGCAGTTCCCCGTATTTATCCACTATATTGGCAATTATTAAAACGCTGGAAGAGCTGCTGAGGCTCTGCTGACTCACGGTGGCAGAGGAGTCACTTGTTAGCTCCATGATGAAGCTGGGGGAAGGAGAGGCAATGCCAGGGAACAGCCACGTCTTGGGGCAGGGGCCCCAGTGGCCGCGTACCAGCCAGCACAGCGCTCAGGAGGAAGGATCTCCGTGCTCTGGGCAACCCTGGGTGCTGGGCTTGCACCCAGCCTCATCTCACCTTGGTTAGAACGTGGCTGAGCCACCTCAACCAGAGCTGCCTAGTCCCAGACGTGCCCCACGGCGCGTGGAGGAAGAACGGCAGCTCGAGAGAGGGGTGCTGGCCCGAGGGGTGGGCTCCTTTGGGGGACACCAGCCCCATGCGGACATGCACGGGGGACACACGGGTGGCCTGGCAGCCTGCCGCTCGCTCCTCGGCCCTGCAGCTCCGCTGCAGGTGCCGCAAACAAGCTCTGCCAGAGAACAGCACCTGCTGACAGAGATTAACAGAGGAATTGACCCTCTCCAGGGACCTGACCCACAGGATGAATTTTCACAGGATGTGACTTGATGCCACCAACTATTTTGGCTCAGGGCACGAGCCAAATGTCCACGGTTCTGCCTGGGACAACTGCACTCCTGATTTAGGCATTACAGGGAGCTGCTTTAATGCTCGTGGGATCAACCTAAGCCTGAAGTCATTCACACAGTCTGAACATTAGGCAATGTTGGCATTTTAAAGCGTGAAAAATTCCAGGTTTCATATCATTTTAAGTTTTGCAGTGCTCACAGCAGCACGTAACAAGGGAAAAGTTAAAGCATGTTATCTGAAGGGGTATGGATGCTGCCTCAGAGAGGAAAACAGGTTCCCAGAGCTGTCTGGTTACATTTGAGGGAGCGTAATTTGGAGTCTGCTTCTCTCGGGGCTCTAGCCTATTCTTGCAAGGCTCCGAGCCATGAGTTTACACTTCCCACCATCTGCTCTGATCACAGACTGCTTGGTGAAGGCTGCTAGGAGGGTGCACTTGCTCTAATGCCACCTTACCTCATCACAGGGGAGAAGGGAAGATTACAGAGGAACAGAAAGGTTCTTCATGCAACATACCCGGGCTGTCCAGAGTCCCACGTTACTCACTGCACTTTCACATAAAACCCTGTCTAGGTCACAAGTCGCAGTAAAAACTGTTACCCGATTCAGGTACCACACCAAGCCTGTTCAGCCCCCATGCAGTAAGGGCCGTGGAAGCCTGGGTCTTAAGGGTTCATGTTGGGGAAGCAAGAGACCGCAAGCCAGGAAATAAATGAGTACAGTACTGTCCCTTCTAACCTCCTGGCACCGGGCCTTGCAGCAGAAGAGAGAAGAGTAAAAGGGCAAAATGTCAGCTACAAAACATTTTTCATGTCATAAAATATAGTGTCCCCACTGAAATACTTGATTAGAGAGACACTGAGGGGCTGATACTTCACTAAAAGCAGCAGTGAGCTATTGCAGAGAGGTCGCACGCGCACATGTGTAATGCAATGGGGATGGGGGGAACAACTTCAGCATTGAAGATCTGTATCTGTGTCCTACAAATGCCACGTTAGTCTTTCACATAATAGTCTCAGGAGCACACACTGAGCTTTTAAATACTCAAAACAGCCTTCACAAACAGCAAAAGCAACTAAGAGGATTTGGCTGTTTTGGCGCATCTCTAGTTCGCGCTGGAGCTGCCCATCCTGCCCCTATTAGTCACTCGGAACAATCACTCTTTTCCCAGCAGAGCTCACTCATTTGCAAGATAAAAGGCAGACATTTCTGCACATGCCCATAATATTCTTCACCGCTGGGGGCAGCTTTACATAAGACTGCATTCACGGAGAGCAAAGCAACAGTCGGACGGCGCTTTCGGCACGCCAGTGCGCAGAGCGAGCCGCGCTCGGCGCCGCGCGGGCTCAGCCTCCCCGCGCGACACGGCCGCTTCCCGGGCGCCGAGGGGGGAACTGCTGCCCTATGGAATACAGATGCCGGAATGCAGATAGCTAACGCTTGCGTGGAGGAATCTAACATGCTCTCCTGTAAAGAGAAATTTTAAACGCCAGGTTCCTAACTATAAAGATGCAAAAACGTAATATCCATGAAGATCCTATCACCTAGGAAGACTTTGACATTTTGCTGCGAATGCCGTGTTGGGATTGATTTATTTTTGGAGTGTTCTGCATGGCTGGCCAAGAATAATGTTCCAAAATCGGTCCATCTCCCAAGGGGTCCAATTTTTCTTCCTGGGTGTCAGCGAGCCCTGACTCACTACAGTGCAGCTGACAGGGGCTGCCATGCTTGTGGCACACTAAGCAAAAAACAAAGACCTAAGGACGACCTTTGAACAACACAAAGGATGGGTATGTTTTCCATGTTCTCTCTTTTTTAATATATAGTTCATAGCCACTGCATAGCCTCTGCTTTAATTACTCCATAGACTTACCTTGATGTGATTTGTGATTACAGTTAAATTGCTTAGGGATTACATCCTTTTCCCAACTGTTTTGCAATTTATAAAGACATTCTTAAAAAAAAAAAAAAAGAAAAAAAAATCTGAGTAAAGAAAACAATGTGAAAAGTAGTTGAGTCAAGCTAGGGATTTTAAATGACTGTTGCAATAAAGATTTTAGCATGATTTTTAAAAAATGACTGATGTGTGGGGGGATAACTTTTCTAAGTTGTTTTTATTTCCAGGTTTCAATGTAATTAGGCTACTGAGCGGATCAGCTGTAGCTCTGGTAATAGCCCCTACTGTATTACTGACAATGCTTGCTTCTGCTGAACGAGGATGCCCTAAGGGCTGTAGGTGTGAAGGCAAAATGGTATATTGTGAATCTCAGAAATTGCAGGAGATTCCCTCGAGTATATCTGCCGGTTGTTTAGGTTTGTCCCTCCGATATAACAGCCTCCAAAAACTAAAATACAATCAATTTAAAGGTCTTAATCAACTCACCTGGCTCTATTTAGACCATAACCACATCAGCAATATTGACGAAAATGCTTTCAATGGAATACGCAGACTAAAAGAGTTGATCTTGAGTTCCAACAGAATCTCCTATTTTCTTAATAATACCTTCAGACCTGTGACAAATCTCCGGAACTTGGATCTCTCATACAATCAGCTGCAGTCTCTGGGATCTGAGCAGTTCAGGGGCTTAAGGAAGCTGCTGAGTTTACATTTGCGATCCAATTCCTTAAGAAACATCCCTGTTCGAATATTTCAAGACTGCAGGAACCTTGAACTGTTGGACCTGGGTTATAATCGGATACGGAGTTTAGCAAGGAATGTCTTTGCGGGCATGATCAGACTGAAAGAGCTTCACCTGGAGCACAATCAATTTTCTAAGCTCAACCTGGCACTTTTTCCAAGGCTAGTCAGCCTTCAAAACCTTTATTTACAGTGGAATAAAATCAGCGTGATAGGACAAACTATGTCCTGGACCTGGAGCTCATTACAAAGACTTGATTTATCTGGCAATGAAATCGAGGCTTTCAGCGGCCCCAGCGTTTTTCAGTGTGTGCCCAATTTACAGCGCCTCAACCTGGATTCAAACAAGCTCACATTTATTGGTCAGGAGATTTTGGATTCCTGGATATCCCTCAATGACATCAGCCTTGCCGGGAATATATGGGAATGCAGCAGAAACATTTGCTCCCTGGTAAACTGGCTTAAAAGTTTCAAAGGGCTGCGGGAAAATACAATCATTTGCGCCAGCCCCAAAGAGCTGCAAGGGGTCAACGTGATCGACGCGGTGAAAAACTACAGCATCTGTGGCAAGAGCACCACGGAACGGTTCGAGCTGGCACGAGCTCTCCCCAAGCCGACGCTCAGCCCCAAACCCGCCAGGCCGAAGCACGACAGCAAGCCGCCCGAGCCGCCGACCGCCGCGGCCACCGAGGCGAGCGCGGAGGCCGAGGCCGAGCCCGACGCGGAGCACATCTCCTTCCACAAGATCATAGCGGGCAGCGTGGCCCTCTTCCTCTCGGTGCTCGTGATCCTGCTCGTCATCTACGTGTCCTGGAAGCGCTACCCGGCCAGCATGAAGCAGCTGCAGCAGCGCTCCCTCGTGCGCAGGCACAGGAAGAAGAAGAGGCAGTCGCTGAAGCAGATGACGCCGAGCACGCAGGAGTTCTATGTCGATTACAAGCCCACCAACACGGAAACCAGTGAGATGCTGCTCAACGGAACGGGACCCTGCACGTACAACAAGTCGGGCTCCAGGGAATGCGAGGTATGAACCATTGTGATAAAAGAGCTTTTAAACACTGCTAAATAGTGGTGCTTTACTGAACTCTAGGGACTATAAAGGGAACGTTTTTCTCACTCCTCTGGCACAGCTCTGCCATGTCACTTTTTTGTACAATCATAATGCTGGTCATTTTACTCTCATACATAATCAACTCATTGAGATTTGAATACCGCAATCAATGTGAAGCCTGAGCTCTGCTTTAATACAATACCTATTGTACAAACCCTCTATTGATCATTAAAGTCTCACTTGTTTTTAAATAGAAAACTTCTTTCATAACTAACCCACTGCACCTGCAGTGAGTGTGCCTCTGTGTAGGGAGAAAAATGACAACAGAGCCAAAAAAAAGAGATAAAAAAAGACCAAAAAAAGAAAAAGAAAAAAAAGAAAAAGGACCCTTTCTCTCAGCCTCCCAAACCCTGCCCATGCCCCGAAAGCCACTTGTTTAACCAAGAACAACTTGCCCGTCCCAGAGGCAGCCGCTGCATCCAGAGGCATCGCCTGCCCCGCGGTGCAGGGTGCCCACGCGCAGCGGCCCCGGCAGCGCCGGTGCGGAGCGGCCCCAGCAGCGCTGGCCTGGGCAGCGCCGCGGGACGCAGGCGCCGGGCAGCCAACACGGTGCCTGGCCGGAGCGGCCAGCAGCCCGGCGCTGAGCACACCCACGGCTGCGCTGGGCACAGGGAAACCGGGGCTTGATAAACAAGCAGAAAAGAAAAACTGTAGGATGGGGTTAACTGCACTGCATTATAATACAGCTTCTGAGGCTGATAACTGCTTATTGAAACCTGTTTATGTGACTCTATACAAAAGATGCCAGTGTTTATCCCTTATATCCAGTTGCCTTTCAGAAAGCAGTCAAAAGGCATTCATTAAACGAGGAGCAGAAATTCCTTATTGATGCAATTAGAGGAACTCAAACGGGCAGTAGCAAAAGCAAGGCCACTTCCTGCACACATTTGTTCGAGTGCTCATTAGAAATTCTCTTTTTAAGACTGTCAAAGACATTAATGTAGCTGAGGAAACCATTAAATCTATCATTTTCTTCTATTTCTTTTTATTTGGTGGGCTGGGCTTGTTAAGGTTTTGTGACGTATTTTGCACTGTCCTTCTAATAACTAAATGAAGCTTCATTACTTGCAAAGCCAAACAGTACACATTTTAGAAAGAAAACAACAAAAAAAAGCCACAACTGTAAATAGCTTTCAAGAAAAGCTGGTTACTCACTAATACAGGCAACCAGAGTCCTTAGGGATATCAGTGACAAAATAGTCTTCCATTTTAGCATAATCCTGGTGACGTTACAAGAATTCACAGACATTCATTTTTAATGGAAATTCTCCATCAGGGCTTTCTGGGCAGAACTACAGATTGGTAATCTGGCTACTCCCCTGCCTCCCTCTCCCAAAGCCATGTCATTACTGATTGCAGAAGAATTTAACATCTCCCATATTTGCAAATAAATCATATCTGTTATATATGTTGATGGTCTACTGAATAGCAAGGTTATCTTTCCTCACTCTTGAAATAATACAGCAGCGCCTTTGCAGAAGCCAGTCATTAGATTAATTATCTGTATTTTGGAACTTGATTTGGCTGAGTAAACTGCACGTCTCGAATCACTCAGGAGGGAAGGGTTCCACAAAGCAGTTGCACTGCAGCAGATTGAGAAAAGCCAAACCTTTAGCAGAGAGTTCTGCTGAATTTTCATGGAAAGAAAAACAAGTCAAGCCACTGACCCTGAGCTACGCCAGACAGCACGAAAACAAGGCTAGAAAGCAGCTCTTAGGAAAGGAATGCACTTGAAGTACATTTTTACATATGATGGAGGTACTCTCAGTTTTAAGGATTGTGGGCAGGAACCAACAAGGAGCAGAAGCAGCAGGGAGGCCCCGCAGCACCAAGAGCAGCGAGGGTCTCCCGTGGTCCCCAAGGCCAGTGCTTGGGGGGCCCAGGGATCCTGTCCACGGCCTGGGTCGCAGACTGAAAGCAGCTGGGAAGGTCCATGCAAATGGAATTCTCTTGGCTTGGGAGGGCTCAGTCTTTAGCAGCAAATCTTGGTAATCTCTGTACTGAAGGATTAGGGTGTTCTGGGAGCGCCATGCTAAGAACCATCTCTGCATTTGAAGAGCCTTCAATGTCTGCATTGGTGACTGACATTGGGTACAGCCAAAGCAAAAAGATTTGGCTCAGGATATGCATATATGTGTGTGCGTACATACACATGCATATATATGTGTGTGTATGTGTGTGCACATATGAACAAAAATTCTCCTATTTCTTAGCTATGGGAGTGCCCAGTACACTCAGAAAATAATTTCATTCTATTAATTCGGGTTTTTTCTATTTAAAAGTATTCAACGCATCTTCTAAACAGTGTTGCCTCCTTAATGGTCTGTGGTGGTGAACAAGTTGTAAATAACTTGGAGCTTGGCTACATGTGCTCCTACCTTTCCAAAGCCTTGTTCTAACACATCAATACTCAAAAGCAGCAATCCACAACCTCCTACAAAGGGTGATACCTGTAGGATTATTACTAGCTCCCTTAGGAAAATTGTTAATTGTAGGTGTGAAAAAGAGAATAAGGCCAGTATATCATTAATCGTAGATGGATAACATAAATAATGCTGAAAAGCCAGCATGTTTATATTCGAGTACAGGCATGCCCAAAGAGCAATTAATTCAGTTATTGCCTAGGAAACACCTAACAGCCTTCCCTTTCCATACGCTTCCAGATAGACACCAAGCACAGATGTGCGCAGAATTGCCACTCCAGTCATGGGTAATGAAAGTGCTGTCTGACTATGCAGCAGAAAACACTCAGCATAACTAATTGAACCCTCTTGCACAGCCTCAGAGCTCAGCTGTTAAATCGCACTCTGGTGGCCACGGCTCAGAAACCATTTTAAACCAGCTTTACAGCATGTTATAACACATTGGAGTGTGGATTTAATGTGGGCAACGACTGTATGAGCCAGGCTAAATTTAGTCTGACCCCTGCTCCGCTAACCAACACCACAGAAGTGACTGGTGCTGGGTGACAAGGCCATTGCCCCGGAGCCACCAACCCTGCTCCTCTCGCAGGTCTGGTTTGCAGGGTCACAGTGCGAGCGACGCCGGCTCGCGAGGAAACTCTCGCTACTACTCAGGGTAACGCGACTGAAGCTTTAACACTTCAAACAGCGGGAGAAGAAACTGCCTACTCCCTTCCTGCCTATTTGAATAGGGGAATCCAGAATCTGGGCTCAGCTTGGTCTTGGTTGTGGACGTTTTGGTGCGGGAGTCTCACATGAGTCTGCAAAGCCAGGCACAGAGCAGCGAGTCCTCAGCGAGGGCCGGTGGCGTCAGCAGCTCTTACCAACCCCGGCTGCTCCAGCAAGAGCTTCAGGCTCCAGCTCACAAAGGGGCCTCTGTGGGATCTGCTCATGGCTTGGCCATCCTGGAGAGGCTCTCAGTGCTGTTTACATATACCTGGTTTAGGACAGCATGGATGCATTTTAAAGACTTCTAAAATTACTCTTCTATTGCTTTTCCTTAGTCTCATCTAGTGTTTTGGAGCTAGAAGTCAAGGGCAAGACATTTCGCTCTACATCTGCCCAGGCCAGTCTTCATTTTCATTGGCTTTGCAGTGGATATTTGCAGGGACAAATGCTAGCTGAAGCCACCAAACTACGATTTTTCACTTTATTGTGGCATACCAAAAATCTTAAAGAAGGTAGGGCATCCCTCACTACAGTAAGGCTAGGTGTTTGCAGGAGATGTTGGGAGGACAAGAGACAGCAAAGGAAACACCACCAAAGATCTGAGGTTATTTGTTCATGATCACTACTCAGCTGAGGACTGGGAAGATAACCCAGGCTCCCTCCTCAGATGGCCTCCTATTCCGTGGACTACATCGCCTCTCAATTATGAGACTGAGATGCAATTCAGCAGCTCCTAGAATAAGTCAAGTGATATTCCAAAATTATAACCTCCATTGAATGCTCATCTTTGGGGGAAAAAATAGCTAATGCACTAAGCAAATTCAAGCAGACTTGTAATGTTCATTCACTGTGCTGAGATTACCTCCAGCAACTGCAGAGGAAGCCCATAATAATGAGAACAAGTGGCTTGTGAGCAAGGAGCACAAGCCTCCCTGCTGGCTGCCGGGGTTTCATTATGCACTACCCACACTGACACACTCATCATGCCTTGCAGTTTGGCAACTTATTATGAACTAGCGAACCTTGATATAAAATGCAACTATAAAATTAACATAAATGTAAAATATTCCTGAAAATACAACTAGAAATTTTGAGTTTGCTGTAAGCAACTCTAGATAAATATTCTCCCAGATGAATTCCAGTGGAACAATAGTGACATCCAGTGGGTACTTACCTTAATCACAGGGGTCTATTGTTCAATTAATTTATGTTTGTCTCTTTACTTTGCACCTTTTTCTGCATAACATGATAGCAGCATATATTTCCTTTAACGTGGATCTTATTAGAAGTTCAACTGTACTACGATCCACCTCTGTATTCCAACCTTAACCCAGATGCAGTGAATGAGTGGAGAGAAAGACTAGATCAATGCCAGCAAGAAATGGTCCATCTAGCGCAAAAGGATCTGCTTTTACTAAGGACCATTAATGAGTAAGCAAGGACAAGAGAAGTAGCAAAATTCAGATTTAGAAACTACTATTTTACATTAAGCTATCCCCAAAATAAACTAAGCTTATAAAGCAATTCATTCAAATTCCAAACAGGAGATTAAAAAGAGTATTTTGAGTTCAATTTTACCACCCTGAGAGAAGCGCACTATTAGACATCAAAGGGAAGGTCACCAGCCCCTGGGAACCAGTGAAAGCAACATCTTCATCTCCAAAATGCATAATGTACAAAAGATACAAAAGCAAATTATCTGAGTGAAAATGTAAGAGCAATGCGGGAAAGATCAAATTCCCAGGCAGTAATCACACCAATGGGAGACTTATCAAATACATGAATACACAACATATTTGCTTGTGAAGATCAAATAGCTGTCCAAATGTTAATTACTTTAACCTACTTCAGAATCAACTTAATCACTTTTTTACCTTGCAGCAACCTCTGATATGTATTGCATTAATTACTTCATGCCTCAGAGCTTCTCTATGTCAATGGTTAGGGCAGCAATATTAAAACCACAACGAACGATGCAAGTTGATGAAGTCAGGATTGCAGCCAGTGTATGTAATACAGATTTAGTTTCCCTTAACAAGATGCACAAGAACTCGTTTCACTCCCCATTGAATGAAATATAGTCATACTTGTAATCTTTTTTTAACGTCCTTAATTGTGTTTGGAGCACACTAATCATCAACAGGTAGCTTTGATTTTTATCTTTCCCAAATGCAGCGTTAGCACAGTGGAGCACAGGACGGGACCCTGAGGTGAACTCATGTTCCTGGCTACTTCTTGGTATTCTGGTGGATGGATCACAGTAGGCTAAGAAGAAGTAAGAAGTGGCCATGGACAGATCACCTGTGAGGTCTTAAATTAAAAAAGGAGTTTGTTCAGGGGACTCTGGGTCAGTTATCTCCACGTTGTTGGGCAAGATTTTACGTAAAAGAAATCAAAGAATCACAGTTGAGAACAAGAACATCCTGGTAAAAGCAATAACCAAGAAAAAATTGTGGGGACAAGTAACGTGTTGTATTTGATCACCTTTCATAGAAAGCACATGCCTCCCCACAAGTCTTGACTGGGATATATCAACACATAGTGCTACCATGACTGCAGCATTAGCATCTTAATGTAAAAGCAAGCTCTGTTTACTGGGAGGTGGCAAAATGCAGTAAATCCCTATTCCTTTCCTAATCCTTCTTTCTAAAGAGATAGGCAAAACATACTTAAGTTATTACAGGAAATATTTTACATTCACATAATAAACACAAGTTTAAAGTCCTCCATTACTGAATCCAGGAAATCTTGTAATAAAACAAAATCTTTAACTTTTTCTTACTGTTTCTCCCAAACTCTTGGGCTTGCCAAGATAAAATTGGAAGAGCTTGTAGAGTTCAGACTGAAGCAGAGGACTCAAGGAAAGCCCTCAAATACAGACACGGGAAACTAGAACATCTTAATTACTCCTCTACTCACACTCCAAACAAGGACCTTACCAGGCTTATTGCTTCATTACACGGTTAAGAAAATCAGCTGCCAATTCTCTGCCCAAATCCTTTTCTTCTTAAAACTAACAAAACATCTACCCAGCTAGGTCTCCCAGGAACCTCACTGTGCTCTGCTGAAACAACAAAAAAAAAACTCCTGGATATTGGCAGCCTCTGCAGCAGTTGTCAAACTTCCATAGTTATTATTCTCCCTGGAAATCCAGGAGCAGCTCCCACACGAGCAGTGTGCTCTACCCGCACTGCACCCCGGTGTGATATACTAACTACAGGAACAAGTGGCATCTTTATGGCTGCTGCTGTCGGTGGGCATAATTACTCAGAGAGACAGGAAAAGGAGAAGACTCACTAAAAAGCCCACATATGTCCTTTAGTGCTCTGCATATGCCTTTTAGTACTGGCAAAAGATCAGGGAGAATCTCAATTTCTCTACGAGCTGGACAAGAGGGCATGAAAGATAAAAATCACATTCTGAAAGAAAACAATTGGAATACTAAAAACAGTATTTGTACATTTCTTAATATATTTTAAACGTAATTTAAAAAAATCCTACTGCCTAGTTCTCTGGTTAAACATAGAACAAAAACTTCCCTGCCATTTTTATTTCACGTCTAGCAGTAATAGGAAGAAAATACCTTCTGCTGATATAAGCAGCATTGCTGGGAAATTGTGGGACTGAGTTGACATAGGGATGATCAAAATATGTTTCATCTTACTATTCTGTTGTTCCTCATAAAACTATGTTCAGTGTCTCTAGAAATGATGTGATAGCGGTAGCTGGTAACCTTTACATTGCTCTAGCTGGGTGCAGCCTCCAACGTGTGTTCTGTGCTTCACGACAAAATACAGAGTAGTTGCGGTGTCCTCTGCAGCCAGGGAGCAGCTTGCTGACCGCTTCAGTAGTGGCTCTTTAACTACAATCTGTAATAATGGTAACAGGCACACAGTTTTACAGTTCTGATTTTTAATCATGCACTTATGTCTTCCACTTCCTTAATGGCTGCAAAACTCACAAATCAGTTTCAAAAAATGGTAATGAGATAATCAGTCCCTTCTGCTGGTTCAGCTCTAGCACAGGAGGAAAAGTGTGCACAAAATGTTCAAAAGTACATACAAAATCTCCAGTGGAAACTGGGCATCCTAATTGCCTTTGTAATTCTTCCCTTCAGTGATCTCCAGATTAGAAGTAGTTGTAGATGAAGGAAACCTGAAGACTGAACATGTGGTCTGCCAGAGCGTAGAAAATGTGCAATAATAATACATTAATTGTGCAGTCTCTGGGCCCCTGAAAATACAACCACCATAAATAGATTCTTTGATCCAAACTACAGATTTTATAATATATGTTTTAGTATATGACTTATTTCTAGTTATGGAGAAATATCTATCCGGCTTGGGGTAACACGTGAAAACCCAGGCAGCAGTGGACTGCAAGTTGATGCCGTTCCTTACTCCCACTTTTTTTTTTTTTTTAAGCTATAGAATTACTGGAACCATACAGAAAAACACCTTAAACTTCATCTGACTTCAACTTTTTGCTATTTATTTTTCAGTTTCCTATGATCTGTCCTGTTTACTTTAGAACAGACTACAAGAAAAATTTTAAAAGCTGCAAAGGGCAATTTAGGGATGCAGATGCCACTCACTCGCAGCAATAGCTGAGCTCTTCCCTTCAATATTCTTTCCTCTCGGCTCCTCCCTAGACTGGACCTTGTAAGGCTGATTTGTAAGAAGCACAAAGTGCTCTGGGCAGCTTCAGGAAGCTGCTTGTTAGCAAGGTTCCTTGGAGCCAACGGACACAGCTGCGGCCCAGGCACAGGGAGGCCACAGCAGGTTCCTCCTCCACCTCAGGTGGGTTGCACCTCGAGACCAGTGTGGACGCTGGGAATGGGCCTCTCAAAGGGACTGCCACTAATTCCCATCACGCACATCAAAAATAACTGGCCTCAGAAAAGGAAACAGCTCAGTATCTATTTCTTAACCAATTTGTTCTCCACTAAGAATGATCATAGTAACCCTAACCAAAAATATAACCAAGAACCAAGATTTGAGAGAAGGATCATGCTTTTCTCTTCAAAAATACAACAAATTCAAACAATCACTCCAGCGTATTAGGGTTTGTAGGAAACACACTGATACTTGTAAAACGGCACTTTCCCATGGCAGTATTCCCCTTCCAGCCATGAGCAACACGAGTCCCATCCCTAGAGCAGCGCGCTGGGCTCCCCCCTGCACTGCCCTCCCGGAGCAGCTCCTGCCGAGGCGCGGGCAGCCCCAGCGCCCACACCACATCCAGCAGCAATTCCCAGTTCAGAGCCCAGCCCCACGGCGCCCACCCGCCTGCCCACAGAGCGATGGGAGCCCTTCTGTGGAGACTTTTCCTAGGGATAATTGTGTCTATTCCAAACAGCCCCTGCACTTTTAAGACTAAATTACCATTTTGTTTTTTCACCAGAACATTACCATTCTCAGTATTTGTCCATGACAGTTTCCCCACTATACGACTGACACAAATGGGGATCTGCAGCACAACTCACTATGTTACTTGCCATCCGTAGGATTCGGGTGCCATTACCAATTACCAGCCAGTAATGTGGCCTTCATTAAAAACCACGTGCCTTCAAACATACATAAAGTTGGACAATGTATTTCTAATTATCCTTAATGATACTATCAGCTATGAATGTATTGTTCCCTTTTGCCAGTGATAATATGGGGAAAAATCCTAACATCTAAGTCAGAATCCTATACATTAAAACTTTCAAGCTTCAAATTTTTTCCTAAGCGGCTTCCTATTTTCAAAATTCATATGTCAATAATAAACTGTAACTACTACAGGGGAAGCAATCAGCTCTGCAAGGCAGCCTGTGCTTAACTGCCAGTAACCAAGTTCTACATTCGATGTTTTCTCCTACTTCCAGGGTTTGTTTTACAGCTTAGAGAAGCCTGCAGACCCCAGCTGTGGCCTCTCAGCATTCCTTTGCCTTTTTATCGATTTCTGTACGTGATCTTTCTTAGGACAAATCTTGAAACATTTTGAAGTGAAAAGCTATTGCCTACCCAATAGAGCAGCAGGCAACGATGCTGTAAGGGGAACAGTGCCTATGAATGGCAGGCAGCTCGCCCTTAATTTCAGTGTGCTGAAATCTAGCAGTATTCCCAGAGGTTTCTTTTTATGAATGTTTGATAAAGCACAATACCTTACACAGTAATGCGCAAGTCCCTGCTATCCAAAAGGATGTGTTTTTTCTTCTGTGGTCTACCATATAATCGTAGTTTGTGACAGAACCACCGAGATATTTTTGTAGCAGAATAAAATAGGTTATGTAAGTGACATAATAGATTGCACTCTCCGATCTGCAACCATGTCATCTTTGGACTGTAATAGTATCGTTAGTTACAATTTCTACCTAAAAGTAATAATCATAAATGAATTCCCCCAGACCCATGGCCCTACTCATTTGTATGCTTTGGCTTCCTGTATAAACCGACACGGCAAATTCTAAATTTAACAAAGCCAATTTCTTTTAAAGCCTCATCACACTAATTACAGCCATCTAGTGTGTAAAATACATTTTGCCAGTAAGGACCAGAGGATTTCAATTAAATGTAAATCCTTATTCAGCACTCTAAGCTCTCAGTGGCTGGAACTCATTAATGAGATGATGAAAAGCAAATGCTCCCGACTGCAGACTCGCAGTGAGTGCCTCTGAGGAGCACCCATCCTTCCCACCCAGCGCCCCACGCTCGCTGCCCCACGGCCCCCACGCCTCCCAGCCACACGGAAATGTCCCTTGTCCCAGTGTCACATACCCTGCAATTCCAGGCTGGCAAGCTGTGCCTCTTGCAAGCCTTGTTTACAAACCCGCGCAGCTCCAGCAGCTGTCCAAAACAACAGCATAGCTGAGAAACTTTGACATGGCAGAAAGACTCATCAAGTAACCAGGAACACGAGATACACTGAAATAGGCTCAACTATGCAGAAAAAAAAGGAAGGGAAAAAAAGAAACTATTTTGAATATCTGTAGCTTGTGCAGGATCCCTGTACTATGATCTTTAATGTGAAAATTAACATAACATGATGTTCAAAATCTGTTTGACATCAGCAAACTGGAGTTATCACTGAGGTAGGGGCCTTGCTGTAGCAGCATGCTAAATAGTTAAGAAGAACTGAATTTTGTGTTAACTATTTATTGTGATACAACATGGGTACTGTAGACAGGATATATTCTCTGATAGGGAAAGAAGGCACATTTGCCAGAGACAAATTTCTCAGTTTAGTTATTAATCTCTTCCATTTTTTTAATGCACTTGCAAAGGCCTTTGCAGATAGAAGGCCTCTGTTTATCTATAGGACAGGTTTCCAGGCAGACAGTTCTGCTGCAGTTTATAGACAACATTTCCTCCGCTGCTGTGGTTAATTAAAATGCATGGTTATAACAGGCTCTCTTAGAGCTGCAGCTGAATAATCCATGCTCCCTTTCTCCTCCGCAGCACAGTACGCTTCGCGGCTATTTAATACGGCTGCTCCAGGAGAGTTTAATCAAAGATTTCCAACCTCCACTCTGGAGCGAGAAGTCTTTCCTTTTTTGTAAGGTTTCAAGTAAAATGCTCATTTTCATAAAGCTCCCCACTGAATGAGCGTAACCGGCACCATTTACCTGTGCCCTTCATTCAATTAAGTGCTTGTTTTATTCCATTTAACATTTGCTCCTTCACTTCTCTGCAACCCCAGCACAAAGGAAAAATAAACATTATCTCAAGTTATTTCTAGCGTAAATCTTTAAGTCCTGTTTTGCTGAATGAATTCAGCAGAATGGCTTTGAAGGGGGAGGGCAGCAGGGACAACTGCAGAAGCTGACAGAAAACCTGGGCCAGGCAGCAGACGGAGCAGGACTGGAAGCAGCAATGCAGCTGCTCGGCAGCACGGGCTGGCACGGCACAGGGGCTCATTTAGTCAGTAAGATTAAAGCGTGGGGGGATCTGAACAAGAAACCTCTGCGGCTGGATTTCTGCTCAGACTGTACCCGACTTGGGGGGCACCCAGGTGCTGCACTTATCCTGATGTGGGTAGAGAAGCAGCGACTACTCTGACAGAAGCAAACCCCCGTTTGCTGCACCTGCAGCAAAATAGCTTGCCTGGGATCGCCACTGTATTTCTTACAGCAGCAGCTCTGCCAGCATCCCCTAGGTCGGGGAATTTCTGCTTCTTTGAGAGGAGGTTGTATCCTGAGTCTCTCTGTTTTGTTTTGTTACAAGGATTCGTTTGCATGCCTACAAGTGGTTTAATTTTTCCCCTTTCTGCAGATTTATTATCATTTTTGAACTGTTAAACTGCATGGGCTATTAGAAAGTCTGAACATACCTTAGCTAGGCCAGATCAACTTCAAGTCTCACCGGCTTCATGTTTACCTGCCCAGGGAGCAGGTACCTGCCCGCCGGCCGAGAGGAGCTGCTCCCGGAGCCGCGTTCTCTCTCTGTACAGACGGGTGCCCAGGCTGCTGAGGGCACCTCACAGGGGTCAGACCCATCGTCCTGCTGCTCCCTCCACGCCGCAGGAGGAAGAACCCCTGCTCGTGCTGCTCCCACTGCCTTACTCTATTTCAGTGCTTGTTTAATGGAGAAACCAGGGTACTTTTCAGGGCCTTCAGCAGCATCATTAGCTTTCTCAGGTTAATTATCAGCTCAGGCACATTATTTTTTAGGAAGTCCCATTTTGCTTAACAGTATCTTTATACTGAGTATAAGGAGAATACTCTGTATCAGTAATAGCCTTATGCTTTCCTATCCCATCAGGGCTCCAGCAGTCCAAGCTTCTAATGGGAAAGAAGCCAATGGCAATATCGATGACCATTAACTCTCCCTTTCTTTTCTGCTTTTGCAATGTTTTGGAGTCTAGTTTAGCCTTGTTGCCTACGCACTGCAGAGCTGAGGCTCAAGTAAAGCCCGGCACAAAAGTAAATGCCTGACCCAGACGACAGAAAAGCGAGACACTGGCAGCTAGTACAGCCTACAAAGCAATGCAGTTAAAACTCCCTATCCCAGGTAGCAAGAGGAAGCCTGAGCCCATGGTTGATGACAGCCCTAATGACAATTTTAAGACATTTAATACTTCAAGTAAATGTGGAAGAGTTTCATTTCAAACAGACAAGAGGAGAGATTTTCAAACCTTCCACGAGTGCCATGTAGAGCTGCCACAGCCTCTGCTCCCCTGCAGCTAGCCGGTTCCACAGCAGAGAAACGGGCTCTGGTTCTGACAGCAGCCCCAGGTCTCCCGGGGAGGCCACGCTGGGTAGGTGAGAGCTGGCTGACTTTCAAGCGCTTAAATTCCTCGCCGCACTGGATGGCTCGGGGCCCGAGAGGTGGGGCAGGACAGAGTACTCTCCATCTCTGCCACTGACATGAATGCAGAGGATGATATACTGCTGCTAAAAGCACAAAACACTCTTTTACTCTCACTCCCCTTTTTACTTGACTTGGGTTGCTTGGCTGGAAGACAAGTATCAGCAGTTTTTCCAGCGAATAAGCATCCTAGCAAACTCCAAGGAAGATGGAGCTCTAAAAGAGTGTCCTGACACGAGGGTGCTGTGGGGATGGTCACCGTGGAGCCACAAGGGCATTTTGAAAAGTTTAAGCTTCATGCTAAATTCATACATCAAAGCATTCCCGAAGGTTAGCTGAATATTACAGAAGGCTGTCACAAGCTGCAGCTGTAAGGCAGCTGCACGAAAGTAGGACAGCGGTATCACGCTGACAAGAAGCCTCAGCACTTTGCGCCCTCCTCGCCACACGAGCATGACTTGTGCTGGCTGCAGCCTCTCAGCAGCAGCTTTTCAGCAAAGTCCCCGAGTCCCCGAGGTGAAGTGACAGAGGCCTAAAGTGCCCCTTCCCTCTTCGCATGCAGGGGCTGAAGCGTCCCTGCTCCGCAGCATCCCTGCAGGTCGCTGCGGCGCGGGGCCGGGTGGCAGGAGCTACAGCAGACTGTGACGTTACCGCGAGCAATGCTGCTGCGGGTTGTCGAGGAGAAGCAGAGACCTGGGCACCACCAACGGCCTGTGTTTTACAGAGCGTTATGCGTCGTGTGAGCACTCCGTGCAGCACTGCTCATGTTTAGATCACCCTCTGTTAAACTGGCCTAACATGCAGGAAACCTGCAAAGACTTTAAATGCAGGGTATGAGGGAAGACGGTACTTTTTTTCATATCAGAGATAAAAAGTAACATAATTTTCCAACAGTCTCTAATTGAAAGTAAACAGCTTATCAAGTCTGATATTTATTAATTAATAAAGAACATAGCCTTCCTCCCCATCTGCTTCATGATACAATTAATTATAGTTAGAAACAAATGACACTCCTGTACTTTTAACAACAAAAATACTGCAGCACCTTTCCCTAGAGGTTCTTGGAGCGCTCTGCAAGGCTGGGCGAGCACAGTGGAAGCTGCCCGCGGGGCCGCGTCTCGGCGGGCGACCGCAGCTTTGCTCTGGGCCCTGCAGCACAGCTGAGGGCGGCTCCATCTCTCGGCCCCGTGCCATTCAGTTTCTGCTTACGTACTAAAACTGCCATCCAAACACGAGGTACCTAATTAGCACTTAGGAAAACAGCTATTCCTCTAACCCTCCACGGACTTTTAAGAGCTTTCTGAAAGAGGTTAGCTGTTTTGGAAGAGGAAGGAGGCAGCGGCCGGGACTGCCAAGAGGCACCCAGGCAACTTTGCAGCATCCCCCAGGGCCAGGCAGGCACCGGAGAGCTTTACAGGACAAGGCCCCAACGGCAGTGGCCTCCAGCGCACGCACGTGCTACAAACCATGGTCACTCCTCAGCTGCCTTCCTGCCCTGCTCGTACTTGGAGCTGTTGCATTAACAGAGTCTCAACTTACACAGGGAAAATGTAAATACTATTCCCTCTACACCCTCACTTTATTGCTTAGTCTTTACTACAACTTTATAGTTTTGTCCTACTCCCAAAGAAAGTGGAACTTGGGTTGGAGACATGAGTCAGAAAAGTTGAGAGGACTATGCAGCATCAAGGCAGCGACCGAGCATGACTCTAGACAATCTATCATCTCCATTTAGAAAGGTACAGATTTTTTTTCATTGCGATACAATCTTACCCCCATAAAAGCACACTTCTGAAAGTGTTGCTTGAAGATCTACAGCCTGTCAGCCCATAAAACAAAATTACTCAGCGCTTATAATCACCCCGGAAAGCATGGAGGCCTGTTGTGGCTTGGCAGGCTTTCCTCCCACGCTGTCACACACAATACGGATGACGGGGCCTACGGAGCTTTGGGGAACATATTACTTTGTCTGCAAGACAGCAGAACAAGGTTGCATTGGAAGCTCTTGTGTATTTTTCATTAAAATAGATGAATTAAAAGTCTCACAATATCCATTTCAGCAATTATGACCACCATAATCAATCCAGTGCAATTGCAGTTTCAGGAGATGCATTCCACTTTGGGAATGACGGCTGTTTACTCTGAAGCGGCTCGTGATTTGATGTGGATATGCAATTGATTAGAGACTCATGTCCAGCCAGATTTATTTTAAAATTATTACTATGAACGTCTTCAGTAATTTCCAAAGAAAAATGACTAAGCTTAGATTTTGCATTTAACACGTAGTATTAACAACACTTTGCATTTATAGTGGTGGGCAAGCGTTTATTAATCCCTATAGCCTAATTTCTAATATTTGTCCTATCCAATAGGACTTAGCAAGGGCAAGCTCATGTTGTGTCATTTCCAAAAGAGCTGGGCTGCCTGCTCCAGAAGCAACCGTTTTCCTCCTAGTCCTTGTGTTAGCGCCAGCAAGCAGCACAGAAACGCTCCTGTGCGCGACACGCAGAACCCTGCGCGAGACGGGCAGGAACAAGCTGACAGCGACGTAGCCAGGCAACGAGCACATGTCAGGATTATTTCTCATCATTAGCCCTACAAACGGAAATGAAAGATGTGTCACCCAAATGACAGACAACGTGAATGAAGCGGTCCAAACGATTGCTTTTTGGATATAAGAAATGCTGCAAGGAAGTGACATGCTCTGAGAGCGGACAGCCAGGCTCTCGCCTGCAGAAAAGAGAGGGGTTTGGTGAGGAGGAACTGGCTCCACCAAGGATGGGGCTTCCCAGCTCATGCATAAGAAACCCCGAGCTCGAGAGCAGAGGTTGCCTAGGAAAGCTCTCCTGCACCCTCGAACGCGGAGCGCCTACACGCTCCCGCCACATGCTGTTTTCCCCGTCTCCCCCAGCACCATATGCCGGCGGTACACAAGAAGGTTGTGCCAGTGGTATTTTCCAATTTGCAAATTCTGTTCCAACTTCCTCTGGCTCCTCTAGTATTACAAAGGAGGGGGAGGCCCATGAGATTATGGCTCAAGAAAACTCAGACTGAAACAAGTCTGAAAACATGACGCTTGTTTTCATGAACCCCTTTGTGGCAGTCAGTCCTAGCTAGCTCACGATGATGCAACAAGCTCTTCTAAATGCAGGCACAGATCTGTGCAGTATGGACAGTACTCCGGAACCCAAAGACATTATATACAGGGCATTTGACTGCTGTTCTGCTTTCTCCCAAGTCCAGCATACAACCAGGGCACTAGCAAGTGCCACACCATGACTAGCAGACAACCCGTGTCTAACAACAGACAGCTATTTTCAAGAAATTACTGGAAATGCTACAGAGAAAAAGCTACAACTGAAGTAATTCTTTATTAGCCTCTAATATGTTATTCCCCAAGACAACTGTATCACATACTATTCTGCTAGTTTTAAACAACATACCTGCAATTGTGCTCATTATACATTTAGAAATGCAGCCTTTTTTTATATAGCAGTTCTCCTGAAACCTTAACCTCACTGTCTTCTGGCAGCAAGCTCTGCAAATGAATTATGGACTGAGAATATAAAGGTTTTAGTAGGTCATTTTAAAGTCAATTACCTATCACTTGAATCAAGTGTTCTTTACTAAACCAGAACAAACAACATACTCAGCTTGTTTGCAACATATTAAAAACTTTATTGCCTATATTAGTTACTTCTTCCCTAAGTAGCAGGAAATTTTTAAAGCTTTCCACATACTCTCCTGCTTCTAAATCTTGGATACAACAAGCTCCAAGTCTCCTCTGGTTCTTCTAATTTTTCTTGATATTACATAGTTAGAATTGAACATAGACTCAAGAGAAAAGGCAAATAATCATTTAGGAAGAGGCACTTATTTTCAATCTGCCACATGCTAACACCTAGTACGTATTGCTATCCCTTTGCCCTGAAGAAGCCTTTTCAATGAGCTGGCCAGAGAAGCCCCGGGTGCTTTTTCCTCGCTCATGACACTGTGGCGCAGCGCAGAGCACGGCTGCTCACGCACCCTGCGCCAGCCCTTGCTGCGTGTACATGCAGTCCTGCTCACCCCCCGCTGCAGCGCGAGGGGCTGCTCCAGTGTCACAGCCCCCGGTGACGGCCTGCGCACACGGCTCTTCCCTTCTCCGCAGAAGGGCAGCTCTAGCCGTCACGCCGAGGCCTCCCTGCTGCTAACCTTTGCCACAAGGAAAAGGCCATGTGAGCACTCGGTGTCCCGGCCCCGCAGGGCAGTGCCCTCCTCTCACCTTGTGCCTCTCGTGGCCTCAGCAGCCTCTCCCGAGGAACTTGGTCAAAGGCTTTCTGAGGGCAAACGAGCCACATCAGGGTGCTCCGCTCCACCCACATCACCCTGGCCGACAGGGGCAGGCAGTGCTCACCAGAAGGGTGTCCTAGAAAGCAGGTTTTACTGGGTTGATGCTACTTTTGAGCACCTAAAAGGATGGTGGTTGTCCCTCACCTCCTCCGCTAGACAGGGTGTTTCAGAGCCTGCTCAAAGCAGCTCTGTGTGGTTCGAGTGTTCACAGGAAACATAGAGGATGGACTTTCCTGCAGTGGTTTGATTTTGTTTCTTTGGTGAACTCAGGTGAACCCCATCATGTTCTCAATGTTTTGTTTCTAATTTAATTTTGCTTACTGCTGGTTTCCAACGGCATATGTTTATATAAGGCTAGCTATATACAAAGCACTAGGGCTTAACAGAGTGTAAAGATACAGATGTCAAATTCGTTCATACGCACTGGATGAAGTCTAGGAGAGTTTATTACAAAACTACCATTCTGTAGCAAAAATTCAGTCAATGTTTTTTTGCCTTTCCCTTTGGAAATCAGTGAGCTGAGTAAGAAAATCAAGACTTATTATGTTAAAAACTACCATTCTGTAATGGGTATAGAATTAAATTTGATGAGTCTTAGCATGTACAATGCAAAAGCATGTAAATGACAAATTAAAACCCATTTATTTTATGGTTGGCAAATAGATGTGTACATAATACTAGACACAGATAGCATACAAGTTTACAAGCACAGCCAAAATAAAGAAACATTTATTTCAAGTAATGTCTGCTATTCCAGCAGACCACGCATGAATGCCACCAAACCAGAGTAACGAGATACAAAACCAACGTGATGTAAAACATTTGTTTATGCAGCACCTAGGAGATGAGTTGCGTGGCTGCCCGTATGTAATGCTCTCTAACGCGGGGAGACGCTCTGGGGAGGAAAGCAGCGCCCTCACACTACCGAATTGCACAAACCCACATCTGACCCCTAAATTAAGGGGGCAGCACCCCAGGCTCCTGCCGAGCAGGGGAGGGAAGGGAAGGGAGCCTCCTTGCAGAAGCCCATCTCTGCGCTCATGAAAGGGGCAGCAGAGAGATGAGGCCGTCCAGACTAGCAGCATATCACCCAGCGGTGCGAGCAGGCCTAAGCAACCCCACCGAGTGAGCTGACGCGAGGAAAATTCTGAGAGTCACATCTGAATAATGGTTCAATAGGGCTTTTTAAAGATGCAGATCCTCTACTGTCTGTTCTCAGTTCTGCATAGTTCTTGTTCTTAATACATTTATTACACTTAAATATTCATGGATATATATTTAGAAACACTGTATCTCTTAAAAATATAAAGCAAGTAATAAAAAATGACACTTGTTGAGAGGGAAGCTTCAGAAAACTAGAGGTCCTTTGCAAATGTAGAAATATTACAATTTGCATAGCCAATAAAATGAAGTGTCTTATTTCCAAAGTCTCAGAGCCAGATCAAGCCTGCAGATACCAGCTGAGTAGGGTTTCTTTTTTCTTTTTGTAATAAATTTAAGCAAATGAAATTTAAATGATAAGCCATTTGCAAGCAGATTACAAAAATCTCCATGCAATATAGAGTACTGTTAGCTCATCTGCTTGATATTATCAAGCCAAGTTTAGATGCGTTTGTGCTAACGTTGTCCTTACAACTCACAGAAGGTTAAATATTCGCTCACTTCTGTAATAAATCAGTTATTCTCTGCTTGCATCTAAAACATTTGCTTGTAAAACAGCATTTGGTGGTGAGAAGGAGGAGATGTGATTGCCATACAAGTTCAAAATTTGCTATGGCTTGAAGTCTCATTTTATTACACAGCTTTATGCATCTCTACAAAAACAAGAGGGAGGATTTTCTTACCTTATTCTGACAGGGATGGGTTATTGCCAGTAATTCTGAGATTGTTTTAGGAAATGATTCAGCCAAATTTCTAAAGCAAAGCACTATGAAAAAGCATTTAACCCTAATTGTTTGGGAGCTTATTCTCTACTAACCAGTCTGCATAATGACACAAACATGCTCTTTTCTCACTAAAAACACTGCAGCTCGCAAGTGTTCTACTGTCCTTGTATCACCTGCCTTCAAACTGAAAACCGGAATAGTATCAGGAAAAAAATACCTACTGCTACCAACAAGTGGTGTGTCTCAAAAGACCCGCCAGGTTACCGATGATTTCCAGGCATGTCTGCAGCCTTAGCACCTGCAACTGTGCTTAAAACTGACCATGCCACACAGATTAACAAAGACTGACTGAGGAAGGGACTTATGCAGCTGACTGCATTAATATTAATTTCCCTTACCTGTCCCCATAAACACAAATCTGTAATACAGCATCTGAATGTTTTTCTATACAAATACTAGGGTGACTTAGAAATAAAGATGGGCAAAGTCAATGTCTACTTGTTAGTAAGGATATTTTGAGGCATGTCAAAAGCTTGGTGTAAAATGGATAATTATGGGACATTAATACTTGGACATAAAGAGTATAGAAAAAAAGGGAATAACATGGCAGTAGAGGAATGATGTTAAAATGTAGTGTTTAAAGCAGCTTAAAATCAAATTAGAGAAATAGTTTAAGTGTATCCATAAATAATAAGAAACTTTATATATCAAAAGGCTGCATTTTATATGGTATTTGACCACAGTTACCTTGTTGTGCTCAGAGTGGAGTAATTATTAAGAGGGGAGACACAGGGGTGACGCGAGGGGAGACACAGGAGCGACACGAGGGTTTACTTGCTCGTAGACATCCTGTGGTACCAAACCTCAATGTTAGCTTCTACCTCAAGGAGTAGCTAGACAGGGACCCACTGAAAGCAAACCAACACAAGGCAGTCTTGAGCAATGCTGAAGGTCTGCTGTCAAGAGGACATTCTGTTCACAGAGAACCTCATTTATTTATATTCACTGTCTCTATCACAGAGGGAAAAAAAATCCACGGTATTAAGACTTTGATTTAAAAAAAATGGGCTAAAAAAAGTAAGCTGTTAAAGTAGCACATCAAATATAAATATTTGCAAGCAGCATGTCATGTACAGCAAAATGGTAGGAGCAAGAATAAAAAACAGATGTAATAGAAACATGGAAAATGCCACACGGTGACTAAGGGTTAACATAACTTTTCTAAAGTCAAGTCATACCTGACAAAGCTATTGACACTTCATGTAGGACACAAGAACTGCTGGGAGAGCTTTACAACCATTTCTTAATTAAACATCTAGAAGTCTATCAAAATGTTATCCATAGCTGAGACCATGTCACAAAATGTTACAAAATCAATGTGAAATGTTACAAAATCAAAATTGTCACATACACCGGGAAAAAAAATCTAGCTTTCCACTTTCTGTTTGGGATATCTCACCTGGGACTGCCAAGGTGCAACAGAATTGGGCACCAATTCTCTTTTACATTAGGGCCCTTCACATTTTAGGGTATGGTTCTGTGACCAAGCTGGTCCCAGCCATTACACTAACAACTTTCTCCGACTGGCTTTTGCTATTTCAAGATAAAACTGAGTCCTACAGTGGTGCTATTTTGCTGGTTGAACACAATAATTATGGAGATCCCAAGCTCTTAGTAGTGTTTTAAACAGACCCAATCCATTGTGAAGGAGAAACAGCCATTGCTCCACTGGCACCAAAACTCTCCCAGATTCCTCCCGCTCCGCTGGGTTTTTGCCAGCTTGCTGTAGGCAGTCCCCCAGCACAGTGCCAAAGGTCCCAGTGGGAAGCCGGCCAGTTTCCAGGCAGGAAGACATAGGAAGTTCCACTGGTCACATGCAAAGGGAAGGCTGTACAGAAGGGGATCCTGCCCCATTGGGGAGAGGGATCAGGAAAACGGGAGAGTGGGAGAGTGGGAGAGTGGGAGAGTGAAGAGGAGAAGCCAGGTGCCCTCGGAGGCAGGAAGGGAGCAGAGGAGGAGAAGCCCACGGCTGCGAGATGACAGTGTAATGTGGCCGTGGCGAAGCTGCACTTCCCGCGCCCGCCTTGCCCAGCTGCTGCCCAGCAGGGCAACATGTTCCTCAGGAACATGGACAAAACCCCGGAGACCCACCAAAGCGCTGCAGTGCCATAAACCTAAACACAGCTTGCACGTAGCCTACCACACACACAAAAAATAGTACAAATGGATCTTCTAATTTGTTCTAAAAAATAACAAGAGTACAGAAAACAAAGGATACCCTCATTCCTTCCAGATCAACCCTCTCATTCTCACTCTTTCAGCCACCATCTTCACTTTAATCACTGTTCCCTTCAACTATAAACAGAGAGAGCCTTAGGGGGAATGAAATAGCTTTATTTTTAGACTAGCTTTAAATTATGCCCTAAATATGTGGATGTTGGTCCTTGCGCTTACATCTGGAGAAATTCTACTTGGCTGCAGGTGACTGCAGGTACCAGCTACTCAGTATCTCCCTCTGAGCATCCCCTTTGCTGCTGCCCTGCTCACACCGGGGGCTAGTCGAGCCCAAGGAGCAGCACAAAGGCGTGGGATAGGGACCCTCGTCACCCTCCCCGTGTCCTCTCCAGCGCGGTGCTGCCCAAGGGCACCTAGGGCTCTCCTCTGCCCAGCTGTGGGCAGCAGCGCAGGGTTACACCTTCTGCTCCAAAGCTTTGAGATACTTGTCTGCTAATGTCTGCAAGATATTCTTAAGCTGACTCTAATTAAATATTGCTATTATGATTTTCTAGCAAAACGTTAATGCAATAAGCCATGCTAGCAGTTCTTCCCTTACAATAATGAAAGGAAAGAGCTTGAGACCACAGAAGAGATTTGGATTTAGCAACTAAATCTTGATTCTATTTCATTTAGTAATACGAGAATTCTGCCCAAAGATCTTCCAAAGCCTTCTAATATATCTGCACTAATGCACATCCCATAGGCGATCAGTGCTTGTGTGTAACAAACACTCTAGCACAGACAGAGTTGCCAGATCAGCTGGTGCACAGAAAAAAGCTTCCTCAGCTCGACATTCCTCAACCAGTTTCACTGCAAAGCAAAACCAAAGAGGCTGCAGAGATCAAGAAAGCTCTAGCACATCACACTCCACGTTACAAAGAAGCATATGGTCTTTCAAATAAGATACAGTCCTCACCAGTGACTCAATATTACTGTTCGTGGAAGCAGTGCATTAAGCAGTTCTTGTGTCAAAACAGGAACCTCTCAGAATAGGAGGATGAATCTAACTCGCCTGTTCTTCCTGCTTCAAAAAGCCCCCTACGTTCAGGGTCTTGGACTCAACCAAACCCTGTGGCACAAAAAGCCAAGGGAGACTTTAGCTCAGCAGGATGTTGTGGTGAGCCGGATACTGCATCATTACGTTAACAAGAGTTCAGGAAGGTGCATGATCTGAAGATCGGCTTTAGTATGAGTACGTGTGCTCTGTCAATGATCAGGTAGAAAATCACTCTTCTTGCAGCAATTCCCAAACAAATCTGTTGCATCCAAGCTCTGCACGGAGGTGAAATCTGCATTTTAGTGTAATGACTAGGACTGTCCAAATTACACAGATTTTCCAGAATAAGCTTTTAAAATTAATTCCCTGCAGCCGTTCTAAGAGCACTTCTTCTGTTTACTTCACATACATTTGTGAGTGATTATGTTTTCCTGGCCTTTGAGTCACAAACATACTCACTGAAATCGTTTTAAATCTGTATGCAAGCCAAAAACAGCCAGCTATTGAGCAGTCAGGAAACCAGAATTCTCCAACATGACTCATCCATCTAATCCTAATAAAACAACATCTCTTAAATTTTCTATATTGAAAAATAAATATTACATTGCTGACAAATACTGGGGGGAGTAAAAATTCCCTTAATATGAATTAAGATCCGTACAGCAACATTTCAGGATCAGCAAATGAAGTCTAGAGCAATGGGTGCTTATAAATGAATTGCTTGGGTCTAGAACTAGCCAGAGGCCCATGGGCATTAATCAGCAGTGACTCCATTTACTTTTATGAGCCACTAGTCTCCACAGGAGTTAAGGCCATGAGTATTAACACTAAAATATAAAACCAGTAAAATATAAAAAGAGTAGAAGTATTTAAAAAAAAAGAAGATTGAGAGAGGAGGGGGCTAAGCAAAACTCCTTGCAAATTCTATAAGCTTCTCCTCTCCCAAGAAAACATGGGACACCAACGATCTTTCCAGCATGAGCATCATCACTATTAGCCAGTGGGGCACTGCACTGAAATAGGAGAAACCCCCAAAAGATTTACAAACAATTGACACTTAAAAGCGCTTGCCTTGGGTAATCCTTATGATGCTTATTATTTATCAGTGAGCACTGCCAACGATTCCCGCTGCCCAGACTTCACCCATCTGTAATTAGCCCCGGACAGAACACAGGGAGCCATTTTAGTTCTACGCACGAAAACAGCCCGTTCAGGTTTTCCCAGTGGCTGGGAATTGTTTTGAACACTTAGCAGAAAGCCAAGTGTTTAGTCCCGAGCAGCGCATGCTGCGGAGCAGAGGGCTCCCACAGCTGCTTCCCCTGCGCCAGCCCCTGCTGCTTGCACAACACAATCACCCGGCCCTGCACTGCCTGCCAGGGCTCCAGGAAATCAGCAGCCTAACCAGATAGAAAGCTCATCAGGGAGGAGAATGAGCTGATCCTTTCCTCCTCAGGCTGCAGCTCCTCAAGTGCTTCAAACTGATCTAATTGGGGACTGCTGCTGAAGGGCTGGGAGATGGCCTGGATCTGCTCTCCCTCTGCGGCGCTGGCACTAGGCCTCGGGCTGCGCACGTGGAGTAGGACTGGGGGCATGACAAGCACTGGTGCCCCCCAAGACCTTCCTTGTTTGTGAGCTCTTGTCAGATTCCTCTGGGGCTGGATCACTTCCCTCCTCTGGCCGAGCCCAGTCACCTCACCCGCCTCCTCAGACTAGCTGAGAGGGGTCACAGAGGCAGACCTGGAGTTACCAAATGGACAAATACCAATGGACAGACCTTAGTTTGCGTGGCAAATTCAGAGACCAAACAGCGGCTCCAGTTCTACAAATCAAGGTGTGATCATTTAGAAATAAAATTAAAATCTCCTTATTAGCAGAACTGTCATTTGCATTTGTGTGTAAATAAGCAATTTATACCTTTTTGCAACCTGCTCAGAAAAAAACGCCTTTGAAGCTGCACTCGGTGCGGCTCTGCATTGCTGAGTAGATCAAAGGACAGGCCTGGGCGCTTCGCTGAGCCCTAACACTTCTTACTGTTGCTTCTGGTGCTCCTTCTGGCTCATTTCTAACTTCAAAACTGAGCAACTTTTCTTCTAGGCTTTCATACTCCTCCTCTCTCATTCTATACTGAAAATGCTTTCAAAGGATGCTGCCGTTCAGGGGGGTTGTGCATGACTCACAAAAAACAACAAGGTCTTTGATACAAGTGTCTCTCGAAAACCTGGCTGTATTTTTAGCTTTTCTGCGACCTGCTCCAGAGAGTACTGAAAGTGATGGAAGTCGTTAGTACCTACCCCTGGGCTGTCAAAGCAATTTGGACGAGACGCACTGAGCCTCTCTCCTTACAGAGAGTGGACGAGAGCTGAGGTCGATACACAGCTTCCCATTCCCTGCCAAATGCCTGACGGCACCAACTGAGAGTTGCAGAGGGACACAGGCTGGGCCTGGCTTTTGCACAGCTCCGCAGTCGGCGTCAGAACGCAATCTTCACTGAAACCACAATTAGATTAACAGGGCCCAAGAAAATGCATGCTGCCTAATTGCTTCTTCTAGGCAGAGCTCAACAGTTTGTCAGCACAGCCTTTGGAAGCTTTCCTCTGCCCTTTTTACAGTTTTCTCCCCAGCTTTGGAGGCTAGAAGTCCTTTCTCAACCTGAGAGCCGAGCTCCTGCATTTGCTGCAGGTAGCTGGGCTCTACTCCCCTCGCTGAACGGATGCAACTGCACAGGGAGGCTCACAGGCCAGAAAAACCAACCTCACCTCTGAGGTTTGGTTGGGAAAACCACCTGCCTCTGAGGGGAAAGGAACAGCAAACCTGTGCCCAACTTGCACCCTCCGCTTGTCTTAGAGCTGATAGGGGAACAAAATTACAGGTCTGCCCAAATTAATAAATGGGATTATACAACCAGCTATTCAAGGCACGAGGGAATAATACACAACACAAATAATCAACTCCCAAATTCCTGCCTCTGGAGGTTAAAGCCACTAGGGGATAAAATGCAGTGAATGCGCAGACTCAATCCTGAGAGTTGGCCCTGGCACAGAAATGTTTAGGACCTCACTTAATAGCAGTTTTGCCCAGTTTATCTATTCACTTCCTAAGCCATAAGCCTCTGAAGAATATGATCATCCCGGTATGTCCCAGGAACAGCAAGTTAACTCGAAGGGTCTCACCCCTCCTGTGAGCACGCCATACCAACCAGGTTCACCCAAGACTTGCTTAGGTTCTTCAGCACCATCCTGGTGTATTACCTAGAGAAAGTACTTTGTACTGCCGCAGAGAACTTCTGACTTCCTGGATCGCAGTAGAACCTGGTGCAGCATGGGGAGTACGACAATTAATTACAGCACTTCTCACACGCACCCAAACGAGCCAGAACAAGTGATGAGACAGCTGAGAGACAAGTTAGGACAGACTGCACCGCAACATGGGTTTTGAGTGGACAAAACAGAGCCTCTAATGCAGCTGCTTTGCTGGAAACTGGGAGCAGATTATTCATATAAGACAAGAAGAGAAAATAACTTTTTCCCACATTTACTAACCACCTAGAATCATTCTAACATGGTTAGAAGGGAAAAGTTTTGTAAACTACTGTGCTGCATTCCCGTTGTGAAATCTTAAGTCCCTGCTGTATGTTTTAGGCAGAAGAGTCTTCCATTGAACAAGTTTGATCAACATGTTCAAGCACCTGAGGGGAGAATATAGGGAGGATGGGGTCAGGCTCTTCTCCGTGGTGGCCGGTGACAGGACGAGGGGTAAGGGGTACAAGTTGAACCACAGGAAGTCCCACCTCCATGTGAGGAAGAACTTCTTCCCTGTGAGGGTGACAGAGCCCTGGCACAGGCTGCCCAGAGAGACTGTGGAGGCTCCTTCTCTGGAGATCTTCCACACCCGCCTGGAAGCCACCCTGTGCCCCGTGCTCTGGGTGTCCCTCCTAGAGAAGGCTGAGTTGGACTAGATGATCTCTAGGTTGGACTAGATGATCTCTAGGTTGGACTAGATGATCTCTAGAGGTCCCTCCCAACCTCTACCGTTCTGTGATTCTGAGAAGTTCTATTGAAAACCAGACACTTCTGAAAAGCTGTCAGGTCTTCAATTCATGTCACTACATAACTATGAATTAAAATAATTCCTTTTCTAATGAGAGAATCAATTTGGCAGACTCTATTTCACCCTTGATGATGATGATAATAATGAGAGACAAGATCATTTCTTTTTTTTTTCCCCTAATGTAACACACATATAGTTAACAGCTATTTGCTGCAACATTTCATCACTGAGGTTAGCATTCAGTTTAGAGTATAACCTAGTGGTATGTCTATAGCACATACAGCTGCTGGAATATTGCCAAGTCGAGAGAACTGGAATGACATAAGAGATGGGCAATTCACCTGTCCCTTCTCCCTGAGGGCTTGACAATTTTTCTTCAATAGAAATTCTGCTGATTAAGTGGGAAAATAACTTTCTGAATGAAAATTACTTTGCACTCAAACCCTACTAGGAAGGTGTAGTGAGATACAAAATCACTGGAAAAACCACTAATTCTGCAGACCTGCGCTCAAAGAGAGCGCATTCTTATGCAGTCTTATGAAGCTTCAGAGCCACAGAAAGACAAGAGTTTCTAAAAAAGCAGGATGAGAAGCCCTAGACAGCCTGCATTCCCCAGCAGAGCTCTTAACTGACTAACCTTACCCTGGGGAGGCTGCTCATGCACTTGGAAGTGCCTCAATATACAAACAAAGGAGCAGGCACCTTCATGATTTCACTTGGTACCGTTGAATTTTGCAGTATGACATCTTTTCTCAACTAGTAAATTACTTAAAACTGTAACTCTTATTACTTGAAGATGAAAGAAGAATAGATATGGCTACATGTATCCTAACTCAGGAACATGCTCATTCTGCTTCTCAAGGCTCCCACACACATAATCCTCACCCTCATTAGAGCAAAAAATAGAATGAACCTCATAAAAGTATTTGAAATGTATTAGAATTTGGCTCCATATAGCCAAACTTTCTGCTTATGCAAAAATAAATATGCCTGCATAGCTTAAAATAATAGTAATTTAAAGCAGTACAAACTAGCAAAGAAGAGATATTTACTGATAACACAACAAGTGTGTAATTCATCAAAATAGAAATTCCACCAGACCTGTAAAATATTGTACTACATTTAACTGACTTCAGTGGGAATCTTGGACAGAAAATGAATATAAGGTCAGACCTGAATACAGTTCAAGTTGCAGATCTACAGAAATCATCTGACTGTTTAACAGAGAAAACTTGTCTCACTCCAAAATACTTACACAAAAGTTGATGCAAGATTAGAAGTGATTTATCAAAGGAACTGGATGGTACCTTAGATTCAGTCCAGCGTCAGAATCCATTAATCCTCTCTCTCTGCGGCTTCTAATGGGGCAGGAGAGGGCTGGCAGGAAAGGAAGTGAGACTAATTCTGATTAGTGAAAGAAAACAGCGGCACCTGAAAAGACGAGTGACATTACAAGTACCTATAAACCTCTATGACACTCACTAATGATTAACAGGAAGGAGCAAAAACAGCTGATGTACAGGTCAAATTAATGGTTAGTTACAGCAAAACTACCTAATCTGTGTACTACCTAATCCTGAGTACTGTGGAAATGGCTCCGGAGCATTCATTATACATATGACACAGCAACATTTGTTACTTAATTACACTCCAAGAGAGCAGCAGATGAATGGGAGCATCTTTCTTCAAATTCCAAAGGCCCTGTACTTCTAATTAGGCTGCACAACTGTATTTAGGAGAAAAAAAAAGATTTTCAAGGGAAGCTGAAAATATTGCTCATGGCAAATCTTGATGAGGTAGCACTCAAAAGGAGTGATTATATTAAAAAGAATGGGATTGGACCGGGGCGAGAACAGATACCAGAGTTACCTTCAAATTGGGTAAGCAATTAATGTTAGCCTCAGGATACTTCATATAAAGCATAGAAAGTCTAGCAGAAATATTTCCTTCCCCTTGGCCTCAGTTCTTACACTGCATCCAGTTGCAGGTACTGACTTTTAAGGAAAATAAAGAAGAGGTTAAATAACATAGAGCAAAGAAAAGATAATTAGAATAAGTATTGTTATCTATGATGAGCTGAATTGGTTTAATTTGAAAAAGTCTGAGGGAAAACAAAGGAAAACTCCTCCACTTGAAGTAATCTGCACTAAAGATTTAGTTGAAGGCTTAGGCTGGAGCCCAGGAAGCCCTTCTCCAAACGGTGTTGGCAGCTTCTCTGCATCTTCTGCCCACAGTGCCATGATCGTGCGACTCTCCGCTCCGCAGGTGGCAGGACAGGCAGCGCGGGGGAGCACACCGCTAGCAGCAACGCGCCGGTGCTTCTGTCCCAGCGGCCGAGCTGCCACGTGCTGGCACGGAATACAAGCTGCCTCCAGGCGACAAACAGAATTTAGCTGCCTTTCTAGCCACCTTTAATAATAATCCCCATATTAGAGTATCAAAACTCCAGTGATCACAGGTTAATACAGTGTAATAGATTACAAAGCTGCCAGTAAGTAGTAATGCTCCTCTCCCCTGCTCCAGATTTACACATGACAAAATACAAAGAGTTAGGTTTATAAATGGCATGGGATTGTCTTTGGGCTAGTAAAAGGTGAACTATCAGGTTCCAGGATCAAATAATCACAGGATGTCCTAAAAGCTTCACGTGCTTGGATCAAAAGAAAAAAAAAAAAAAAGGGCATGTATTCCAGTAAAGAGATAATCTTCCCTGGCCCTAGAATACCAAGGAACTCGATGAAGGGCTATGGCACGAAAGGCTATTCTGTCTGGTATCTCCCTGAAACTGGCTATAAATTCCCTTTTTTCCCCCTCAAGGGTAATAACCACCATTTATTCCACCATCTTCTGTATATGGAGGAGCGAGTTTGTTTTTTACCTTTTTTTTTTTTCCCCCAAAGTCTCAGAATATCTAGTAATCACAGCAGAACTTAGAGTCTGGAATTAACAACATTCATAGTCACTAATCTTGTGCGTCATACTAAAGCAGAACGCAGTAACAACAAAATATATACTGACCAACCGGTATTTACATACAGCGACCAAGATTGCTGTGATATCGCATGTCAATCTTATAAACACAGAACATTAAGTGAGATTCCTGTCTAAACATTTTAGATTATTTGTTAGTTTCAAAGCTCCAAATATACATCCCTCATACTCCCGACACACTGTATGTCCCTACTGCTGTGCACCCCTATCCGCACGCTTCTCAGCAGCGGGGCCTCCCAGCAGCGCAGCCGCCGCTGCCCCGCTCCCTTTGCTCACACTCATAGGGTCTGTCACCCTGTGCGTGACAATTGTGGTGTGGTGAGTGATGACTGTGGTGGCAATCGTGACACAACGGAGGGTTTATCCATGAAGGGCACGCCAGCTCGGCTAGGAGGGTACTAACGTGGTATGCAAGTTGGCAAGACACAGTGAAGTCACTGATGAGTAGTCCAAGCACCTGACGGTGTTCGAAGGCTCGTTGGGTGAGGAACAGTGCACGCGGTTGCATGAAACTCTGCTTCTGGCAGACAAACAAGGGCAGTATTTGGGCCAAGTGAGGCACTGCACTGAGTAATGGAGCCCTGTTTGCCAGCTTATACACAGCAAATAGTTCTCAGCAGAAAATCTAGCCACTCCAAGGCAGGACTAAAACTGCAGTAAGTGACTAAGACTCATGACAGTCCAACTGTTTTTTTCAATGTACCTCTCAAAATCTCAAGGAAATGGAACTGGATTTGCCTCCTAACCCCCAGCATACAGCACCAGTTCCGCACGTAATTGGCAGATTTTAAACCTAAAAGTTCAATTGGAAAATAAAGCTAAGCCCTGCCATTTAATCAAATTATTTTGATTCTCACACCTTCACTTGTCAGCCAGTGAAACGAAACCAGCAGGCAGCTTGCATAAGGGCAAAATTAGCAGTTTAGTTGTCTCCATTCATACTGCACATAGTTTTCTTAACAGCCAATTCAAAAGCCACCAACAGGTCGAGATACAATTATGAAACTTGTCAGCAGTCTGAGACTGAAAAAACTGCAGATGTGAACATAAAATATGATTAGAAATATCAGAACGGTGAAAGAAAACGCAGGCAGAGTTTCAAAACAAGGCATTTGAACAGCGTATTTTTTGATTAAGCGCGATGCTTGTGGGCAGCCTCTCATGAACGCCGTGGCCGGCTCAGCGGCGCTGCCAGGGGGCCCTGCAAGGTGCGCTTCCTATGCAGGGATTTGACAGGTCCCAGGTCTAGCACCACAGGGCTTGCTCCAGGAGCAGTGGCCCAACTCAAACATATTAGAACTGCTAGGGAAAGCGCTGGGTTTGCTGTCAGTTTTGCTTGCAAGTTCTGCAGTAACATGCTGCTGGAGTTTTCTGCCAGGACAACTAGGCAAATAGTGATTGGATTTTTCTTTATCCAGAGTAAACTGCAGTCCCCTACTTCCCTATATTGCAGCCATAACTGCTACAACAGTCTTGTCTTTTTACCATTTGATTAGTTTCTCTTTTTGCTTCCTACCTAAAATTCTCACTTAACAAGGCACAGATCCTGCTATAACCACGGTTCATGTTCTACAGCCCAGGAAAGTGTGTTTCACTAGAAAATTGACCAGACCTAAAGGTCTCCATCCCACACCAAAGCCAGGAACAAAGGGTACAGCACCTGAGCAAAACACTTCAGAGAAGAGGCACGGCAGAAAACCCAGATCCAAGTCAGAAATACTCCCTGAAGCAAAACCCTAGGTATGATCTGCTTCCTAAATTTTGGAAAATCTCCAGTGCTTCACAGTGTGCCCAGCCCTCCTAAGGGGAATGCCTGCACACTGTGCCCCTGCTGAGTTGTCACCTGAGCTCGAGTGACTCCTGCCCCCTTGCAGAGGAACCATCCTCATCATCACTGCTCCTGTTCATGAAATGAACATGAATCATGAAGTAAGTAGTTCCAATCTGCCAAAGGGGACGAACAAAGAAGGGGTTTACTCGAAGCAGGGAATACAAAATTTTTCTGCATGAGGCATTGAGTATCTAGAGCTTTTATCCTGACATTTGCTTCAGTACGTGTGTTGTTTCCCAGCCCATAGGTAAGGAAAGGAAATGAGATACTAGTCATTACCTAAAGAGGTTTGCAGCACTCACTGCCCAATTTGTGAGCAGTCTGAACTAGAATACAGTGGCTGAGACCAGATTTTAATGTCAGAATTCAGTGCCAAAGAAACAGGCACTATTGTTCAGTGCTTTCCCTACGCTGAAACACACCACGAGGCCAGAGGCCATGAAAAGACCTGTGGCCTTCAGCCAGCCTCCCTCTCTGACATGACCAAATGCCTCCAAGCACCAAAAGCCCCAGAGCAAGCTTCTATAAAGCCCACAAAAGTGTGGTTTTTCTTTTTCCTTTTTTTTCCCCCCTCTCTCCTAGTGCAATTTTAAAATCTATGAGAAGCACCTCATCCTTGTGACAGGTGTATTTATTCAGAGACTTAATAGCAGCATTTTGCCACTCTGCCAGGCTCAGACAAATGAGAGGAGCTCTCCTCCAACACCTCCGTGAGAGTGATGGTGCTGTCATCCCACTGCTGAGGAAGGATTCCAGCCAAAGCGCCTTCTCGGAGGCAGCAACGCACACAGAGGAAAGGCCTTGAGCCCAAGTGTCCATTGACACGGCCAGCACATGCGGCCCCTGCAGCCCCATGCACAAGCACCACGTTTGCTTTCCTCTTCTGCCTCGCCACAGAATCCCTGCTTTTGGAAACGTACTAAATTTCCTTACTAAATTACAAGCAATCTCTAGCCACTTTGTGTTTCTTCCAAAATTCATTGCTTCTGACTCCAAAAATAAACACATATATTAAAATTGTCTTTCTTAATTATACAAGATCCCTCTCTGTGACATTATCAGAGATGTATCATTTTTCCATCTGCAAGTTGCTTAGGAAAGGTCTTATTTGGATTCATTAATTATTACCAAGTTGTGTCATTAACTTCAGTAGCACCACTTATCAGTTGCTCCCCAAAAGGAGACAGCCTGGAGAGCTCGAGCTCTCGGAGAAGTTCCTGCCTCACTGCAAACAGAGTGATGATTCCACTAACCACATTCACATTACATGTGAATCTTCTCCCAACCTTCCCCTGAGCTAGCTTTCCAAGAGGTTCTTAATTAACTATGTTATTTATTAAGACATATGTTAGTAGATTTTTCCCCCCTGAAGCTTCAGTAAACAGTTATATGAAATTTGCCTTTTCTTATTATACAGTCTTACAACACTTTCCAAAAGGCTGGGAGTTTGAACGTTTTCTGTTACCTTTAGCTTGTTTCTCAAGCCTTGCTTTCCCAGGAGATCATAATATTTTTCAATGCTTGCATATGTTCACATGTCAATCTGTCTCCTCCCTTTTAGTCTTTAACCAGCTAACCTAGTGTGGACAAACTTAGTTGGGGAATACACATCTTAAAACTGTCAAGTTCCTATAAGTTCTACAACCGTAAGCAGCAGAATAAAGGAGAGAGACTGTATAAATATCCTACAAATGCTCAAACTGTCACGTCAGTTAAGAAAAAAAGAAAACCTACATGTTTTATAAGAAAACCTACCAACCTCTTTAAAAATCAGAAAAGTGACTACATTATATATTTTATATATTAAAAGTTACTGTATCATATATAGAATACCATATATTCTTAGGAAAAAAAGGGCCAGGGGTGGGGAGGAACAACTTGCATTGGGATTCAAAAGCTCTAGATGATCCATAGAACATACTCATACACTTGTCACTAAAGCAAAAGAAGGAAGTATTAAGCAAGGTTATTACCTTTTTAAATTCAAGAAATGGATGCACATATCAGAGTATCAGCACAAGCAATTAGTTTAAGTAATTATATATTATTCTAAAACTGGAAGCACAGTCAGAAATCACACATTCAGTTCTAAAACATTCAGAAATTTCAAGTATCATTTAGAAACTATTTTATTCCTCCTTTCCATTCTAAATGAAAAGTCTCGTCGTCTTGGTGTGTCGTTTCATCGTTATTTTTTCCCCACAGTGAACAATGAGAGTTGTTTATTTGCTTGCTGGCCCTTCTCTACATCTATCCTAGGATATTTGCTAGACATGACATAAACGTCTGGGCCTCCTATCACCTCACAAAATGCATACAGAACTTTTGAGCTAACTGATACTACATTCAGGGTACAAATGAGCCTTAGCCCAGAAAGTTTCAAGATTTAACTTATAAAATATTTATCTTGCCAAATTTATTTATCTTACTAAAATTAGTTCAGTATAGTCTCTTCCTTTTATGGATTTGGGGGTATAACCTAGTTCAAAACTTGGGACTGAGACCTGTGAGTAGAGGCAGCTTAGCTGACAGCTGCCAACACACTGATTCTGGCTTTCACAAGCAGTGAATTCCTACAAATAGAGTATGTTCAGTTTACTCATCACTCACTTTTCACTTCAATATTTGCCTCAGTTTTATAGAAAACCATATACTCTTCAGGGCTTATACATTTGACTTGACAAGTGTATGGATTCAAATCAATGAAAATCTCAGATAGGAGTCAAACCAAGTCAGAAAATTGAGCTATTCATTTTCTTTCCAAAGAACTTTTAAGTACTGTAACCTGCCCATCACAACAATCAAACAAACCTTTTACTTTTTGTAAATTCTTAGACAATCTCTTCAGTATTATATACACATACACATCATAAGGTTAATCATATAGAACAGACACTACAAAACATGGCTCTTTTTGAAAGGTACATATTGAATAGCGTCCTCTAGTTTCAGTTTAGTGCTTCTATTCCAGTTCTGCTTAAGAGGATGGAGTAAATAAGCTGTCTCTTATTTTTGCTTTTTAAAAGAATCTTCTTATATTAACAGAACATGCTTCTGACAGACAGAGTTTTGCAAGCAAACATCTATGTTTACCACTTTCTTCTCTCTGACAGACTCCCCACTGCTTCAAAGGAAATCTTCTGTACCTGTAGCCTTTTGTTTCAGGCTACAGAAGGGTGGGAAGTGATGGCAGACAGAGACAGAAATTAAATCATGAAAACAAACAAGCATATTCTTAATTTTCATCTATAAGATTTCTCTTTAGGCTTACTAAAGTTTATGGAAAGATTTCTTACCAAATTTAGTAGGATTTTTAACAAGTGGTTGTACTCTTGGGGCCGATATAAGCATCTCATGCTATTGTTAAATACTACTTGGGAACTTTTTTTTTCAAAAGCTTCAAAATTCCTAGCTTATGAATTATGAAATAACATCCAAGAGCAATTATTCATTTATTCTAACTATCAGCACCCCCGGGGATATTGCATGGTGTCCAACACTGGTTTAGTCTTCTACACCAAGACAGAAGAACATGAAGAGAAGCAGCGACACATCGTTTAGGCACAGGATTGAAAATTACTCCCATGCTTCCTTCCAAAGCCTTAGGAAAGTTATCTAACTTCTTTGCTTCAATTTCCCCTTCTATAAAATGGGGATATTAAAACTTCACAGCTTTGAGGGTATGATGAACATTAAGTCATACTTGTAAACGGCCTTGAAGGCAAAAAAACACTATATAAAGGCTAAGTATCATCACCATCATCAGAAATTCATGGTGTATCCTTTCCTCCTCCATATACGTGAAGGCAGGAAATTATCTTACCTGAGAGATTGATGGGGCCTGGAAATTGTAGGCGGTCACCCTCCAAATTACTGTGCATGAGTCACCGATACTTTAAAGTATTTTACTCCATGGCTCAGTGGGACTGTATTGGCTCTGGCATATATTGCCAGATCCGGATAACAGAGATGGTTGACAGAGGGGAATTTTTACTCAGGACTATCTGTAACTAGTCCTTAAAGCAGCAGGGGCAGCCCTGCCCAGGGGTGGATGAAAAGTGCTGGCTCTGTTTCAGCAGCCCATCTCCGAGCGTGTGTTTTGGGCGAGGGGAGAGGAGCAGCTTTGCTGCTCTAAGCAGAACAGCAGAGCTGAATCCCACCCTGATCTGCTCTCGGCTCCTCTCTCCGCACGTGCCTACTGCGCTTTGCCCCATCTCCTCTCCAGCACCTGTCCTTGCCAAGCAGCACCCAAGGAATGCAGCTGACGTCCAAGATGCATGAGCACATCAGATAAGGAACTGCATTGACAAAAGAGATTTTAATCAAAAGCAAATGTAGAATAAGCAGAACTATTTCTGGTTCTTTCACAAGATTCACAGCCGTATCCCTAGCAAGTTTAAATTAAGATAGCTGCCTTGATATTAGTGGAGCTCTGCTGCTTAATAGAGGATGAAGATAGGGTATTTAAATTCTAAGAAATATCTAAAGCACCACTGGAGATATTTGAAGATGAATCCCCATTGAAATTTTATTCAGCTTCATCTTCTAGTCATCATCTGTGCCCTTTGGTTTTTGCAGGAAGCAGTTTCATCCTGTTATGCTTGACAGCCATGATACAAGAGCACGAGCTGCTTGGTTTTGATCTTGGCTCAATGAAACGCCGAATGCCGGTCTACATGGCAGCTCCAGGGTATTCACCAAGGAGATGAGGGGGCCAAAGCAGAGCACAGCACAGTCTGACCCTACCCCATCCTCCCAAACTGTCAACTTGGGATCCTCACAAAAGCATCCCAAACTTTTAGCTGAAGATATTTATTGTTCCCAACTTCAAACTGTGGCCTGATGTGCCTTGGAAGCATACAAAACCAGAAACAATCCAGCCCGTGATCCTTTTCCTACCTCCTTTGCCTTGGACTGCACGGGATCTCTTATCTCAGTTTCTAGCACTGAACTCTGGCACTCAGACTTGAAAGGTTAAATTGCTAGCACATACTTTCTTCTGAAGGCATCAAGTAAGTTCAACTATATTTTATGTATTGAAAAACAGTTTCATCTACTTTTCATCTTCTCTTTTCGAGGCTAAGCAAGCCCAGTTCTTTCAATCTCTCCTCACAGGTATTATTTTCTAAGCCTCTTATCTTTCTTATTTCTCCAGCTTGTCTGCATCCCAAGAGTGATACCAAAGCTGAACACAATATATCTCCTTTCATAACTTTGTAGCATCCAAACTGTGGTCACACCAAGCATGAGTTTTCTATATGTTTCAGATATATCCATTATCTCAGTAAAAATATAAAAATGTAACTGAGTTTTCCACCTCTGGAGATTTTACTGTGTACTTTCTCAACATACAATGATGAGAAAAGTGAATTATACAAGATTAAAAAAAAAAGAGAGAGATCTTAAAAAAAGCCTTGCTGTCTTGGCTGTGGGGAAAAGACTGAAAATGTGGAATAAGTTGACAGTACGGATCTCAAAATCAAAGATAAAAAACTTTAAAATACATAAATTCTTATTTTCTCAAAGCTAATATTCTGAGAGTCCAGCTGATGACTTTTAAACATTTAGGACTAATAGTTTCCCACTCTTAAAAAATTATCAGTGTTTAACCTAAAAAACTTGCCCAAACACACACTGCTGACAACCAGTGTCAGACTGCACCATGTTAAATAACACTATGACAGCACAGATGCAAACACACAAATACTGTGCTGCAATCTTTTAATGTTTCCTAGGCTTTAGGAAAAGATTTCAGTGCAATATGGTTTAGTTCAATTGTGTAGAGACAGTGCTAAGATGACAATGTGATCATGTAGAAAATTCCTGCAATGATTCTTCCCTTTTGAAATGTAATTTAAACTTATAGAAAGGCAGCTGAAACAAGAGCTCAGCTCATCATCTACGCAAACACCTGCACCTCACACCTACCAACCCTTGTGAAGCCAGCCAAATGAGTCAGAAAGGGTAAATCTGCTGATTCACACAAACAGGTAGCTATGTGCCGAGGAAAAAACAGTGCATAAAGTCATCTAATCTTTTATTGCTAGTGTATCAGGATAATGTGGGCATGGCATAATATATGACTTCAATCATGAAACTTACAGAGAGGGGATTTAAAAATATTCTGTCTTTAAAATGAGTTTGTAAGTCTCAGACAACACTAGAAGCACACTGCTAGCAGAAGCACAGCTTTGGTGCAGAGCAAATGGGGATGTAAGCTGTAGTCTTTATGAAACTGAAATAGCGATACTAGCGAACACAGCCAGGCATGTCGTGTCTACACGTTTTCACAAAGCTCTGCCAGGACTCCTGAGACGCAACCTCCGAGCTGCCTGTTATGGGGCTGCCCCTCTAGCACATCTTAGCTACTTCACTCTTCACAAAGAGAAAATTTAAAAAATATTACCACTAATCATGTTTCTTAAAGCTACTCCTGAAGGAAAGAAAAAGTTAAGACAAGGAAAAAATTAAATCACAGGACAAAAAATATCATTTCAGAACCTGCAATGCTGCCCAGCTGCCTTGATGGCTATCGGAGAACACGACCTGCAGGACAGGAGGCGAGTCCCTGTTTCCGGAGCTCTGCT
This sequence comes from Crypturellus tataupa, assembly GCA_034781795.1. Lineage (NCBI taxonomy): Eukaryota > Metazoa > Chordata > Aves > Tinamiformes > Tinamidae > Crypturellus > Crypturellus tataupa. The sequence continues at coordinate 1,378,918 of JAWLRI010000460.1, read as the reverse complement.
CTGACTCCCATGGAGGGCAGCAGGAGTGACCTGGCAGCGCTGCCCTTTCCTGCAGGCAGCCCCAAACAGGACAACTTTCCCTTCGCTGAAGCTTCCCTAGCACTAGGAGACTCACTAAGGGGAAGATTTCACTGTCCTTACTGCTCAAATTGGGCCTTGTGTTTGCAGCCAAAAATCAATCACCGCCTTGCTGGTAGTCAAGGCTTTAAATTATGAGTTTGGCAAAAAAAAAAAAAAAAAAAAAAAAAAAAAAAAAACACACATTAAAAGGTGCCATAGTCTTCCACATCAAATAGATAATGCTATAGTCCTGCTCCACAGCAAACCAATTATGATCAGTGCCAAAAAATTAATTGCAGCAAACCACAATTAACAGCAACCACAGAGTAAAACGCAGTTTATAACACCTTTCTCATCCAACAAAGGATATCAGCATTTAGCTGGAAAATAATCCCAATGTAAACCCTGCTGAAGACAACAGAAGTATTTGAGGCTAATGCCAACACAGCTGAGCTCCAAATGCGAGGCACAAAATGTTGGAAGACAAAAGTCTACTTTAACTAGAGACAAAAACAGCTAAATTATGTTCTAGCCTTTATACAAAACTAGTAACATCTTCACCGGCATAATTTTAGCAGTATTAAAATTTTAGTACTGCTTTATTTGGGATCTGGAGAAAGCTGTCTTAATTAGGGCATTAATTAGTAGCATTAATACTTTATGCCACTACTGAACTTACTCTTTCCATGCTCTCTTGTGCTCTGATAATGGAATTAAAAGCCATGGAAACTAGCCTGATGAGCACTACCTACCTGGTAGTTATTGGCTGGATTTTACTAGTCATTACTCTGCCAACTTCACTGCAGTAGAGGCATCTATCATGGTTGCAATCACTGCTTTTCATTGACTTTTTAAAATAATTGAGAGATTGCGTAGGTGCTTAGCAGTATTTCCTTACAATAAAAAGCTGTAATTGAGTGTCATATAAACTGAGTAAAATATAGCACTTATAAACAAAGTTTATCTCTGACAAACTAGTTAATAATCAGCCAAATCTTGGGATGACATAAACGTTATGGTGGAGTTTTCACACTGGCAGGATATTTGGCCCTAAACATACCAGCAGATATATTTCAGTACTTTTGTGGGGGCAAAAATTGGAACTCATTGTATTTCTGTCCAATGTAAGTAGCTGAGAGACAAGGAAATGGCCTGGAGTACTTTAAAACTAGCTCTACTAACCCCCTCCACATGCTCCTACCAGGCTGCCATCTCCTGCGGCTTCTCCTGGGACACAAAGCCACTGGGAGGGACATGGCTAAAGCGAGTGACAAACTGCCAAAGCACTGACCAAACAGATGCTTCTTACCAGAGCAGAATAAACTAGACGTACCGGGGAAATAACATGGGCCAGAATTGAGAGGGGGCAGAGCAGAGAAGGGTCTGGCAGCAGCCACTCCATGTCCTTCCCCGGAGAGGCAGCTCTGGAGCTCTCCAGGGGATGGCACCCAACACTGCACTGCCCCAGCCCAGCACCCCTTCAAGGAGCAGCGAGTGCCCCGCTTATCCCTGCTCCAGGGGGCTCCTCTGGAAAGCTGAGCATCACAAGTGATGCGCCGTTTGCATATGAAATGTTTTGTAAGCTCTTAAATAACAGGAAGAATTTAGGATGTGATAGCCCACTAAAATCTTAGTCTTATGTCACACTTCTGTAGTGTTTCACAGGCTGAGTAGTTTTTTTATACTGGAAGTACAGTTTGGATATATGGCAGAACGTTTTACAGCTGGCTCATGCTGCCATTAAAGCTCTTTCAACCAAAGTTTTAATAAGATAAATTATTACATTTCTAATTTGCTTTTCTTATTATCCTAGTCACATCTGAAGTGCATTGTCTTTATTAAGTAAATGTAATCAGATTTATAGCTTCTTCCACTCCATAACGAATGGTTTAAATAAGTCTGAGCTTAATTCCCATAAGTTGCTTTCCGACTGGACACGGAAAGGGAGGAACAAAAGGCAAGAAGAAGGAGGAACCTCCAGGTCATGCCCCGTAGGGGCACTCTGACTGACCAAATCAAGTCAGCGATAGGAATAAAAAGTTAGACCATTTCTTGCTGCTATGTGTCTCATCAGAATAAAACAGGCCAGTGGTCTGATGTTTAGACCCTTGGACCCAAAATCTGATGAAGATGGGACAGACATGAGAGGATTCTAAATTTAGACCCTTTGAAAACTAAGCATATACATGCTCACCTGGACCAAAATTGAAAGATATGGATGCTTACCACTGTAAAATTACCATATGATTTTTAGTTTATAATACCTGCTTCTGAAATTAAAAAATATTTATGCAAACACAAAGTTAATTTATTGGAGTTTTTAAAAGGTTTCTGTGCTTAAAAAAAAAAAAAAAAAAAAAAAAAAAAAAAAAAAAAAAAAAAAAAAAAATAAAAAATATTTATTCAAACACAAACTTTATTTTTTTGTTTTTTTAAAAGGTTTGTGTGTTTAAAAAAAAAAAAAAAAAAAAGAACAGTTACTTCTTCAGCAAGGTGACCCAGCAGCAGCAGCACTCCACGCACAGAGCTGCCAGGGCGCTCTCAGTGAACATTATGTGCACTCGTGTTCATCAAATGCCCACTAGTCTCCTCGTCTCAGGAGGAGCTCGCTGAAAGTGACTCTGCACTGCTACTTTCTCTGGCTCTGGAAAGACCAGCTCTGGGTTTGGCAGAGAAACTTGTGCCCATTAAATTGTTTGACCAAACTGGTCCAATGGTGCCCACTGGGGCAATTTAAAAAAAACAGAGGAGGGGGTCTGTCTGCAGACTTCCATCTGGAAGGATATTTTTAGGTGCTATTTACTATTCACTGCAAGCAAGAGTAGCTCTTAAAACTGCCAAGCAGCTCTGGAAGCTATGGGAGCCCCTAACAGCTGTGACATTTGCTGGGGGGAAAGAAAATGAAAAAAGACAATGAGAAAAAAGAGGAAACGGAAAGACGACCCTTTTGAACCAGTACAATATTACCTTTTTAAAAAGATAATCAGAGAAATTATGACAGAAAATATTTTCAAAATAGGTGCCTAATGTTAGATTGCTTCAATGCGGCCTCATATTCCCAGTGTAACAATAAAATCTCTCCTCCAGGATTTAAAGTGGGTTCTTATGCCGCTGGCTTTTACAAGCTTTCCGAGACCTGCCGTTTCATAAATTCCAGCAGCCTTCTGCCAACTTGCTTCTTCCAAACTATTCCCTGACATTTGCCTTTGTCAGGATGCCTATTATACACATCATAAGGTGACCATTATCTTGTGCTCCCCTTAAATGACTGAAAACCCACCTGGCTCTGACTGTTTGCATAGACTCTTAAAACATAGAATAAGGATCAACATAATCACACTGCATATAGTTACAGTGCCTAGACCTGATTAAGTGATAAAACATCAAAACTAGGAGGAATAAGTCATCAGCAACAAATTTGTTGCATTTTTTCAAAACAAGAATTGACTTGAAATTCTGAATCCTGATTCCTGAACACTCATTCTCTCTTTCAAAAAAGAAATTGTTTTGTTTAAGGCTGCTTTCCTACAATCAGGGATCATAGAATCATTATGGTTAGAAAAGACCCTCATTGAGTCCAACCAAGTAAATCTCATAAAGAATGTAACAAAGTGCCAACTGCCAAAGGCATAGGTGGGTCCTAAACAAATCTTCCCCGTTTGCCTAAGGATGGCAGTCTGGCCCCCACATCCAAGAAACCCAGACTCAGATCTACGCTCGCCAGTGAAGCCCTCAAAGCACAGCAGTGTACTGACTCGCTTGCCCCAAACACACAAAATCAGCCTCTGTATCCTCGCCAAGACTGCCCACCGGCTGCCTCCGAGGGCGCCTTTGCTTTGCGGTGCTCTAGAACCAGCGGCTGGTTCCCGGCTGGTTCCTGCCTAAGGCTTTTCCTTGCTAAGTCTGCATTTCATGGCTGAAAATTCTTCCCTTCAAATATATTACTCCTCTGTGGCACAGTTCCAATTTGGCCTTTGAAAAAAAAATGATATGCTGCCAGTTAAAAGCTATTAGTTTTGATCAAGCGATGAATATTAGCAATGAGAATTCTGTGATGGATAAGGAGCTAGTTAAAAGACAGGCAAGAATTCACTGTTTAGAGAGAAAGTATAGGGTTGACGGGACATTACAAATGGCTTTTCTCAATATTTTCATTAATGATCTTGGCACAAAAAAAAAGTAGAATTATACTAATAAAATTCGCTGATACACAAATTTATGAAGCATCATCAATACAAGTGGATTGGCATTTTACACTGTAAGAAATAGATGGCAGAGAAGACTGCAGTAGTAGGAAGATAAAATTGATGGAAAACAGTAAAAAGTGATGCACTGAGAGGCAAAGTATTTTTTGCTGCAAACAACAGGCTTATCCACAGGAAATAACAGCAAGAAAAAAAAAAAAGATTTACAGATTCACCAATTCCAGCATTACTATGAAGCTAGAACACAATAAAGCTGTGAAAAAACAGTAAACCTGGTGTAACCTTAGATGTATCAATTCAAGTGCTTTAATCAAAAAAGATAGTAATAAAAAAAGAGATATTAACATTACTAAAAAAACTACTGGTACGAACTGGTGCAGAGAAGAACCTCTACAATCATACCAGGATGGGTGAAACATTGAACTTACCAGTCTGCAAAATGAAGGATAAAACACTAGGAATAAGGATAATGCACTAGGGAATAAATCCAACAGAAAAAGAAGGTCCATTTAGGTCTACGGGTTTTTACTGACCCTATAACACTTTAGATCCACATTTTTAAATTTTCTAAAGGAAAAAAGGGACTGAATTTAGAGGGGGAGCTTAAACAACCTCCTGATTTATGTGCCATTTTCTTCCAAACCATGCTGTTGCACAGAACCCTTTCAGAGAGCTCCCTCCTGCCACTGCAGCCTTCACGGGATTGCAGCGGGGCTGTTTATGAGCAGAGACACGGAGGCAGCCTTGCATTTTTGCCATTAGCAGCTTCGATGCTTTTGAGCATTCTGGGAGGGAAGGAATACAAAGAAATGATGTCTGAAGATATCTCAGAAGCAGCTAATTAATTCCAACATACTGCAATTCTGGAAGCAACCTCCTTAAAAATTATGAGTACTGATCCGGAGTTGGCAGAAAGTTCTAGAGTTCCTGTACAGACTCAAACACTGGATTCAGCAGAGTCATTCCAGTAGTCTTAGTCCTTCAAAAGGGCATCTTTTCCTGCAGATTATGCTTAATAGCACCTAACAAATTGGATTGGACATCAGCTTTTAAACTAACCTGATTTCCTGGCCGGGTTGACTAGCATCCGCTGAAGTATAATCATGAGATTGCAGTAATTCAGTCACATCTTCAGGCATCACATCTAATTCTAGTCCTCTTGCTATTTCTACCACATCTGCAGTTACTTCCTCTACTGAAGTTTTGAACTCGTCAAAGTCACCCACAAGGGTTGGAATAAACTTCTTTCAAATTCCTGCTTATGTTGGTATTTTGACCTCCTCCCATGAATCACTAATGTTCTTAACAGCATCTAGAATAGTGAATCCTTTGCAGGAGGTTTTCAATTTACTTCACCCAGATCCATCAGAGGAATCACTATCTATGGCAGTTACAGCCTTACAAAAAGTATTTCTTAAATAAGACTTGAAAGTCAAAATTACTCCTTGATGCATGGGCTGCTGAATGGATGTTGTGTTAGCAGGCATGAAAACAACATTAATCTCCTTGTACCTCTCCATCAGAGCTCTTGAGTAGCCAGATGCGCTGTCAACAAGCAGGAATATTTTGAAAAGAATCCTTTTTCACAGTAGCAAGTCTCAACAGTGGGCTTAAAATATTCAGTAAACCATGTTGTAAACAGATGTGCTGTCATCCCAGCTTTGTTTTCCCAGTTATAGAGCACAGGCAGAGTAGATGCTCCAGGGCTCTAGGATTTTCAGAACAGGACATGAGCCATGGCTTCAACTCAAAGCCACCAGCTGCATCAACCCCTACCAAGAGGGGCAGCTTTGATGCCAGGCACAACTTCTCCTCTCTAGATACAAATAAGGTCCTAGATGGCATCTTCTTCCAATATAAGGATGTTTTGAATACAGTAAAAATTTGTTGCTTAGTGGAGCCAACTTCATCTATTATGTTAGGTAGATCTGCTGCATAACTTGCTGGTTCACCTTGTCTTTTTACATCATGGAGACACTTCTTCGCTTACACCTCATGAACCAACCTCTGTTTGCTTCTCACTTTCCTTCTGCAGTTTCCTGCCCACTCTCAGCCTTCACAGAATTGGAAAGAGTTAGAGCCTTGCCCTGGATTAGGCTTTGGCTTAAGCAAATGCTGTAGCTGATCTGATCTTCTATCCAGACCACTACAATTTTCTCTGTATCAGCAATACGGCTATTCTGCTTTCTTAGCATTCATGTGTTCAGTGAAGTAGCACTTTTAATTTCCTTCAGGAATTTTTCCTCCAGGTTCACAACTTGGCTAAGGGTTTGGCACAAGAGGCCTAACTTGTGGCCCACTCAGTGTTTGACATGCTCAGTGACCTTAATCATTTCTTATTTTTGGTTTTAAATGAGAGATGTGTGGCTTCCTCTCACTTGACCACACCGAGACCATTGCAGTTGGCCTAATTTCCATGTGCTGTGTTTCAGGGAATAGAGGCCCACAGAGAAGAGGAGAGACAGAGAAGTGGGGCCAGGCAGTGGGGCATTCAGAGCACACCCAGCACATAATATTTACGTTTGCCAACTTACCTGCACGTGGTTTGTGATGTCTCAAAACAGTTACAGTACTAACATCAAAGATCCCTGACCACAGACCACTAACACAAATATAGCCATAATGAAAAGGGTTTGACGTTTACAAGAATTACCAAATGTGACGGGGCACAAAGCGAGCACATGCTGCAGGGAAAGGCCGCCTAGACACTTGCTCCACACAGGGCTGCCACAGACCTGCAAGTTGTCAAAATTGTAGTGTCTGCGAAGCGCGGCAAAGCGAAGTGCACTGAAACGAGGTACGCCTGCAGTTACGCCTTCCCTCCGCTCACAGAAGGCTTGAGGTCACAGCTATGGATTCTTTAGTGAATCCTTGATTATGGAAAACAAGAAAAGAGTCAGAACTGACTTTTATGACACTATTCTATATGTTTGCCAATTTATCAAAGCCCTTAAATACATATACTGCATGCAAAGCATGCCCTAGCTGCTTTCTTGACTGCATATTTCCAGAAATTACCTCAGTATAAATGTATTCTTATGCTCAGGGATTTCAGAAGATGAGTAACAATCCTTAATTACTAAAAATGATTCCTGAGTCAATGCAGATGCCAAATACGATACCTTTTAATGCTACCACACTTATGCAAGAAAATTTCTGGATAATGTAGAAGCCTGAAGGCACAGGAACTGGAGACTTTTCTGAACTCAATGAGTCTTAATCTCTTTTGTTCACAAATAGTTTTTGAAAGCCAAGGTACTGCCATCTGGAAAGAATCAGTTACATTAGTACTTCAAATAAAATTTGATGCCACGCATTGAAAGGCTGTACCTGAACATCACAGAAGGTACACAAATACCATCTAAGCATAATTTTCAAAATTTTCCAGTGGTGAAATAAAGGAATACTATTCTGTTCCATACTGCCTCCAGTCAGACAATGCACTGATTAGAAAACTGATTAGATACAAAGGAAACAGGCTAGTACAATTTTTTTTTTTTTTTTTTTTTTTTACTGGTAATCTACCTTGCAATACATTGCTGCAGCAGTAACAGTAAATTTTTGCAGGTTCTTGACAAAAATCCCTCTTTACTATCCCAATTTTATACAATGTTGTTCCGCAAAACAGTTTGAGGTTGATATTAATTGGAGTCTGGTAACACCCTTCCAACCCTTTACAAGGAAGCAGTGAAAATCCTCAGAGATGATGGTCCTATGGCAGAACGATGCCCTACCAGCCTAAGGAGATGCCCTGAAACAGTCGCTGGCCATGAGAGTCTTTGGCGACAGCACCATGGTGACAACAGCACAATTTCACTGCAGTTCTATTAAGGCCGTAATACTTTGAGAACTTAATTTGATTATTTGGCATCTAAATAAATTACTCACGCAGGACTAGCTGGAAACTAATCAAGCACTGACTCAGCAGCACATACTCACCAGTGTCTTAAAATGAAAAATAGCAACTTTTAAAGGAGATGAGGTACAAGAAGAAGGAAAAGGTAAGGAGCATATTTGATATGCAATTGCTGGAAGAGACCTCCCTGACAGGCAAATTCCACATCTATCACAATTACAAATAGGCAAAACCCCCAAACGTGTGTATTTTTGGCATCTGAATTCTGAGCTCCTTTGTAGACCCTAAGCACTGCTTTAAAAACATTATATGTTTTACAATTCATGTCTCCCAGAAATTTGAAGCAAGTGAAAATCAGATCTGAATGCAAGCTTTGCAGTTCCAATCTATTTCTAATCTTAAATAAAATCAAAAATCAAATATCTTGAAAGCACAATTTCAGGAGAGAGATTCCTTCAATACTGGGATATTGGGACTATGAAAATGAATCCCTTCCTCCAAGTACCCTTCTCAGAAAGAAAAGAAAAAGAAAAAGAAAACAAGTGTGGGGGAGATAACTCTTAACACGTTAGCAACCAGATTTACCTGCTTTATTGCTACCACCTAACACAAAGCTCTGCTCACCACTTCTTACGTTTTTCTTATCTATGCAACACTCAATTTCATTTTCTAGTCTCTTGGAGATAAAAATATACAGTAAACTTTGCCACAGATGTGAATTACAAAAATAGTATACCACCAAGTTGTTCTTAAGTGTTAAACACGTTTATATAAATGGAACAATTTTCTCCTGATCTCTATCTGTCTGATACTTAGACTATAAAGCTTACGCAGAAGATCCTGTAGCACAGAAAACTTTGTTTTGTCATTTCACCTTTTTCAGTACACTTCATGTCCTTGTTTGAGATTAATTGCCAGTAGCAGTAGACTGGATAAATAGGATTTTGGAGTGATATATTATCCAGCAATGTGTGATAAATCACATTGTTAACATCTTTCAAACTCACTTTCTCCTTAAAACGCATATCCAACTTCCCTTCTAAAAGCACACTTGATAATTTTTTGAAAGTAACTATTTTTTCTAATTTTTTTTTTTTTCAAATTTGACATTAGTTCAATTTTCGGTTAGACTTTGCAAACTTGATTCTTGCCCAAACTACAAAAGAGAAAGGCAAAAGCCACAATGCTTGGTGCTTGTGTGTGTATTCATTACGTAAAATTAATTTGCATTTGCTAAAAAGCAATTGCTTTATAGTTCTAGCTTTACTAGACTGGAGTAAAAAAAAAAAAAAAAAAAAAAAAAAACACATTTGAATAAAAGAGAAGACCTCAGCAACCCTGAGGACCTGTCTTGCTATGGTAGAATTGATTATATTATGTATACACGTATTCTATCATGGCAGGTATGTTTGTCTCTAAACATGCTACACCAAAAGTGCTTCTGCCTGATACGACATAGATCAGATTGGAGATCTTTGAATTTTAATCTAAAATTCTTTATAGCCTAAAATGAGCAAAGAGAATTTTTTTTTTTCTACATCTAATGATTTAAAACAGATCAGAAAAAATGAGGCAAATCCTTTCCCTAAGCCACCAGCACACCAAGCACAAGCAGGGGAAAGAAACCCCTCTTCATCCCTGCGCATCCCTGTGCGCAGGCTCTGTGGAACCTGGCTCCTAGCAGGAGGACAAGCAGTCCTCTCGGAGCCTCGTGGAAGGGAGAATTGGCTCAGAGGCACGGGACCGAATTCAATTTTCTCCATTTTGCTGCACCTCTGGTATAGTCAGATGTTCTCAGCTTTTCCTGTGTGACTGTGAACAGCACAGCTTCTTTTACATAGGTCTTAGATCCCTGACTGGATACATTTCAACATCTGCAGGTATTGAACAATAGCCACAGGTTCATTAAATATACACCACGTTGCATAGGACATACCAATGTAAAAATGAAGCAATATAGCAACTCTCAGAATAAAAGCAAAATGGTATTTTTACATTAATAACCTAGAAACACCTGTCCACCCCATGTAAACCTTCGTTTTAACATTCACACAAATCTAAATAAAACTATAAAAATACTGTGCAAAGCAATCAAGTTATACAGCTGTGTCAAACTTTCAGATGAAATCTGTGGCAATAGCTTTGACTGAACACTTAACTAAGCCTTACTATTTTTTTTTTTTTGTACACTCATTTCAAAGCTACCTCAGTATGCGGGAAAAAAAAAGTAGTTTTCAATCAAATACATATTCTGGATATTCTCCAGGTAATACATATTAAACAACTGAAAAAATTGCTTTACAAAATAAAAAGAAAACTTTTTGTTAGGCTTAAATTATACCATTTTCAGAATAAATAAAATATTAAAAAGAGGATGACAACAAATCCCTTACCTGGAGGCTACTCTATTATTAGGTTAGTTTTTCCCTGAATAAATGCAGTCTTAATGAAAGCTGTCACAGCAAAATGGAGCACAATCATTAGATAGTCTATGGAATTACGAATTCTACCCATATGTGAATGGGCACACAGGGGTTTCTCAATATTATAACAGCACATTTCTGCCCCAGGATTACTAATGAACACAGCTACCTGATTTTTCTTTGCAAATAGTTTATTTACCACAAAAGGCAACTGTGATTTCCTTAAGCTATTTGACAAATGCAGGTCAAGTGTACCAAATTGTTTTCACTGAAATGCTAAAACAAAATAATAAATAGCAGGAATATCAGAGATATTAATGTAACTTGCAAGTTTTTCTTTTATTTCATTTTTTCAGTGACTTCCTATAGCTAGCCAAAACTGTTTAGAAAAGGTTCTGGTAAAATTTCAGCAAATATGCTACACAATAAAAAAACACATGTTGACACCTAGCTAACGTCTATGATGGGTAAAAAATGTCAAGACAGATCCCAAATGAGTGCTGGTAGCCTTCATTAGATTATCACCTTGGGTTATTTCTTTGCAAAATTACATTACAAAATTCTGTATAGTACAGCTTTAATGCATCATTTAAAACCAGCCTAATTTCTTTTTGAATGATTCAGACTGAATTTCAAATCATATATTAGCTACTAAAACTTATCTTTTCCAGTAGCTATGAGAGGCCTCAACCTTTTTGTCCTGGATGACTTTCACCACATATTCTATCTCTATTTTAGTTCAAATACAAAACATCTGCTTATGAAGACACTGGCTATCCTTCCATTCATATTTAATTTACTGTATTGCTGTAACTCTATCATAAACACAGCCATGCGTGAGATTAAACGCAGTTTATGAAATAAGAACGTCATTTGTTTAAGTAATTCACCCCGGGGCATTTAACAACGTGGCTGGGTTAGCACCGGTGCTGTTGCTCTACTCCACCGTGTCAAGAAGCGCTGCACTTAAACCTGCAGCAAGGTCACCTTGCCCCATAACTCTGGTAATCCCAAATCAGCGCACTATAAAAAAATTGCTGCCAGCGACCGGACAGCCTTATATATTTTCTTAACAGCCTAACAGAATTAGAGGGCTGTGCTGCCTCAGGCAGAGGCCAGAGCTTAACTTACGAGGCCCATGGACAGGGTAGGCCGGGCGCACGCTTACCGCGAGCCACGCGGCTCCCGTGTCCGGAAAGGTCTGGCTCCCGGGCGGCTCTCTCGGAGCCCTGGAACTGCAGAATCAGTTGTGTGGAAGAGGCTGTTTCTCCCTGCGCCAGGGCAGCTCCACAGCTCCGCTCTCCTCGGCGGCCGCCCCGAGCTGCCCGCGCACTCGTGAGGCGCCGCGGCGGCCGCAACAGCGGAGGGCAATGGCAGCCGCCGTGTCCTGCTGCCGACTGTGCCGCCCAGGCAGGGCAGCAGGCCTGCACACAGACCCGCTTCGGGTCTCACAAACGCCTCACGCCCATCTTCTCATGTCCACCTATTTCCCCAAAGTTGGGCTTCATTAGCTTAGAAAGACAGGAATTTATGCCCATCACTAATCCTTTGGAAAGTGCTATTGGCCACAGGCCTCAGTCCCACGAACTGTTTCTGTCCCCAGTCTTTTTCATCCAGCTGTGTCCCAGTTTCTTCCATGAATTATATATACTCCTTAATGCCGGACTTCAGGAGCTATAAGTGCTAAGGCGGCACCTGGCCATTTGCCTCCAGCCGAGCTGGTGACAACCACGAGGGCACCGTGCGGAGTGCCGCACTCCCGCCCGGGCCCCTCGCTCACCCCGCAGGCCCCGGGCGCTGCCCCGCGCGTCCCCCAGCGCTACAGCGCTGCCCCGAGGCAGCAGGGACAGCCCGTGCACAGCACAAACCAACGCAGTAAATCACGGCACAAAGTAAGGCCAGCGCTACAGATGTCACTGGCTATTTCTGTTTCCAAAGGTAAATTCAAGATATTGGAAGGTAAGTAGTACTTTAACTGCGTTTTAGCTTTCTTGCATCATCCTTTTCCATATAGCAGCCCTCCAAGAACTGCTTACTTGAATAGATTACAAAGAAAAATCATTCCTTCTCTATAGAAATTCTTTATTTTGTCATTGTGCGATTACTTTAGAATGGTTAGAAGAGAAATCCTTTGATCCAGGAGTACAATATTTTAAGAGAAAACCAAATGGTATTTTTCTAAATTCCATCAGCGGGCAAGAAAGATTGAGTTAATCATCCGGATTTGGGAACTATTCTATTTCTACTTTTCTTTTGATCAAGCTACATGTGCTAAGATGCAATAACTCCAGGCAGGCCAAATTTATGCACAAGCTTCTTTGAACTTCAAACAAGCTTGCCGGACCCTTTAAATTCAATTTTATCTGTAACTCAATAATTGAGAAGTCGCTCTCTCTCCTCCCCCCCAAGAATATATATTTCAATTAATACCATCTCATAATTTCACACAACCTTCTGTGGAATACTATGTCCCTTGTCAAATGTCATCTGCTTCTCTAGGAAAGTTGGAGACCAAAGTTAGGCAAGTATTTATCACAAAGCTGTCTGTACTTTATGCCCCAGTGAAGATGATTTCAACATTTGAAATTACTTCATCTCTGTCGTGGTGATTTCATATGAAAAAAAAAATGAACCTTGTAAGTTTTGTGCTATAGTCAGTTTAGTTCTCACTGATACCTGCTAGAGAAAAATCACATTCTTTAGAAAGAAAATAGATTATAAGTCCGTTATATGCTAGAGATGTGTGGGAAGCCAATTTTGGGAGAAAACTACCTACAACAAAACCCGGTCTCCATCAGCTTAGCTGTATCCCACAGCAGACACAGTTTGGCAGCCAACAGCCCTGCATGGAGCCACACGGTCGACTTGGTCCCGATGTCACACGGATGCCACCGCACATGTGTTGAGTGTAAGGGAAAACAGTTGTTCCAAAATGAGATCATTTCAAACAAAATAGTAACTGTGTTGTCTTTTGACATATTTGTGTCCCTATTACAAAACACTGCTTCTAGTATAAGCAGTGGCCCAGTATGACAAAAGTATCTTTTTAAGTAAGACAGAAACCCTCTGCCCAGGACAGAATTGACTGTTCCCCCGTGGCTGCCAGATCCTGTTCTAGAAACCCTCCCGTGAGAACTCCCAGGCCTTCCCTGGGCGAACCGCTCCATTATTTTGCTGTCATTACTAAGCTGCATCTTGTATTCCCCAGGTGAAGCCCTGTCCCAGCCCAGGAGAGCAAGCTCCTGCCTCTGGAGCAGCTGTCAGCAGCGCACAGGGTATCCCACCAGCACTGCATTCACGTAGAGATGTTGCCCATTGCCGAGGGAGACATCACCCCGGGTGAGCTCAGAGCGGCAGCTCAAGCCAATTCCACTGTGTGCAGGGCTGGAGCTCCACCCCGACTCACTCATTCCGCTGTCTGGCCACACCGGTGAGGCCAAAGCTGTGCATCTGCGTTCTTTAAGGACGTGGGTAACCAATAATCTTGCCCGGTAAAACTTTACTGCTTAGCACACTAAATCTGGAGGCCATTTAGCAGCTTCAAGCTGATTTTTAGCAAATGTAAGGACCTGTCCTCTCAACAAAAAGAACAGAAAATAGAAGGCAGTCACAGATATCCTCTACTGCTTAATACTGGCAAGTGTATGGTTTTCTTCCTGACTAAATCCAGAGGCTCTTGAATCCTTTCTGATTTTGTCCTTAAGGAAGCATTGCTATAATGCTGCACCATATGCCACTTAGTGCCATGTGCAATAGAAAACAGCCAGGCCAGAACACGCAGCCAGGGTTATGGTTTCTGGAAGTGCAGACACCTATACCCATAGAAAAAAAAATGAGCAGCATAGACTATATATTTTGAAAGAGTTATTTTGACAATTATGGTCCATTTATTAAATTCCACTGAAATTTATCAGAGTAACTCCCATTTTCCTTTCACGCCCACTGTTTTATTAGCTTAAACTGAATCGAGTTGGTCCTAATTTGCAATGTTTTAAGTGAGAGAAGAATGAAATCCATTATCTTGCGCCCTCAGAAACAAGCTACGACAGACACCATTCTATGTGGCTTGATGAGAGAAAAATACTCCATCCTTCCCAAATCATTGCTATTTAAGCATGAAGGTTCTCTGTGCTCTACATCCTACAGGCTCCTGAATATTCAGACACATACTTTCCCCTAATTTTGATTAGGGTGGAATTCTCCTGTTTAACTCTTACAGAGGAATGTTGCAGGTGTGATTAACACATACACTGAATACAGGTTTTCTCAGTCAATCTCAGAAACCTTCGGGAAGCATCTGGGGAAGAAAAACATCCTCTTAATTGCTCCCTATTTGTTACATTGTTAGCATCTGCTTCTTTATAATCTCACTCCTTGACCAGCTCATTCTACTGCCAGAGAAACACCTCTTTCACAGTATTTCATTAATCCTATCATGTGAATTTTAATTCTTGTTTCTATTTAAGACTTATTGTCTAACTCACCAGATATCTGAAGATTATCATATCTCACTTCAGCTTAGCTAAAAGACTCGAAATTAAATCCCCTAAATCATGATTACTAGACCCTGATCTCTCCTGATACTCTCCTTTGGATGGTCCCTGCTTATTCCATCTCTGTCGTCTATTTCTTGAGGCACACATTCAATACTGGATGCACCATTCAGCAGCGTGGAAGAGAACGAAACACACGGGGAACCCTGTCGGCCCCCGTGCATGCTGGTGTGCTGAGCCGGGCTCCCAAGCCTTGGATTTGCTACAGCCCAAAGGCGCTTTCTGTTCAGTCACCCCTCAGCCAGCGGCTTCTCAGCCTGCAGGGCTCAGCTGCCAGCCTTGCACCTTGCCCTAGTCCTGTCCTCCCCTCTCTATTCAACCAGCTTTCCCATTAGCCAGTGGATCGAAATTCGAGAATGAAATATCTGTAATTATTTCCTGTGTAGAAATTTTCAAGAAGTTTTAGACAAGCTTTCCTTCATTTGGGATCTTTCCAAACCAGAAACTGATGTCAATTCCAATTGCTGAGCTTCAACCCGAGGGTGTGCTGAAAGATGATGTCCCTTCACTCTCCCTAACATGTACCCTGTTACAGCAGAATTTACACAATTATCAGAGATTAAATTTAGGATACATTTCAAATCCACTTAGCTGAAAATATGTATGACGGGGGTTTTGGTCAGTGCTTGTGCTAAACCTTGTCAGAAGGAAAAAAAAAATTAAAGTGCATAACCCTCTCATTAGAATGCCCTTCCAGAATTCCATCAGCATTTCAGAATAGAAGGAATGAGTTCACCTTCCAATTTACATTCCCCCATACGTATTTTATCAGATTTTTTCCCTGTAGAATGTAACGTAGCTAGCATATATAGACCTATTTAAAGTACCATTTTACACTTTTCATAACAGTTATCATATGTATAAAAAATGAAAAAGTCTATCCTACAATTATATATAGAATTATTTTCAGAATATGCTATTTGAATATATGCAATTTTGAAAGTAAATATTTAGATTAATTCCATGTTTGCAATTTATATGGTTGCCAGGCAGAAAAGCATAATCACGTCACTGTGTCCCCATGCACATGCAGACCCCAAGCACAGCAGGTTCTGCTGTGCGTCTCCAGCCCACCCTAGATCTGCAGAGCCAAATGTGTTAAGATGACGCGAACATGGTCAGCAAATGCTAATCTGTCAGCCCTACTCTGCATTTGCACAGTTCAGAGGCATGCACGGAACAGAACGACCTCCTCACAAATATTCACACGTACAGCTTGGAAATCACTTGTTCCCGTCTTTGAAGTTCATTAAACATTAAAGAATTCACATATGGGTATGCAGAAATCAATCAGCAAGCAGAACCAGCAGTGAGCATAATCAGAGCTAAATCACTTCAGCGTGCGTTTGTACATAGCCCCAGCGAAGGCTGCTCTAACCAGCCGTAGCTGTTAGCACAGCCAGTGAAATGTATCCCCTCTAAACCCTAACGGAAGAAAAAAACATTAATAGAACGCACTGATTTTTAATGTAAGCATAAGTAAAACAGAAATTAAAGTTCCCATACCAGCTGGAACTCTGTCATATTTTACATCTCCACTGGACCAAAATACATGTCAGCACAAAAGCACAAAATTATACCACAAATGAGAATATCTGTACAGTACTTCTTCAAGGGTAGGATTCATCAGATTTCCATTTCCATTCCAGATTTCCTTCCTGGAAGCTTTGGATCCAGAATACCATTAACTACCCTGAAACATTGCCAGGGTATAAGGACCTTCGGTCCGGACTAGGACTAGTGCTGCTTACCAGGCAAATGGACCACTGAGGAAAAATTCTTCATAGTTGGACTAGATCTGATACTAATTACTGCCCTATTTGGCTTAAACTAGTGACCTACTAGAAAGTGTTGTGAGTTATGACAGGAACAGCTGTTCTTTTTAACACTTTTACATGTCTAATTTGTAGTACAATAAGTAGCACTTTGAAGCCAGGCTATTCTGAACGCCAAACTACAGTGTTACTCAATTTACCTACTGTGAAAAGGTGCCACTTGCAAGTAGGGGTCAGTGGCAATCGTGCAGGGTGGGCACATGGTGGGAGTTTAACATGGGATGTTAGAAATACAGCCAGGTTACAATTTGAAAACACCACTATTCAGCTATAAAAAATCAAGATACAGTATAATAAAAATGTGCTCAGTGCTATGTATAATGTTGTTATTTTATATGTCATATAATCCTTTACCATTCAGGTATTATGCCCTGATGTACCTATTAATTGGTAATTTTCTGAAGGAAACCAAATGATCAAGTTCTCTGACCCTTTGATTTAGCAGGATCTCATATCCTGATTTCTAATAGATGAATATTTCAATCTGTATATATAAAATGCCAGATTGTGACATAAAGGCTGGACTTGTGGGATTATTCAAGGACTATATTTATCAATCAGAATGAATGTATCTGTCTCACTGTTAAATCATGCAGTTGGGCAAAAATAGTATTTGATCATACTAACCATCTATCCATAATGCTTTAAAGGATAGCAGCAGACCAGAGAGACAGGCTCATCTTCTTATCATTTGTGTGAGCACAGAGACACTACATCAGGCATAAAAAGATACAATAAAATGTGACATTTCTATGAAGTTAGTAGAATAACAACAATTAAGAGAGAGCAAAATATTTACTAACAGCTAGTTTAAAGAACCTCAACCCATAGTGCTACCAAGATTAATTTGCCAATATGCACCCAGTAACAATAGGAATAAATATGCACACAGCTATCTTGCCACTTAAAGACAACCTAATCAGCTATTTCAGTCTGAAATACGGAGCATTAATTTAGGCAACTCTTTAGACCTCAGCAAAAATAAACAAAAAATAGGCAGTAGGAAACATCTAAGCTGAAGTCTTTCTGTACGTACACTTTCACTGAAAAAGGATAAATGCTAAGTAGAATTTTTGTTGATCACAGAACATGGAACAGCTTAATGAAAGCCCCCGCAGTGCCCTACAGTGACAGCGCTCACATCGACTCTATTAACAAGGCAGCACAGTGAGGATCTGGGAAGCGGAGCAGCCCAGCTGCTCAGGTGATGGAGGAGTCCATGTGGTTGATTGGAAACCACTGCTGACTCCAACATCCAGAAAGTTAATTACAGCTTATATATTAAAAATCTCCTACAAAAAGCTAGTGTCCTTCTGACAGTTATTTGCAAAGCATACGTAATTAAAAAGATTTTGCAAATACATTAAATTGCCAAAAATGTATACATTATGTTAAAAAAAAAGAAAGAAAAACTTGGACTGATAGGTTAGTTTGCTTTCTCTAAAATTACAAAGGGCACAGATCCTAGAAAAGCACAGAAATAAAAATATATGCTTTCCCCTGCCTAGACATGCAAAGATGGTCCCATCCAGGCTTAGGTCATCTTAACATGACAAAACCTACAGGAGAGCTTGGGGTGGCTTGGATGAGACAGGGTTAACAACGGAGGTGTTTTTCTTTTATCGTTGCACTTTGTGGGCAATGCTGAGCAAGGGGAAAGATGGCAGGCCAGGGCGGTAAGAGAGCCTTTTAATTATAAGAAGCTTCATCCTGGCTGGGGCTTTGTGGTAGCAATTTGCTGGTTCAGCAACCACCTGTTCCACCAAGTTGGATTTGGCCCTGATTGAAGAAAAACATTTAGAGGGATAGCTGAGAAGTATTAATAATCCCCCAATGTTTAAAGAAAAAAAAAAGAAAAAAAAAGGAAAAAAAAAAAAAAAAAGAGGACATACAGTTCCACCCACCAAAGCAGAAGATTGCCAAAAGGGCAGAGAACAGCGTTAGTGCATGCATTTTCCCTGTTAGAACAATCCATCAAACAGGCAACTGAACAGGCATATTCCTGATGACAAAATAAGGTGAAGCCAGACAAAGCTCTGGCAACCCTTCTGTAGCCTTGGCCGCATAGCGGAGCTCTTACAAGCAAGCGAGGTGCCCGTGTACGAGTGAACATGGGACACACGGACGGTGAGAGACTTCACACCAAGCACACGGGCCGTGGAGGCGATGCCATGCCCATGCCACCTCGTTTAAGGAGAAAAGGAAATGAAAAAGCCTCAGCTTGAAGAGCTGCCAGGGATTTCATCGAATTCAATATAACATGGGCACAGCACCAGAGGGAGAATAAAAGGACCCTGACAACATTCTGCACTCGGTGCTTCTGAAAAGCACTGCACTTACTAGGAAGAGTCTTTTGTTGATGGAGACTCTAGTAATGATTCTCCAAAGGGTATTTTCCACAAGGAAATTAAGAAAAATTTAGTGTAATAATGACAAAGACTCCCCTAATTCAGGAAAAGCCAACATTAAGGCTCTCAGACGCTACTTTGCTCACTGCATTATTTTTCCCTAACCAGACAGCCAGACGCTCTTAGCTCTCCAAAACCTACATCCTTAGGAAATGTGCATCTGTGCTGCTTTTCAGTGGAGCTCCTCTTACAGCACAATTGCCGTGTTTCTCTTACACTGGTTAGGTTGCAATTTCCTTACTTCGTTCATGTACCCTAACAGCCTGCAAGAGATAGCGATCTTTGTGCACAAGCCCTGCGATGGCTTCACAACCCACCTGGGCCTCTTCTCCGGGCTGCGCATCAGAGCAAGGTCACACAGACCTTGGGGGCGGCAGAGCCTCTTGCTGAAAAGCAGGGCAGTATCACAAGAGAAACCACAATCTGGTTTCTCACATAAAAACATGTTATAGTCTAGAAACTCTATGTTTACCAGAGGGAAATAAAGAGGTGACATAAAACAGTAGCACGTTTCTCAAACATCTCCAGGGACAGGCAGGAACAGAGAGGACAGTTAAATCAGGGATAGGTTGGAGCGCTTTAAGGACAACTTTTTCGCTGTGCTTCCAGGAATCAAACAACATGCAAGAAAGGACCACATATTAATTAAACAAACAGAGAACACAACAAAAACTCAGAAACTGAAATCCCATTTGGCTGTGTGTCTCATTCCTATGGTTAAAACACACCTTGTCATGAGGAAGAAATGAATGTATAGACAATATAAGGCAAAGCATCAGCCCAAAAATACAATAACTTCTCTGGAGAGCAAATAAAATTCCTTCCACTTCTCATTTTTTCACTCATTAAAGCATTCCTTTCAAAACAAAAAAGATTATGTGTCATTTATTAAAAGTACATAGCTATTTTTTCAGAAAATCACTTCACAAAACTGTTCTGAAAGCTCTACTATGGATTTTAAGTTTATTCCCTAAAGTAAATGATGGCACATGCTAGAAAAGCTGGCTATTTAGGATAGTGAGTGACTTGCCTTCAGATACAACCTGAATTTAAAATGAATTTGTTCCACCTTTCTTGTTGCAGTTTTTAAAGTTACTTTCTTATCTCTGGATTAGGTTGTAACAGAACAACTCTTTGTAAGAGCCAGACAGCAGCAGCAGCCAGTGCGGCATTCGTTATCCTTCCCTTTGCTTATTTTAAGGCGGGAGCCAGCGTTTCCACACGGGTTTAGTTGGAAGTTATGGACGCTCAGATGACCGTGCAGGGTCCGCCGATGTGCAGAGCTGCCGAAGCAGCACGCCAGCACACAGGTAGAGGGGCCTTTGAGTGCACCTGCTCTGTGCATTTACTTCCTTAACTAGAGTGCCCCTGGCCAGCACTTTCAGACATCCGGAAGCCTAATCGGATCATTTCGCTACTCTGGTAATTGCTCCATTTCAGGTAGGTCCAGCAGTTGATTCTTTAGGGAATGGTAAAAATAATTGCAGAGTAAACACAAGGTATTTTAACTGACAGGGATTACCTTATGTTGACAATAAAGCAAGAATACTTTGTTGAGCAATTACTGCAGGACAAATAAATCCACTCTCCGGTTTGCTTTCAAGTAGTTTGCTAATGAGGCCAACCCATACTTACTGGAGAAATTTGTATATGAAGCATCAGTAAACTTGCCTTTAACAATCAGTAACGTGTCCTTCTCCATTGCAGTGTGCTTCATACAGCCCCATCTTCTACAAAATGATGACTAAAATAATGATTTTACCATCTTTCTCTTTAAACAGAGAGCCAAACCAAGAGTTTACACTAAGCCTTGGGAAAGTCTTAGGAGAAAGTAATCTTTTCTGGCCCATACTTGATCTTTTCGAGATCCCCTTCCTATTACTGCCAGCTCCAGAGCATAGACAGAGCCCAAGCATGGTGGCTGCTCTGCCAGCTGCGTGGAAGGCAAGTTCAAGAGAGGATGCTCGTGTGTCTGAGACACAAGGTCAGTGGGGAGACTCTAGGACACTGGGGTGACCAAAGCAGCTGCTTGATTCTTAAATCAAGGCTCTACAAATTCAGTGCATAAAGGAATAAATTGTCTTAATAGCACTGAAACCTACATTAGTTTCCTTGTCCAAATACTTTGAGCAGTGCTATTCACTAGAGTCCTTACTTAACATTTATGAGGTCTAAAAAAAAAGTCTTTAATAAGAATCTTTTAAACAATGAAGTTTGAGACAATGGCAGATTTCTGAGCTAGATATATGGATCTTTGGTTGCCTCAGCTGGATGGGTCTCTGTTCATTTAGCTGTAATATTTGAAGCACACTACCTAAATGAACAAAAAGACAGATACCAAACTACTCTTCAAAAGGCAGAAAAGAGTTATATAAAATCTTTCCCTTTTATCCTGAAATCACCATGAAGAAACTCTGCCCAAATATTAAAAAATTTATTATGTACATTTAGTTAGATTTTATCTGTGAAATCCAATTGTGAATTTCTGTCAGGTTTTCAGCCCATCTGGTATACATACTGAAGCACACGGGTCCAGATTTTTGAAAGTTATACTAGAAATTAATTATGTTTTGGTCATTCTCATGCAAATTTTCTAATGAGGGTTTTATGCTAAGACTTTCAGAGCACAGCATGAATTTAGAGGGTTTTTACAAGTGGTCAAGTCAGCCAAGCGAGACTATTCTCCAAGGAATTGCACAGTGGCCTCTCAAAAGCTAGAGCCTCATTAGAGGAGATTCCAAGCACCTATGTTAGCAGTATGCAAGGCATTAGGCATTTGCAGAGTGTCCTAGGGCTATCCAATAAGGATCCCTAACGGAATGACAGCCGAGTTCTCATCTCTAATTGCTTTCTGTTTGCTTTTATTTTGGAGACAGATGCTCTTCCTCCTCCTTTGGCTAGGTTTCTGAATCACTAGCTTTGAGGATCCAGATTTTTTTAATTAGGCTGACTTGATATATTTGAAGGGAAAGAAAGGAAAAGAACAACGATTTGTGGGCATATAGGCACTTTTTCAGGTCTCTTCAGATTCTCTCGGCCGAATGTAAAGGTGTCAGCACGCGTGGGCAGCGAGAGGAGCAAACATTCATCTCCCATTTGTGCATTGCTCAGCACCGCTCCACCCAGCTCCCCATCCAAACAGGCTTAAGGCAGCAGCCGGATTCTCTGGTGGTCAAATTAGGTTGTTTCTGAGCACACAAGTAATGCTGAACTGCAGCAGGTAGGGAACTTTCAGGTCAAAAACTAAGCAAGAGGGTTTCAGTTGCCATTTCTAGTTCAGATACATTAGTATTCACTTAGGCATCGTTTACGTTTTTACATCCTTATATCGATCTAGCCTTAAATCTGCTGCATGACTAAAAACCAAACACATAAATTTTACTTTAATACTCCCTATTTTCACATGGAATGGTTCAACCGCACGCCAGTGCTCTCTAATTCCAAGGCAGTTTTCCAGAAGCAATCTCACCTCACCCAGGCTCGCAGAGCCACGAGCGGAGGACAAAGCTGCCTTTGCTCCTTCAGCTGTGCAAGGGCAAGGAGGTTGTTAGTGTTCAACTGCTAGCAATCCTGTGCAAAAGAACAACACCCCAGAAATAACATGTGCTAATTAACTTGTTCTGTTACAGGGAATTAATATTAAAAATGAAATAACCACTACATTACACGCAACGTTTTGCCTTAAAACTCCAAATACTATAAAGAATAGATGGAATAAGCCTTCAGGAGAGAGCAGGACCAAAGTCCTCATCTATTTTTATCACTACACTCTAGAAGAGAGATCCCAGGAAAGCCTGAGAAACTGAAAGAGAAGGGCAATCTGTACCACATCCTGGCACGCAGGAGATAATGCCTTGCTCAGGCAGCCAGATGATAGAGAAGAACGGACAGTGATTATCTATATTTTGTCTTGACAACTTAATTAAGTTCTTTCATTAGCAACAGTCCCTAAGCATTTCATTACAGTTAGAAGTAGCTCAGTCTATTGTTACTAGATTGCCTCTAATGTCTGAGCAGGATGTCTCACACGAGCTGGGGTGATACCCCGGGGACACCCACACGCTCAGTGTCGGATCCTTCCGAGGAGTCTCTTCAAAACATAAGCATGGATCTTCCATGAGGAAATTCCAATTCATGTAATGGAAAGAAAGGAAAATCCAGGCACAGTATTTCATTAAATAAACTAGAACATTTAGTTTAGACCAAGATGTTCTAATGTTATTATGACACATTGTTGCCATTTTAAAAATCAAAGTATTTTTCCAAAATCTATTTTGAACCTTTGTATTATTTCAATCATATTTTATTTATTAATATAGTGTGCAATAAAACCATTTAAAAAGAATCTTCTGATTCAAAATGAAAACGTTTCGGTGCTGTGAAAAACATCAGAAGATCCGAGAGAGTTGTCACTCCAGTTCACGATCTCAAATCACGTTGTTTTCTGAATTTCTGTCAAAATGGAAGTTCACGTTCTCTCATCGTGAGCTGTCTAGAGCTAATGCAGGCAGTGCCTGCAGAACGCGTACTCCCAGCGTTTTGGAAGCTTTCTCTCTATTACCTTTAATGGGCACGCACCCATTACCTGGGATGGCTCATACAGCGCCTTAGTGCTTCTCCAGGACAAAAGGCAATTTCCTCTGTCTTCAGCAAAGGCCTGTAGTGGCTGCAGACAGCAGCTGCTGCACATCTAGTACATCTGCATCTAACTTCTGCTTGCACACGACTAGGTTGCTTTATTATGCCTAGTTCTTTAGCCTTCTCTCTTGTTTTCCCCAGACTTATCTCAATTGCTCTCAGCAAATAAGCTATTTGAAAATACATATTCTCTTATAACTTCCATGCAAGTTTTACACAGTATAACACCAGTGAAACAAGAAAAGCAGCGAAGGGCTTTTGTGCTCTCTGTAATATTTTCATTTATTTAAAAAAATAGGCAGGCTCCCTCCCTTCCCTTGGCCAGACCGGACAGAAGCGGGACTGCTGCTCAGCAGCCATTTTTTACATCCCTCCAACCTGACGCTGGCCTCCTGCTATATGTGTATATGGATATTTTTAAAATTGTTTCATATCTCTGGCTGCAAGCCCCTAAGGTCACCACTATCTACCTTGTCCACAATACCAGGAGCAGCACAAGCTTCCTCTCACATCACAGGAACAAAACATCATCGTGATCCACAGAAAATGTGCTAACCGCAGCAGCCGCACGGCAAGACACCCTGACGCCTCTTTCAGCAGCTCCTATAGAAAAGTAAGCGAATCTCATCCAGCTGCCCGGGTCAGGCTCCAAAGGAACATCCCAGACTACCTCCTGTACTCCCCCTTCCCATGTTGAGGTTTTTCCAAGGGGCTGCAGGGCTGCCCTGGTAGAGATCCTGCAGCTCTGGCACTGGAGGCTGCTGGAGGAGCCAGCTGCACTGCAAGTTTGAAAAATTCTTTATTTTTTCTTGTGCAGAGATAACGCAGCAGACTCCTAATGGCTTCCAGCAACTATCACACAGGGCTAATCAGACTGATTCCCCTAGATACCCAAAGCTCCAGATTCTAGTACCAGCTCTATGAACCGTGCAAGGCAGTAATTGAGGTCACTCATAATGAACCAGAAAGGTCCAAGTTAACTTTTTCCACAGGGTAATTATTTTTTTTAAACTACTCTAACTCAGCCTTGCTCTCCTCCCAGCACTCCTACTGCACGCTTACCATCGTTTTCCTGAAAATCTGCCACAAGAACTGATTACTGCAGCATTTAAGAGTGAAAATTATGATGAGCAAATTAGCTATCAATAAACCGCAACATTAAAGTTTGACTGTTTGGCCTGAATATTAAAGACACATATTAAATTGGCCAACTAATGCTTACCTAACCCTGCCAAATTTTCCGTCTCCCCTTGCAGTTTTGTTTGAGTACACAAATATTCAGCTACCTGAATAGCACACAAGTATCTGGGGAACAGCATGACTGACTCACACAATATAAATAATTTAACAAGTGCAAATAACAGTGTGTCTTATCCACAGAAACGGTTCCAAATACACCACTGGGCATTGCATCAGAGCTTTTTCTGTCTAGAATTATATAGTGGTAAGGCATGATATGAAGACCACTTATACGCCCACAAAGGGAAAGAAGATTGAAAAAAAAGGTTCATCAGCAATATTGAGCAACATACAGAAGGATAAAAGGGTAAAAGGGTACTTAGGGTAAAAGAAATACTGCTGCTGCCTGTCCCATCGGAGAGTACCACAGTTCTCTATTTATTCCATATTCAGGAAAAGTTAGGGAATGGTTCGAGATCCTTTCAGGAGGCCTGGCAGAAGCACAAGCCCCATGCTTCCATCTGCACACGAGTCGTATCGAACCCTTCGGCTTAATTTCCAAGCTGCATCTAATATTAGTGTTTTCTTATAGCATCATTTCAATTTTAATAAGGATCTTTTCCTTTAATTTACTTGAGTAATTATGCAGAGCTTACTCACTAACGCAATTGTGAATACATCAGTCAAATGATGGTTATGAAATTATACTGTTTTATAGAAATAAACAAAATGCTCCTTGCTGCTTGCTAAGAAGCCCTCCTCTTACAGCAAGCATTTTATTTGAGCAACCTTTAAATTTAAATTTCCCTTTATTATCATATATTAAGCTCTATTAATTTTATTTGTTTCCCGTTAACGATTCTACTTTTGGTTTAAATTCTTCTGTGTTTTGGGTTGTTTTTTGCAATTCCCTTTAGGAATTATCTTCCCTCTCAGTGGATGTGTCAATTCTTCTCCCGTTAAAAAAGAAAGAGCACTTTATTCCCCTCAGGGAAAGTCTCTGCTGAAGCCGCACTAGCATTTTGGCACTCACCAAAAGGGTTTTTATGATACATGAAGATGCCTGTGTGCGAACAATTTGAAAAGAGTAACACACTAGTTACTGAAATGAAGGGTAATGGTAGCTATATGAAGAACTGCTACTTGGTGCCTAGCAGTCATTCTGTAGGCAGCACCGCCCCAGCTCTGCGACCGCCTCCTCGCGCTCGCCCGCTCGCGGCAGGAGGCCCTGCTGTTGCCGCCCAGCACCTCCCAAGGGCACTGCATGACGCGGGGCAAATAAAACCCCCTTCCTGCTTCAACAAGGCATCCAGCTAAGCTCCAGCAAGTGCTGGAAGCCCAAGGGAAGCCGTCTGCTTACTTCTGGCTAATTTAAAGAGCTGCATGCAAAACTCAGCTTTCGGAAACGTTGCCTGGATTTGAGACAGTCCCTGCACGAGCCTTTGGGACCGCAGAAGCAGCAAGAGGATTATGCTAGTCTCGGGGTGGCTTTTCCGTTTTTGACAGGTATACCTGAATTAGGCATTAAAGCAATATTACTCATACTGTAAGCTGATGCAAGCTATGAATGTAACAGATTTTTTAATCTTATTTATTAATTTGTCTGAGAACAGTGTGTGCCAGAGAACTCTGCTCCATGGAAACTGGCTGCTTAAACTGCAGAAAGAGCAGTTCGCATTGCAACCCACCAGGGAACAAGCTCAAAACTCCCTGCTTACATTCCCATGCTTCACACGTAGCATCCCGTAGGGCAGTTTTATGACACAGCTTTTAAATGACTCAACACGTGCCCTCCCGCAGTATGGTTTGGCCAGCTGCACGCCCTGATCAGCCGCCTCTCCCAAACACGCCAGCAGTCACAAGGAGCTATCGCAGAGGGAAAGGCTTTCTCTCTCATTTTACATTCCTTACACTCTTCCCAAGGTTCTTGGGGCTTGAGATATCACTAAACTGGCATGTTCCTGATACCATAACATACCACAGACCTTTGAACTCACCAGCGCTATTGCAAATAACGCAAGTGGCTTCACTGTGAGCTTGTCTCTGCACCAGCACTCAGGCTTTCCCGGTTCCTTCGCTAGAGCCAGGAAAGCTCATGGCTTACGGTAAGAATCCTGCACCACTCAAAAGGCACCTGCACATTGACAGCAAAGTTAAGAAAGGGGGAAAAAGAAATGCTTTAGATCTGAACACAGGTTGGAAGAAAAAGAATAGGAATGGGAAGGTGGATGTCTATACAGCTGACAGGAGTTAGGCAGAAGATAGAGGAAAGGATCATAACAGAAACAAGAAGAAATTCAAGTGAATTCAATCAACATTAGGAGCCAAAAAAACAAACAAACAACCTCTGAATGAAAAAATAAAATTAAGCGACAAAACCCATGAGGCTCTTTAGGAAAGTGAGTACTATGGCATCTTACTGAATAGTAGCCAAAGAGTGTGGAATGAAAAGGAAAGCAAAGGGGAATGAAAGAGTAGACTTATTATAGCAAGTGATGATATAACTGGAAGGTGGAAGGTTACATGTTTGTGTCTGGTATTAAGATGATGGACTTGTCTTGCACACAGAAACAGAGGGACGACATCAGAAAGGGCAAATAAAACAGAGGAGCTGGACAGTTGAGCCACAGCACAGCGAGTCAGGCAAAGAGGGGAATGGCAGACAGGCATCTTCAGTACCACCAAGCTTCTGTTTCTTCTACCCCTCTCATTGCTGGATCAGTAAGAACCTCAGCTTTCATTAAAGTTAATACCTAATCTTCCTCTGTATACAGAAAAGCTTTAAAATCTGCCCCAACTGCTCACAAACCAGAAAAGAAACAACAAGAAGTTAAAAACTGTATTAACAAAACAAATATTCTGTTCTTAAGCTAGGCTCATGACTTCTTTGGGATCTGACTCATGGTTCTGGATACC
Source organism: Crypturellus tataupa (assembly GCA_034781795.1). Lineage (NCBI taxonomy): Eukaryota > Metazoa > Chordata > Aves > Tinamiformes > Tinamidae > Crypturellus > Crypturellus tataupa. Next base: position 1,350,845 of record JAWLRI010000460.1, on the reverse strand, counting down.
CATTGTAGATAATACTTCAACTTCTGGTTTAGTCAGTGTAATTTATTTTTGCTACTATTTTATTTCTCTGCAAACAAGCCCGAGGAAATGTAATGAGATTGCCTCTTACAGCACTTAGGGGATATTAAAACTGCTTGTTACATTGAAATAATTGGAAAAGGGTAAAGAAAATAAGATCATATTAATCACACTGAACACAAGCCTTTCCAATAGATAAGAAAATAACATTTGAGGAATGGACTCCCTGGGAAAAAATAGTGATAGGCCTACACTGGACCAAAGAGTCCAATCATCTACCAGGAAATTCATGCTCAACTTAAATTTGTTGTAAAAACTGCTGCAATCTGTGCTGTAACTGATGAGGTTTTAGATATAGCTACTATTCAGTGTTTTTCATAATGGTCAGGTTTATCAAGCTGCAGCAATTTTTACTTAAGATACAATATTTGTATTTAGTTTGTAGTATATGAAATGTTTGTTATCAATTAGTCTAAACTGAATGTATAATTAATCCAGTATCTAAAGTAAACACTTTGTCTGGGTTGATTTATTTTTAGTCTCACAAAGCGCTCTCAGAGCTGTCTTGTCGCAATGACATTAGAATAATTAAGCTTTCTACAGAGCCTATCAATATATACCAAGATTTGTATATAAACAAAAACAAATGAGAAAGCTGAAAAGGTTACTGTTTAAGAGACATGGATTGAATTGTAATAACTTACCTGGAAATAATTTAGGAAAATATAGACTTCATTATTAAGTATGACACTGCATATTTCAAGCAATGCACCAAGTAAAAGCCTAATTCTTTACCCATAATCATGCCCTCTCAAACCTATTAACTTCCCAAATTGAATTTACTGCATTAGGACATGAAGGATGGTTATTTTTTTAAAAAAATCCAAAGGTGGAAGATGGTGCAAATATTTGTCTTCTCTGGTAAACTAGTATTTAAAATTCATTCATTTTGAGCATCAGTAGCTAACATCAACATCTAACTCAAAACGTAGCACACATTGCTTTCCAGGCCCAGGCAGCAATTAAAGCTAATCAAGTTGTTCTTGTCCCACAAATGCCACATTCTTTGCAGGAAGGAAAGATGTTAAGGAAATGCCACCCTGTTCAAAATTCGCAAAGACAACAACACTGAAGAGAACATGTCTGGCAACTAGGCTGCTACAATTCATTATTTCTTCGTCTTGGTGAAACCGAATTCTAATGTTCTGAATAAGAAAAAAAAATATGAATCTTTTTTGCCCTGCTTCGCCTTTATCTTCTTAAAAAAAATTGAAGGGGCCATAGTCATTCTGACACTTCAAAAATTGGTGAAGGCAACTGTCAAAACCAGTACACCTACTTTGCTGTAAAAAAATCCCAATTACTTCTGCCCTAGGTACTAACCAAATTGAGATACCAAATGGTTGGTATCTCTGTCTGGCCCTAGATACCAACGACACTGAAATGCTAGTAAAAGTTTCCTGGCTTCCTCAAGGAAGCTGCAATATACTGAAAACACTTTTGTACCATGCCCTCTCCTCTGCCACCCCCAATTAGGTTACTGATTCCTGGCATCAGTCACTCACCACAAAGGTTCAAAAGCACCGAGTGCTGTTTTTTGCCTTTTTCTTTTAAGCACCACACATTATTTCCCTCACAAACAGGACATTAACTTGAAGTTTGTGTAAAGAACAACCTTATTTGACAAAAGCTGTTGCTGCTGCCTGTAGGTTATTAAGATGTTAATTATAAACTGAACTGAGTAGAAAATAATTTGGAGAAGCAGAAAACAAACTAACAAACAACACTTTAAAATATCCTTCCTTTTACCCTCCCTTCACTCTTGCAACTCCTCCCGGCCATTCACAAGTGAAGCTGGGTGAGTAAATGCCAATTACTTATGACATTTCATGCTAAAGTTTTCATCAGTTGATATAGCAACATTTTGCCCTTTCCCAGGCCTTTAGAATTTGGAGCTTGAAAGGTTGAAAAATACAGACAGAAATTGGAAAGAGCAGCCACCAGAAAAGTTAGAAGTTATTTCTGCTAAAAACGAAGGTTGGGTTCTTTAAAAGTAATTTTGCATGTATCTGTTTTCAGTACCTTAAAGGGTCTGAAACTGAATCTGTGCTATGCATTGCCTTAGAGCAAGTCTCCTCACAGTACAGGCAAAATCAAAAATCCAAAATAAATTTCTGGAAACCTTGCTCCCATGGCTGAGCAACATTATGGTAGAGAAGCAAGGAGGACCTGCATTGTAAACCTCGCACAAAACTCGCACAAATCCTCTCCAATGGGATTATTTATTCTTTTAAGAGAATCTTTAGTCTAATTATCTCCCTTGTTTCGTGCTCAGTACTTTTAAGTAAATATATGCTTGAAGGAGCAGACAGCAAAGGAAGGGTACTAGTCTGCAATGTGAGAGGTCCCTTTTTTAATCAAAACAACAGCTAGCAGGCAGCTCTGGCGCACGCATAGAAAACCATGGGACATGCTGCCTCAGAGACTTGCTGCATTCAAGACTTCACCCTAAATCCCAGGGACGATTTAAGGGGGAGAAGGAGAGATGGGTGGAGAAGAGAGCTAGAAAGAGCACAGAAGAAACTTGATACAGTGCTCTCCTACGGCTCTGTGGGGAACAAAGACTCGGCTTTGAGAAGCCAGCTAAGAAATTTGAAAGAGCATCCTGGGAGTGCCCGAGAGGCCCTCATTGTCTATAACCGTAAAGCTAACTATAAACCAGGAGCCTGGAAAGCACCTCAGATACTCTAGGCTCTACGCAGGTTACTGGAAGGAGCAGCACGGCTGTAGCATGGCAGAGCCTTGGAGGGAGCACGCTGGCACGGCGCCGGCAGCAGCGCTGCAACGACACCGCAGCTACATCCGCACTCGCAAAGCCTGGCGCTTAGAACAGCCCACTGATTTTCCTGCATGGTCTATCTACAGTATACCCATAACCTTAAAAAAAAACCCACAAATACTGTATTTTACAGTCACACCCTTATTGAAGAGCACAAATATCTGACCATGTTACAAAGAGGTACTGTGTGCTGAATCTTAACCAGAGTGTGCGCTCAGGTGCTATTCTCCCTTTAGCACAAGAAATAGCTTCTAAAACATGAGTGCAGAACTGCTAAAGGCCAGCAGCTGGAACACGCCAAAAAAAGGAGTGTGTGGCAAGGGATCTGCAAATGTGGGAGGGAACAGATACCGGAGAAGGTTCAGAAAGGGGCAGGGAGCGTTGCCTGAGCAGGAAGGTTCGGCACCGTTCCGCTGACAGCGGCATCAGCACCGAGGTGGGAATAAAACAGGGACTTCAGGAAGTTCCCAAACGAGGATAGAAACGTCTGTTTGCCACGCAGGCTGCAGTCAGGTTGTTATGACTCATGAAAGCTAATTTAGATAAGGTTTCTCAATACATGAATTATAATTTGTCCTGATTTATTCTCTATCAAATAAACCCAAGATATTTATTCTTCCAAGGCACCATTTCACACGCACAAGTATACTAAAATAGTACTGCTAAAAAAAGTAACTTCTAACAAATTTTAAAAACTGTCAAATACATCTGAAAGAGAAAACGCTGGATGGTGAAGTGCCAAGATTTTTACTGAGCTCACTTGAAATGACCAGGATGCTTCACAGTGGTCATGAGCAAAGCATTTAATTTTGATTCATGCCAATAAAAACTTAATGGCTCAGTGATACCTATCATAAAGGCTTATTCTTTTCTTTTTTTCCCCCACCGAAACCAATAGCAAAACTCCATCAGCTTTTACACAAAGAAGATTCAATTCTCATATTACAATCCTCCGTGGCTGAGTATTGAAATCTCTGCAGACTTTTGGGGCATCCCCTCTCTGCTAAATCTAGCAAAGTATAAAATTCCATAGGCTGAAAATATCACCTTCCAGTCTAAATACAAGAAATTCAGGGGGAAAAAAAGAAAAGAAAAAAAGTTCTTTTCCTTACAAAAGCCAAGGTCAACTGATCAGATAAAAACATAGCTCCAAAAACTTAATAAACGCTGCATGCCTTTGCAAGAACCTTTTCCATCTTTGCTGACTGCCAAGATATTTATCTGTAGCTAGAAGCATTCTCCTCCTAATCAGTTTATATTTGCTTAGTAGTGAGTATATTGATGGAATCTGGATAAAATAACCTATTTCCTACAGGTCTATAATTGCTAGAGGGAAGCTAGAACCAAATTCTTGGTCACATTTTTTTTTTTAAAACTTCCTTTTTATCTGGGCTAACTTTTCATTTCAAGTTACAGGAGGGATCAAAACAGAAAGGTAAAAAGCATTAATATGCCAAACACTGGATTAAATTCTTGTTAGGACTGAACAAAATTATTTCAAAAAGAATTCTGTTTTGCTATTCAGCTTTGTAAATGCAACCTTTTTAGCTGTATTTTCTATATATGGTAAGTCTGCAGTTTTAGTTTCTCACTAGAAAAGATAAGGGGTTGTTGGAATTTCTTCCCCTGTATTCTACATAAATTTAATATTATGCAGTGAAATTCAGCTTGCAGGACAGATGCTTCCCTGAATAATAATTGCAATTTTAAGGTTTCTGAACTGTAAATCTGAGATAAGCCTGGGCTTCTTGGATGCTCACCTAATCTAAACCTGTGCTCCAAACAATCTGAGGTTCACACATCACCGGTAATGACAGAACCCAGGATTTTTTGCTCCAGAATTACTATCAGTTGAAAGATATCGTTCTGAATACCGTGGTATTACTTTTCTGAATTTAAAAAAGGCTGAAAGAAGAGGAAAGTTTGTAGAGAAAGAACTTTTACGGAGACACATACCATTATGAGGAAGACTCAGCACATACATTCCCACCTAGCCTGCCTAGCCCTGCGCTACTGACTGGCTTCCCGTAATGCCGCTTGGCTGAATGGCAGCTGCATCACACGCGGCATTACCACAGATAAGCAGCAGAAGTGCATGATTGTAATGAGCACGCGTCTGATTGCAGCCCTCCAGCAATTAAAACGCTTCACTCCTCCCTTTGGCTTCCTTTGCATACTAATATGGCCAAAACCAGAATCCGATCAAGTGAGAGTGGTGGATGCAATGAGGATTTTTGTACAGAAAAGAAGCTGCCAGAGCCAGCACTCGCTCATGGCATTGCAGCCTCCACAGGCTATCCCTGCCTGGGGTGAACCACCCAATATCCTGCTGCATTCATCAAATCAGGAGAGGAGACACAGGGAACAGCTGCAAAAGAGAACATTCAATAGTCTGAAAAAGATAGAGTTAATGTTTATGAAGGGGGGCAAATGGGAAGCTTTCTTCTTATGGCATTTATTTAAAACCACCACCACAGTTCTTCCCAAGGTAAATTCATTTTATTATTTTAAGAAAAGCATGTTCAGCCAGTGTTTCCCTGGGCTGCGGGGATGAAGGTGCCTACTTGGGATGCAAAGGCAACTCATGAATTCTTACGAGTGAAGAGATACAGATCACTGGGCAAATGCAATGCAGTATGGTGCCTTCTCCCTTAAATAGTTCAAATATAACAGCCAGGAGAGAAAAAGATACATTCCACTTGATTTCTGAGTCTGTCCTATAAAAATATAGCTTTGTCACATGTTTAACTGTGGAAAAGAAAAAATGAAATACTGGAAGCAACAGGAAATAACCTTCAAAGAGGTGAATATCTCCTCAGATTAGGAAAACAGATTTAAAGACTTTGGCAGATTAAATGAAAAAAATTAAGCAGGCCAAAAAGAGACTTTGAGGAACACTTTAGAAAAGACAAAATAATTAATAATAAATTCTTTTTCAAGTACATCAGAAGAAGGAATTTTACCAGACAGCCTTCTAATCTTTAATACAAGATCAAGATATAAAAGGAGTGTTGGAAGAATATAAGGCCCCAGAGGACTATTCCTTTTAACATGTGTTCCGCTTAGAAGAAACTGAGGATGTTCCTGGGCTACAACCTTTTTTAACGGGGTTATAAAGTCAGAAATCACAAACCTGCTGGAGTTTCCTAACGGAAACCATGTGAATAAGTGAAACCAGTGAATAAGTGAGATCCAATTGCTACAATTACTTAGATATCCAGAAAGCACTTGACAAAATCCCTCAGAGACCATCTATCAAGAAACAGTTTCCAGGGGGTGAGGACCTTCCTGACTCGGACAAGCCAGTATATAGAGAGAAAAAGCATGTTTGGATTTCACACTGGAGGGAAGTCACCCACAGAATCTCCAGCGATCTGTGTTAACACATTAATACTAAGGTACCAGAATTGTTAAAAACAAGAGACATCTACAAATGCACACACTAAAGTAAAATTCACCAGTTGCTTTCTTTTTTATCTTTAGGCCTGCTGTCAATATTTAATTGTTTTCTCCATCTAAATCAAATCTGAGAAGAGCAGCCTTTCAGCTAATCCACTTTCATTAATGAAAACAGCATGCCATATCTCACTAACATGTATGATTTTTGGTGAATGTTAACTGCTAAAATCCTAGTGTTCCTTTAAATGAAGAAATCAATGTTTAGGGAGCTCAGTTTCATTCTGCTTATTAAGTAGCTGTAAATTTCTTACAACCTCCTCATTATGTCAATTAAAGCTGCAAGTACAAGCAATGATCAAAAAATTACAAACAAGTTCTCCAGTCACTCACGGAGGCATTATCTGCACAGGGAAGGCAAAGCCTAGTGACATAGCGTATACTTAATAGGTCCTTCTCCTCTAATTTTATTCCTTCAAGAAACAGTCTATCTTCACCTCCCTGGTGCCGTGCTGAAGGGTCCATTCACAGCACAAATGAAAACTAGTTTGTGACTATAATCTGACACAGCTGCCTTTCCAAAGAGCTTCCCAACCAAAACTTTGCCTGGATAGCTGGTATTTTACATACCTTGTTTGACAAAAGGAATTAACTCATTACTGCTATAGAAAACTCTACAAGGCACAAAATCAATGAATCTCCATTTTCCCCAAAAGTTTTCCATTTGATAATCCACATGTTTTATCAAAGGAAAGTATGATTAAAAAAAAAAAAGAAAAAAGTGGATTGTTATTAATGTAAAGTCCCAGGAAGCCTTACTCCAGCAAATAATAACTAGTTTCAAGAAAAGCTTCACCACAGTTCTTCTCTGGTTAGAGAGGGAGACCCTGGGAAGAGAGACTTAGGAGGAATAGGAAATTTGGAGTTTTTTTTATGAGTAAAAAGTTCCTCCTTAAAGGTAAAATTCTATTGAATTCTCTCCACATCATTCTAATGACATCATATTTAGATTATATCATTCTAAATATATCAACATTTTAATGAGAAACAGTCAAGTGTAGCATTATTTCGTATTTAGAAACAAAATACCTTTAAATATTTAAAATATAACCTGTCTTTGTAATGAGTTTTATTACATTTCAGTTAGCCTTCAAAAACAGCATAGAATAATAAGTGACAGATCTACAGTTCTCTTCAGTTTTATAATGAACTAAAAGTCTGGTTTTTTTAAACTAGTTCAATGCATGACTCACAGAGCCATCATGATCACCTGTTTCATCCTTTGATTCTCTTAATGTATTTAAAAATAAATCTAATGGTAGAAAGACTTATAATCCAAACTCTGTATTAATTTCATCTTTGATTCTCAAGTGCATTGCCTATAACTTTATATTTAAGTGTTTTTAAAATTCCCAAGAATACAGTCAAAAAAAAATTTTACTAACTTACGAGCTTAAGTCATTGAAACTAAACGTGGCCTGGAGAAGCTTCCAGCTACAGCACCGCATGGTGAATGAAGCTCCCCATGTGCCCTGGTCCTGCACGTGCTGCAAGCTGCTCCAGTCAAACATCTGCTTGTGCTGCCCATGCTAGAAGGCGGCGATCTGCCTTTCCCAGCAGACCCAAGGTAGGACATACTGAGACAGCCAAGAAAGAGCTGCTGGCCACTTGTTAAACTTCAAAAGCCAGTTAGGTTTCAGTTCTAATATTCTAATACATCCCCAATTTAGTTACTCCTCTTTCTCCTCTCTGAACAGATTTTAGCAAGAGCTATTTATATTCTTAAGATTATTTGGCTTCAGTTGCATCTTTAACACATCCAACACCCCCACGCAAACACATACCTACTCCTACAAATGAGATGAAAGGCAGTGGTGACTAAGCTTGAAAAACTTTAGTAGAGACCATGGGGGAGAAGGAGGGATGGGGAGAAGGCAGAGATTTTTTTCCACATGCAGTACAATGTTCGGCTTTAGACAGTCTTTTTAGATGGTCTTTTCACTCAACATTAAATTCATGCAAGTAGAATTTAATCGTGTCTTTTGCTAACGGGCTGTTTCTTACCTGTTTTTTCCCTAGATACCATTGTCTATGAATGTGTCAACATTTCTTGCCTACGACCAGCCCACGATAAGTTACTGTGGCGTTCATCACGAACTGCTTGCTCACAAGCCCTATGACTCCAATTCCCAGGAAGAAACAGTGGAAACACACCTAGAAACTGATCTGGATCTGAGCACAATAACGACGGCAGCACGAATCAGTGAACACAGCCAGCAGCTGGCTTAACCCTTTCCTTCTGTAGCAGAGGCTGCAACCAAATTCTATGTAACGTGAAGGACAAAAACGAGAAGACATAATAATAATATGGATTCCAAAACCCCTGTTCAATTTAAAAAGACCCATGAAGATGAATTGTTTCGAGTCTACAATTTGTAATTAGTTAAGTTGTGCAGTATTTTTTGACTTCAGAGTATGACCCTTAAAGTGAATCTTTTTTCAAAACTCATCCTACCTACCTGTATAAACTGTACAGATGTAATGTATTTTTCATATTGTAAAGTTTCAATTACCAAGAACAGCTGGTATGTACAGTACCATAATTTAATTACATCTTACTTTACAAATTTCAGTTTCTAAAATTTTAAATTAACAAATTACTTCTTGTGTTATTCAGTTACTCTGTTTTGTAAGGACCATTTTGTTACTGCTTTTATGCCCAGCAAACTTTAATCTAAAAATCTGTGCTGTGCAGAATATGCACTGTTTTTACCATGGATAATGTGCAGAATTTTATCTACTTGCTCCAGAGACAATATATTAATTGAAAGGAGAGTTTAACTATTCAGACATGTAAGAAATTGCTAAAGCGCATAACCAAGTTTTCTTATAAAAGAAAATCAAAAAACATTTTAACAACTCTTTGCAGACTTATCTGTTGCCTTGAAATACAGCTTGATTTTTAAATCAGAAAAGTATTAATGCTAAGCATATGTTTTAACAACAGAGCTTACGTATGCAGCTGTTAGCTGATACTGATAAAGTTTGCAAAGTCTCACTGTTCTGCAAGATAAAATGGACAGAAGACTTTAACAGGCAGCTGTTGCTACAAAACTCGCTCTGTAAGTATAGCCTGGCAAGTCAGGCATCTCTATTTCTATTTAAAGATTTCAACTTGTACGGATTTATTGTTAGTTACCTGGAAGAGCAGTCACAACAGAAATTCCTTGTTTGAGTCTGGCCTAAAAAATGATCCTTAAACTATGCAGTTCTAATGTGGCAAGCACGTAGCAAGGGCCAAAAGCTAGTGCTAGCAAAGACGGTTGCTGCTGACAAAAGCGGCAACAGGAATTTGTCCGCACAGTTGAACTAGTCCTAGAAGGGAAAATACTACTCAAAGCAGGAAACCTCTACTTTGCTGAAAAATATGTAGTAATCTGGATCAAATGGCAAAAGTTAATAGGCCTTTATCATTATGCTACAACAAGCTAAGAAAAAAAAAATACAAAAAAATGTGGTTTTCCATCTTTAAGTTACTACACTGCTTATTTATCTACCATTTAATATTTGTATTGAAGCATTCTTATGTTCCATTCCTTGGTTTTAGACCTCCAAAAACCACTCAATACTGTACAAGAACACCTTTTATAATACTCCCCTCATGTTGTAATCATAAAAGATTACAGAAATTAGGAACATATACCATGCTGACTGGGTGAAATATAGAAGGGGACACACGAGCCTTCCAAAATACAAGGGAAAAAGTTTCATATGGTGAAGCAATTTTTTATAATAAAGAGAAATTGTATAACCACAAATCTATTTTTCTGGATGTTTATCCCAGCACATTTTAGTGTGGCTTCCAAGCAGAAGACTGAAATTTAAAATTATAATTCAGCTGTTTGTACTAAATATAAAGCAAATATGATGACGAAAAATACCTTCAAAATATTGTTAACAAATGAATCTGCATTCCCTATCTTTTAAGTGGAACAAAGTGTCAAAACAGAATACATTGTATTGGTTATTTATTTAGCATCTTAGATTTTGTAACATATTTTGCATAAATTATTTGCTATTCAAAACATTACTTGTCTTTTTAACACTCATCTTAACCTTAACATTCTTCAGTTTCTTATTTCTTTACTGCGTGGGTCTGTGAACTTCTGACCACTTTTAGCAATGCTGGAATTCTACTATGAACAGTTTGAAAATACATTTTGCCAATTATGAAATGAAATCAAAAATGGAGGTGTCATTCTGGAGCAGGTGATCTTCGGACTGCAGGAAGAAGTCAACTGCTCTATTTTCAGTGTTGCTTTGAAGGTTTTACTTTTAGTCATGCTGGTCATCGTAGAAGGTCTGCTGCTAGGTTATAATCCCAGACTTCTAAGAGATTATTTCAGTTATTCATAACACTGCCCTTCTTACCTTTAATTTCACGCACTGCCCTCCAATAATTACTGTGCAAGAATATGGTCCTGGCATTTACGCAATTACTCAAAATGCAAAAATGGTCAAAGGCTCCACATACTTCTAAGTTACAGAGAATCATATGATGTGAATATCTTAAATGTTAAACACCTTAAAAAACTCCAAGTCATTAATCATCTTTTTAAGAAACGGGATAAAAAAAAAGAGTGAGATCCTAAATTTGCGAAAAGAAAGGAAAGTGGTTTAGCTAAGCTGGTTAAAACAAGCACAGCTGTGCAGACACGAAGGGATAGAAAAGCAGGACAAGGAAGTAGCAGCAAGTTGGCCATCCCTAGGGCCAGGCTCTCTTAACCCCCCTGCCCACTCCAGACAGATAAACCAAGTTGGGGTCCTCCTTAAGCAAGTTTAACACTAGTTTCAAAACATGTCACTGGACTTTGCTTTTTAACGGACGACATCAGTATGACACATGCTGCTGTTAACAAGACAGATGACCACAGGACGTCTGGACGACAGGGAGGTACCCTCCCCGAGAAGTCACATTAGAAAAGCTTAAAAAAAAAAAAAAAGAGGAAAAAAAAAAAAAAAAAAGTAACCCTAACCCAAACAAGGACTTGTTCTTAAGATGCGATTTTATTGCACATACGGCTGCTTTCCAACCTCTTATTGCCAGCTGTATCCCGACTCGAGCGCACAGAAATAGACCGTGACCTAGTTACGTGAACAAAGCAAATGCGCACCTTCCAATTGAGCGCCGGCGCTTTCAGCTACAAATTAGCAAGAGGAAAGTGGGCTGAGCCTATGGGCTCAAATATTTATTTACAGAAGGTCATTTTCATATATCATTTTACTCTGCAGTAAGATCCATAAAATTGAAATAGAGGTAACAACAGGATCAATCTCTGTCTTACAGTTAATTGATACCAACATACCCTGGGAAAATATTTTATTAAGAAAAAGCTGGGAAAATTCATTATGTTTGCAAAATGCAAACTGACGAAGAATGTAAGCTCTATCAATAAAAAGCCCAGCCAATTACATACATGAATTCAAGTACAAGCAACAATTCACACCATCCATCACTGCATCATACTTGCACAGTAATTTATTAGGCTGAAACACCCATTAGGAAATTAAGTACAAGTTCTTGAGTGGAGGTCCTATCCAAAGAAGAAGATGTAGAGGAAGATTAATGCTAAATTTAACATAAATTATCACACATCTCAAGACAGCCTGAAATGGAACTATGTATTTGTATATTAAAAAACAAGAGAATAATAGTTAACAAGAAAGTAAATGGCTATTTGAACTAAAAGTGAATCAGCTTTGCAGTACATGGGACAGTACAAACTGTTTGCAAGAAATCTGAGAGCCACCACTAATAACATATATATGTTTAAAACAGATACATCTCAGATATCAAACAACTTCTGGCAATACAAACACAAATACAGCAAATGCACCACTCTCAGAAGCTGTGTACCAGCTTGCTTTACTGTCAGCCACTCTGTTTCTCCCTGTCTCTCTCCAAGCATTTTTTGTCTCTTACAGTTATTGCCAAACCATCCTCAGGTTGAAAATGAGGTCAGAAATCCTGCTAAGCTGAGTATCAATAGTTAAAAAAAAAAAAAAAGAAAAAAAAAAAAAAACTGCAAGGGTAAAGCACTAACATGAAAAATAAATTTAAGACCCCAATGCCAAGCGAACTGCCTTAGTAGCAGTGTAGCTGCTTGGAGAACATAAATGCAAACAAATGACATGGCCATGTATTAGTGTCAAATACAAACTCCTGTATTCAGTTCCCACATTTAGATCCCATCTGGTCTAACAGAAAGTTTTACTGAACAGGTGAGTGTTTTAGAGTTTTCAACAAGAAGTGGTGATAAGTTGTTTCTAATTGGCTTCTGAAAATACAATTATTTGGAACAAAACAAACTCCTCCCACTATGCAAAGAGGAGCAGGATTCACAGAATCGCAGCGGGACGAGCTTGGAAGGTGCCTCGGACGTCCACCTAGTCCAACTGCCCTGTTCCAAGCAGGGCGGCTAGAGCAGGTTGCCCAGGACTGGGTCCCACTGGGATCTGAGCGTCTCCAAGAATGGGGAGTGCAAGTCCCTCTGGACAACCTGTGCCAGAGCTCACCCCCTCCAAGGAAACAAGGTTCCAGCTTAGGTTCAAGCAGAGTTGCAGTGTTTTGGTTTGTGCTTGCGGCGTCTCACCCTGGCCTGGGAAGCCCTGAGGACAGTGTGGCTCTGCCCAGCCTCCCTGCAACACCATGGCTAGGATCCCCCAGGAAACATCCCATCTCCCAGGCCTGCAGGGGGTCTCCCGCGGGCTGCGGCTGGGGCAGGATCACCTCCTCGACCTGCTCTCTGCTATTGCCCAGCTCGCTCCTCCACACACGTCTCCCTCTGCCTTCCCCCGGCTCAGACGCCTCTGCTCCCATCCCGCGTGGGCTTTTGTTTCACGTCTGCATATTACCAGGAGCTGCTGGTTCATCCATGCAGGCCTCCTGCCACAGTTACTTCCTGCACCTTGAGGTGAACCATTTCAGGGTATGGAGGACATCGTCCTTGAACATTCATGCGAGTTTGCATTCTCCTTTGCATTTGCTTTTATTCCTTGTTAAATGAATTATAAAGCGTAAACCTCAACCTTGGAATTCACTGAAATGTAACTATGTCCAATACTTACTTTCCTCTGAAACACTTGTTCTTTTTACCTAATCCAACCTTTTCTGAATGCAGAATACTTTCTCATCCAAGATGTAAGCTAATCTGATTTTCAACTGCTCCGACAAAAATCACTCATCAAAAATAGATTTGCATTTCCATGTAGATTCTGGCTTCATACATTAATGTAACTCAAAATATTAATTAATTAACCAGCCCTGCTTTCCTCCTGAGGGTTCTAGGAGCTTTCCGTGGAAGAGGGTTTGACCCATCTGGGAAAAATGATAATGCTGATCCTGGGGCACAGTTTGAAGAGAAACTATGAATTCAATCACTTCCTTTAAATCTTAACTAGAATATACTACTGGCAATGAAGTATGCATACATGCTTGAGCAATGAAATATGCAGTGCTACATTTAACATGACGTTCTCAGCTGTCTATTTTTCCCCATTTCCTCTTCAGCAGTGGCAGCAGTGGCATTTACCAGCATTATGGCAAGTCACGCACACGTGAGCTAGGAGCTCGCGGTTTGCTGGCAAAACTCTGTCTTTGCCATACGGCCTGAGTGTCACTAACTCATCACAGATAAACTTTCCGTTGCTTACCTAAAAGAGCAATTCTCTTGCACCTGGTTCATATATTTGTACTTATGCTCATAATAACTGAAAAAAAAAATAAAAGAACAGGAGAGACTTTAGAGCTGAGTAACTACTAAGCTCAAACTGTAACATCTTTGCTTCCATCTCCTTTTAGATACAGGAGAGGAGCCCAAGTTTGCCTCAGTTTTACTAAACCCAATCTCTGTGACGATTGCTGTGATTCATATTGATTTGTCTTGTTCCAGAGGCTAATATCATTCAGTATCTTACCGATTTTAGCTAAATATAATGCAACAGATAAATTGTGACCAAATCATAAAATTTAGTAGGGTTTGTTTTAATACATTGGATGTCACTGGCTTTTGACTTACAATGACCCTTCCTCAGAAGGGCACTTCTTTTCTCCCTGTAACACAGCGCCAAATAGAAAGTTTACTTTCTAAAAAAATTTACTGTGACAAGAAATGCTGCCCTTTCTCTTTGTTCTAGTAGAAATTAATGATGGGGTATTGTAATAACAACACTTTTCATTTCTGGTTTTGGCACATAAATATGATTATCATGTCAATAGAAGTGACAGGCTGATGCCTTTCAGGTAGTTTGATAACATCCATCCCGCTATCTGAAGCGCAGATGTTATCCAAAACCCTGTAGATTTAATTACCAGATTTCCCCTGGGGATTTCTTAAAACTCAAGGTTCCACTCACCAGGAGCCAACATATTTTTCAGTTTTCTCAAGTCTATCACCTTAGTAAATAAAAAATAATACTGTTTCTCCCTAAATATTGCTACACACTTTCAACACAGAAATAACATTATTTAAATAAAGTTCTTTAAAGGACTTACATAACTAAAATACTACCATTTATACAAACCTTCTATTCTATACCAGCTTGACTCTAAGATCTGTATTTAAAGCAAATGCTTACTAAATTCCTAAAAAACATTCTTGTATTGTAGTGAATTAATAGTGCTATTACAAAATAACAAGGCCAAAACCTATTTTCCTGCTCTGCCTAATTATAGAAGCTGATTAAAATTAATTGTAAAGTTTCAGCATAAATCAACATGAACATCAGAGTTCATGATTAATGTTATTTTAATGAACACCTAAGGAATTAACATTTTGCCACTAGAACCTTGCTGAGAATTTTTCTGTAAGCTAAAGTGCAGCGTGTACAACTGTGAAAATCCCACATGGCACTGAGCTTATATTCTACTTCATCAACATCAATTTTGTATGTAAATAAATCATTCTTGAAACTGTCTCTTTAGATGGTTAACTACAATACAGCCTTGCAGCGTGGCAGCAAATGAACCCGCAAATGGAATCTATTCAATTCAGTCAGTCTTGTTGCCTTAAAGACCTAATACATTCATAATAGTGGACACTCCCGAGTGTCACCAGGATAGATACGACACGTGTAAGGGTAATAATTTACAAGTGAGCATTAATGTTACATTAGTGTAGAGCTTCTTTGGATCAACATCACAGCCTCATTAATGTCACGGAGCTAAAACAGGATGCAAGTTATTGTAGTAAACATCAAAGGGTTTAAAAACGATCAGTCATATCATTTTCTTTGAGCTTTCAGAGGAGACTTCCCACTTTGCATTCCACAAGAAATACACTTTTAGGGTGGATGCAATTCAGCAGCAGTTCAATCTGCAGTCTAATCATAAAATGATCACACCAAGGAAACATATTTCAAAGTCAAATAACTTAGACTTTGCATATACTAATTCTCTGCTCCCCAGAGAACAAAAACTCTTCAGCTAGAGGGATGGGAATATTCATTAATAACAAATGATCTGTCACTTCAGCACTGTGTACTTCAATAATTTCACTAGTTTTATATAAGTGTGTCATGAGGCAGGGAAAGCCATTAAGTGAGGTATTCATACTGAATATATACTGTTGTCATTTGTTCTTTCAAAAGAAATAATGAGCTGATTTATTTTTCTACTAAGGATGACACACTTCCCTTCTACATTATGCTGTTGGTAAGTTGATTTTTTACTGCAGTAAAACCTGTAACTAGACTTAACTGTGCAAACTATCTTGGCTCTATTATCCAGAAGTCTTATTTTTAGGAAAGGCAAATATACAGGTATTAACGGTGTCTTTGACAAAAAAAATAAATTTAAACCTGCAAGTAAGATCCAGGAAGACTTTTTTTTCCTGTATACTGTTTTAGCATTGCTGAGTTGGGTCATATTCCTCTCCTTACACTTCCTCAACGTCCCTCCTTACCTAAGCTCTCACTGTCACAGTTAAGAATGCCAGAAAGAAAAACCGCTCAGGCTCAGTTATTGGGAATGGGGGGAAAAAAAAAAGCCTAAGTATTAAATGCCTTTCAGCTATCCATTTCAGAGCTGAACAGGTTTGCTACCTACTGAGCACATTACAGCTCGTCTGACTCAAGTGGCTTTTACTTCACTGGATCTTTCAAATAAAAAGTCAAATATACTATAACATGCTAATAAAAATCAAGCTTTTTCTTTCTACCACTACTCAAGGTGTTCTTTGCACCCTGAAGCCTTAATACACATGAATAATAGATTTCAGAATAAACTATTCCTCATCCACTTTCATCAAGTGATGACAACACAAATTTTAAAAGTGAGACTGAAAGGGGTGAACTAAATGTCCTTTTCATCTCAAAATAAAATCAACTTTCCTATTACAGATGCTTCTTCAAACACGTGCAGTCTTGCAGGTGGGGAGAGTCAAAACTGTACCATGCATAACCATTCCTGTTATTACAATTATTTTCCCTTATGTCTGACCTGGCTGTCACTAACTGTGATTCAGGCAAAGCAGAGAGGGACACAGGCAATTCTGCCTGAACCTGGGCTTGAACCTAAGCTGGAACCCTGTTTCCTTGGAGGGGGTGAACTCTGGCACAGGCTGCCCAGAGGGGCTGAGGACTCCCCATCCCTGGAGATGCTCAGGTCCCAGTGGGACGCGGTCCTGGGCAACCTGCTCTAGCCGCCCTACTTGGAATGGGGCAGTTGGACTAGACGGGCGTCAGAGGTGCCTTTCTGCCCCTGCTGCACCCTGTGACCTGGCTCATGAGCCTGGCATGTGGATGAGATTTCTGGATTTACTGAACATTTCTGACTCGCTAATGGTTTCTGACTTTCTAATGATTCTGGGATAGTCTACGTGGAATCTCACAGAAGACAACTGGATCCCAAAGAGGCATAAAGATCTGCCTCTGTTCTGCCCCTCTGGATCAGTATCTTGGTTTAAATTTAAAATGACAACTCAAATGGGTTTTGTTTCCAGTCTCACATAATATCTAGTGTTGCATCTCTTCTCTTACAGGAGAACTTGGGTCTTGTTCCTTCTTTGCTTCCCTGCCTGTGTACATTTTGCCTCGATTTGGGAAATTCTGCTTTTTCATTAGCAAAAGAACCATGCACTCAAATTAAGTGCTGATTTCAGCTCACTTGCACAAGTAAATTACATTCTAAGATTCCTTCATGTCATAGGCAAAGATCTTACCAAAAAGTCAGTATTAATCACACAGAAAGAACAAATTAATTTTTGCTTCCAGAAATAAGCATTAATGACCTACTGTAAGACTTTGTGTTTGAATTATTCTATGACAAAATTCACAGAAAATGATATACAAAAGCATTCCTAATACCACAAAGTTGGTCCTAATACCATAATAGTCTAACAGAAAGGACGTGGGAGATAAACAAACTAGCACTAAGAATGAAGATGAAATGTGGTAGTTCTCCAAAACAACTCTTGAGATGCTTACAATAACTACTCATGAGAAAACAATAATCTCAACTCAAGATGTCCAAAAATGATTAGTATTTCACTGAAGAACATTTTCTTCTCTGACTCAAGCTTTGCCAAATATTTCCAACCAGGAAAAAAAAAGTATCTATTTAGAAGAAGAGGTAGATGTATGAACAAAATAGTGAAAAAAGGGAAGGAGAGAAAGCAGTAAGACAGAGGCAGTTGTGTAAGGGCCTGATGGAAAGAACAACAGATCGGCACAGATCACAGCAAGACAGAAAAAAGACAAGCACAGCTAAGAGTTATCATTTCTTCAGCAATCCTCAAGGTCAGGTTTGAGACACACAAGGTCTTTCACACTTTTTTTTTTAAAGAAACAAAGAACTTATACTCAGTTCAAATAAAATCTTAACAATAACTCCCAAATATTTTAAATAAGGCAGGGAAGAAAACCAAACACAGTAAAACTAACCCTGTGAAGACTTTTGAAAAAGTCCTTTCAACATCACATGAGGAAGCCTCGTCGACTAACAAGTAGAAGTCAAAACCCAGCTATAACCTGAAAGGTAAGTAACAGGTGAGTGAAGTGTGAAAAACAAAGGTTAACTGCAACATCCTGGCATTCCCGATGTTACCAGGTGCCTCCACAGTCCATTACTTGTACTTTTTGATCAAGGCACCAGGCAGACAGTGATAAATGAGGGAGTTCTGCAGATCACACAGGACTATTGAGTTTCCTTCAAGGCTCAAAGCAACTCGGAAGGACTCCAAGGACTTAACGACGCCGCGTAACTGGCCCTCCCAGGAGCAGATGAAGTCACACAAGCACCCAGGAAGCAATGAGAATGGGAAGGCACAACCGGAGCTGCTGCTTCACGCTCACGGTGCCCGTTCAGATGTGGACTGCGGGCACGGAGCAGCGAACACAGATACTGCAAGCACCTCGCTTGCCGGGGCCGCAGCAGCCGCTGAGATGCTATGTTCCATCAGAAGGATTGCACAGTAGCACAATACACATTAAGACACTACTCTGAGTTAATGCACCATATCAGCTTGAATACTTTGTTCTGCTTGGACATCTCAAAGTAGATGAATTACTGTTCTGACAAAACAAGCTTTTACTTTGTGGCAATAACACTCTAAAATGAATCAGTAAAAAATATATATTTATGTATAAATACACATGCAATTTTCACCTTTTTGAACAGCACAGACAGGAGAAAAAAAAAAAAAAAACATACAACCTGCAGTACTCAACTTACATGATTCGTATAAAAATAATAGCTTTGCAATCAGATATACTTGATTCCAGGATGACAAGTCAGATTTTGTGGGTTGCAGAACCTTATAAATCTTTTTTGATTTCTTCTGGAGTAGAGGGAAGAGGAGAATTGTTGAAGGGAAAGATGATAGATTACATTTGCCTGTGGGTAACAAGGCTTCCTACAAGGAGAACCTGCATAGGCTATGAATAGTTACAGGCAGCTACAATGCACAGTATGAAGCAGAGACACACACAGAATCTAGTCCTTGGCAGAAATTTCAGCTATAAAAAAATATTGATTAAAAAAAGAGGAAGGAAAACGGGATGAATTCTCACTTTTTCTTTTTTACATAAATTTTTTCTTTTACTGTTTCACTTGGCTTAGAGTAGGTCACATCTCTATTTCTTTTATAGTCTTACACATTGCAGAGGCAATGGAATTCCTTCTGGTTTGCAGGAATCCTTCCCTTTTGCAGCATGAGTGCTAATGAAAGCAGAAAGTAATAGACAAAATGCACTGAGGAAATGTGAAAACAGTTAAAAAAAACTACAACAAATACAGGATTCTCTATATTCAACATAGAATAGCACTGTTACAGAACAGAGGTGGAATTCCTCTACCCTTTCCTGAAGACTCCAGCAGGTTTTGAATCACTAAAGCTATGTTTTATTGCAGCCTAACCCTGAAAGCATGCAAGCTCTGTCCTGCTGGATTAAAGAAACTTAAAACCCCATGCTAGGCAACCAGGCCCTCCCCGCATCCTCTCCTGCAAGCCTGTTCCGAGGCCAAGTATTTTCAGTGATTTTTCACGATACAGACCCACAGCCCACAGATCCCCAGGAAAATTCTCCTCTTGCTCTGAAGCTCCCCGAGAGCCAGCCGGGACGCAGCTTTGGGAAGTGCAGAATTCCGGCGAGCTGAGCATGCTCCTTCCCAGAGGAAACCTGGGAAGCTCCATTCCCTGCGGAAAGCTGCTCCTGAAGGAGGAAGCCCATGGCAAGCGAGCAGCCTAGCCCCTCCGCGCCATCACCTCAGGCAAGCAAGCCCAGAGAAAAATGATACTATCCATCACATCAACCCAGAACAGCATCACAATTTATACAATAGTTCATAGATCAAAAGTGTCAAAACAAGTTCAATTTTTCTTTTTTTTTGCACTTTTATGAACTTCAGGCTATTTTCTAACTTGCCTTATGTATTACTTCAGCAAAAGCTAACAAGGTATTGAATGAGAATTCATTAGCAGCTGGTCAAGTGTAAACAGTGCATCAATCATTTTTATTTCCTTAGCATCAGCAATTTTAATTTCAACTCTGGAAAAACTTTGAAATATATCACATAAAATAGTGATATTTGATGGTATGGTTTTAGATTCTCAGGCTTATTGGAAAAGGGTCAGTACAACATATAATGAAGCTATTCTTTATATAGAACCAACAAACCTAATTATAAAAAAAGTAATGAAGCTTCTTCAGCTAGAGCAGGCGAAAGAACTACGACCTACACGAAGAGAAATCCATTGGCGTGTAGCACAAAGCTCCCCAAAGTTTTGGAAGAATCACAAAGCTGCCTACTTGTCTTATATTTACACGGCTACTGCACAGTATTAAGCAAATGTATATTGTGGGTTTTCTTATATTCCAAAAAATAATAATCTCAAATAAAGTTTTCCAAAAATGACTAGCATATCACCGAAGAACATTTTTTTCTCTGACCCAAATATTGCCAAGTATTTCCAACCTGGAATACACCTGCACTTACTACAAAAGGACTTTTCAGCTGCCAGCAGGAGCCGTCTCTTCACCATTCAAAGCCCCAGTTTTCCAGGCTGTTGTTCCAGGCACGCTTTTGTGCCCAGCTTTCCCACCAGAAGTGCGGCTGATTTTTAGCAGAAGGCCACAGAGAGGGCCCGACTGCACCCAGTTACCCAGCTGTGACCAGCACTGCCCCAACGGCCCCCTCAGACTGCCAGCCCTCCCAGCAGCAATAGGGCAGCGTGACCCTGACGGCCCCTCGCCAGCAGGGACCAGATTATCCCAGAAATGTGAATTCTGCTACCGTCCTCAGCAAGCACTTGCAGCTCTTGCCAGGGTAACGCCATCCACATGATAAGTCTACTCTTTATTCCCTCAGCCATCTTATTAATGAAAATATTGAATACACTTGGACGTAGGGCTGTCCTTGCAGGATTATATTTTATTCAGCTATCTCAGGCTGACCCACAGTAAGGTAAAGAGCAATTTCCTCCACTGCTGCTGAGTGCACTTCCACTTTGCATTACTTTAACCATCCTCCTCAAGTTTCCTCTGGGACAGCATGGAACATTCTCTTAAAAGTTACCTCGTATTTACTGCCTACCTTTTATGCATTAGCCAGCTATTCTGATAAATAAAGAAAATCAAATGTATTTTAAAACAATGTTTGCTGTTTATCACCATCTTCTCATCCAGAAGTGTTTTGCAATCATCTTAAGATTTCCTGTGGCAACTTCCTGATTATCTAAGTTATGACAAGACAGACTGACATATCACCTAGTTTATTGCCATTTTTCTTAATTTTTTTTTTTTTTTTTTACTACTTCTCTTTGGATTCATGATCCATATTTCCTCATGATATTTTTCCCAAGTTACTTTCAATGCTTCGAATTCCAGCCTTGGTTTAACTATTAAAATCCACTAGTTACCTTGCTCTTTTACGGGATTAAAAAAAAAATTCCTTGATGCCCCACCGAAACCTGTTGGAGATGGCGTGTTTTCTGCCGCAGCAGCTCTGCACTGCTAGGAGCGAGGAGCAAGGAGCCACCCTGACCTCCGGCCTCCATACCAGCAGCTTCCTGCGGCCGAGGGAGGATGCCCGGAGGCGAGAGCAGCTGGGGCTCCCCGCACCACCACCCGGGCAGCAACCCCAATGCCACCACGTTTGATTCCTGCTGCAGCTCAGGAGTCATCCCTGCAGCCACTGGGGAACCCCCAGGGCAGGACCGTATCCCTCTTGCTGGCAAGCAGTGCCTGACTCAGGGTCCCAGGCTGGCCTATGGATCTGCATCACAGATATACGCAGGCTCTGTACTCTAACTACAAATAAGAATAGGAAAGAAAAGTTGCACTAGCTGTCAAAACAAAATCTAAAAGAACTAATCCTCCTAATTACTACCTCTTCAATCTCCTTACTTTATTTCATTAAGTTGTATTAATTCTTTGGGCCGGTGATATTATTCCACTGATGCTGTTCATATCTTAATAAAGGCCAGGCATCTAAAAAAATGCCTTTATCAAATGACACTTTTTCTCCAGACATGGAAAAGTCAAACTTTGTATCACAGAGGTCTTCAAACGCTCCCATAAAGACCCCACAATCTCCCTCAGATAAAAAGCTAAGTGAAACACCAATGTTAACACAAGAAGACTGCTACAGGAGGAATGGAGGAGAAACACAAAAGTTAATGGCTGCAAAAATCTGCAGCTCTTTCAGTATCCTGCCTAGGACATTCCCCTGTGCAACATGCAGGGGTACACAGAGCTGCAAAGGCACCTCCAGGCCCTCAAGCACGACACAGGTGAGACCCCCTCATTAAGACCAGCTTCTTGCTCCTTCGTGACAGCAAGCTGCTCAGCAAAGCAAGGCCAATGCAGTGGGTGAACAATCTGCTTCCAGTCGTAACCAGGAGCAGCCTCCTAACTCGCCCCTAGAAAGTTGAGAGTAGCCAAGCAAACGTCTCTAAAAGCAGAAACGATTCCCTTGCTCCATTTTCATCAGCTCCCAACAGCTGCCAGCTCTCCTTTACCTGGAAACCATTCACCAATAACACACATTTACCAGGATAAAGATTTCACCATAATATCATCAGGAATTATAAATATTTCTATAATTCTGTTTAAACAACGATATCTTCCAGGGAGGAACAATAGCTTTAATTAGAACAGCTACTATAGTTCAAAAGAGCCAAGCAGCTTTTAGGACTCTGATCCCTTAATTGGTTACCGTCATTTCTTAGATTATGCTGGCTAAAACAACATTTTAAAGGAAATACTAAAAGGCCTCCAAAGAGAAACATGAAAGGTTATTTCTATTTTACCTCAAAGAAATACAGGCAATATTGAAAAATGTCACTCCTTGCACCTGATTTTTCAGAGCAGATGGGCTTGCCAATAATTTCACAACATGCTGCTGCTGGAGACTTAGCTACTTCTTCAATTCAACCAATGCACAGATAAAAGATATTATCTGTTGCAAAGGATATAAGACACACAGTTAATGACAAAGGACAAGACAATTACTATCTGCAACAGTGGATAACATGATTCCATTTTAGACAGGTGGGTTATAAGGAATCATTAATCATTCTAAGAAGTGATTCTGCAAATTGCTGAACTTCTAAAGGTACTCAGACTACCTTACAGAAAACAAGAAAGTGACTTACGACATCCGTACCCAGGCATCAGTTGTTACTTTTGACTATTGCCTTGTTTTAAAGAAATAAACAATGACAATATACTACTAATTATATTATATTACCCTCTAATATTTCTATTAATATCTAGTACCTCTGATTAAAATGTAGTCAGTAAGACAGTACCTGTGCGCCCTCCTCAAAGTTTGATTCTTCTCAGTAAAAATGGTCAATTACTAAATAATGCTTTAGTGCATGCTCTTTCATGTTCTCTTTCTTTCAAACAGCAGTTATCACTTGAATCACAATAAATATCCCAATTCGGAACAAAATTCAAATTTCATTTTGTCTACAGCTGTTCAGAAGTGGGCAGATATAAAATCAACAATGATCTTGTTAGCATCAGTCAGCACTTCCTGAGCTATCCTCGTGTGTTTCATTGTGAGATCTTCCTTCTGCATAAGCACAAGTGAACATAAGAGGCAGCTGGCAGTATCCAGGAAATTAGTAGGCCTCTCTCTCTCTCTCTCTCCCTCTCTCTCTCTCTCATTTTTTATTTTTTTTTTAACCTCCAATTAGAAAGAAAAAGTTTTCCAAATACTTGAAACCCAAAATAACAATAAACTAATTTCCCAGCCAACTGTAGCAAGGAAACAGTAGTAGACTGGAGAAAGAGAGAATAGCATTGTTACTAAAGCAAAACTTTTTCTGCTGGTGTGCATCTGCTCTCTCACATATACATTGCGCATTTGCGCCCGTGCACAGTGAGCAAGAGAGAGTAAAATACAGCCTTTTTTTCTTATATTAAGAATACGAATTAAACTTCCAGAGAAGGACTTACCATGACCTCCAGTTTTGCTTTTCATTAACTCCTCCCAGGAATTTGCATCACCTTTACACTCCTTAATTTCTCTTACTTACATGGATTTCAAACTGATCATTAACCTTCTTTTCTGTTGCAAGACCTTTTATTAAGTATGTTCAGTACAGAAGAACAGGAGGGATTTCCTTTTCCAGCTATCTCTATCTACACAGCAGAGAATATTGTTCTTACTAACAATATTAAGCTTTAAAAAGAAAAAAATGTAGATGCATTACTACTTAATGGAAAGGATAATCCCAGATTATTGCTGAGGGGGGACTCCATAGCCCATCTGGGCAACCCGTGTCAGAGCGGAACCCCCCTCCAGGCAACAAGGACTTGGGTTCAAGCAGGACTGCCCGTGCTTGTGCCTGCTGCCCCTCGCCCTGCCTGGGAAGCACTGTGGACACCCTGGCTCTCTCAGCTCTTTTCCCCATTGCAAAGATGCCCCAGGAGCCTCCACTGCTCCAGGGTTATAAAAATACTTCTCCTTGTTTTATTTAGAAGTTTAGAAAAATGTTGGGTTTGCTCTTAATTCATCCATACTACTATTTTTTTCTGTTAAGGACACCCTAAACTACCAGATTGATCTTTTCATAAGAATTGTTAGGTAGACCAAAAGTAAATACTTTCTAACCCATACAAGAATAGCATTTAGAAATAAATTTGATCCCAAACTGTCTGTTATAAACAATTAAAACAACAGTAAAAATGCCTGCTGGAACACTGGACTTAGTATACTAGCATTTAGAATAAGAGCAGAAATGACATACTAACATTTAGAAAAGTGATCAGCCTTTACCCTCCTCGAGAAAATAGAGAATCGGTCTAGAAAAGCCTCACGTAATGACAATCATTTTGCATAAACCGTGGAAAAAAAAATTGTAAATTAAAGAGCTCGCTAGATGTTAAGTAAACAAATCCTTCTAACATTTATTTGTAAGTCTTGTTTATTACCATAATCAAGGATTTATGTCATCTTGGGGAGAGAGAAACCACCACTTCAATGAAGGTTCCCTGAAAAAAATATTAGTCTTCAGCAACCTAATATAATTCCAGTGCTGTCAGGTGTAGCGACTACAAATTACCAAACTCTCCTTCTGAATCATCCTCTGCAGAGCTACACGGCGCTCCTCGCCCTATATTACTTCAGTGCAGGCCTTAAGAGAGGATTCCATTAATCCTGGCATAGCTGCCTCTGAACCACTAAATGAAAAACAGGGCTTAAGAACAGAGAAGCTTTCATTATCTTTGCCTAGTTCATGTGTATAGATCCAGGTTCCTGCAAAGTCTGCAATGCCATAAATAGTCAGGTAAATTTAGCTGCAGCTTACTTTCCAACTATGAATCTATTTGTGAATTCGCTAGGTTACTTTCACCTTTCAAACACAAGAAATCTTTTTTTCTGAACATTTCATATTCAATTTCCCTTTAAAATTAAATGTTTAGCAAAAGTAACAATAGAAGAATGATTTTTTATGTGCAGTACTGGGGAAATTAAACATAACAACACCTAGCATAAGAGTGCTCAGAGTGAACTATCTGAAGCACTCGGCCAAAGGCAGCAGCAGATATGCTTTCCTGTAGAAGTGCCAGTATAACGTGCCATAGGGGCACAGATTTTACTGGAACTTGTCTTTTGTTTTCTGAAGGCATAATGCTCAACAGTCATTAAAAACATCCTAGGTAAGAAAAATCAGATAGACACTTTACACCCACACATCACACACTCAGGTTTATATAGCTTCAATTTTGCTGCACTCAACTCCTCTAGAACAAAAGTCTTGTTTCAAGAATGTTGAATATGAAGAGGACAGTGAGGTGCAAGTATTCAAATTCATTCCACTTACAAAAGGACATGCAAACACAGACTCTGACTGTAGATATTCCTGTATGGAATACAGGGAGGGAAAAAGGAATTTTATGGGGTCAGTAGTTCACCCTCTGCTCCAAGACATAATTAGCTAAACAGAAACAAACCATGGCAGATGTTCAGCTATTCTGTTCTTAAAGATTTTAACTAGCAGTCAGTCCTCAGTCTCCTTTGTTAGTCTAGTCTAACATGAGATATGATACCAACAGATGATCTGTGGACTGGATATCTGGCAAGATCTTTCACAACATTTTAAATGTACAGGATCATAGCAGCTTTGTATAGAAAAAGGAACAGTAGCTGGCAGGTACTGAAATGAGAAATATTTAAGATTCAGAATAACTAGAAAAATGCATTAATGAAGGAAAGTATACATTCCAAATACATTTCAGCATATTATAAAAATGCTCATATTAAACTGCTCATTACTTCCCCTTCCAAACTATAAAGACAAATAGTCCCAAATAAATAAAATTTAAAATGGCACATGCTACATTTCTTGAAATGGTGCATCTTCTATGGAGCCTGTGAAAAGGTTCACGTGTTTGTTCATTTGGTTAATGTGTGTTTTAAAGCCAGGACAGCAGGAAAAACAAAAGGGGTGGGTTGGCTGCTTCTAATAGTATACATAAGGATAATAAAATTATCCCCAAAATGGCTGGGTATATATTCTGATACATATGTGCATCAGTTACATTGCTTTATTCTGGGTCACAAGAATCCACGACATCTAAGAACCTTAAAAATCCTCCCTAATAAGTTTACGGCAGAAGGAGTTAATGAGAAGGAAAGGGGACAGGGTCCTCCTGTCATGGGCCTCTCCTGCTTCAGTTAATATGGAGAGAAAAAAAAAAATCCGGGTATCAGTTCTGACAGCTATGAAATGGAACCGTATCAAATGCTATAGTGCCAGTGCTGATCTGCTGAACCCAAAGAATCCATTATTCACATGGCCTACTTATATTTTCAACATTAATGATTCTGCTAGGCAAAGTGATCTAGAATAAGGCTAGAAGGCACCTGAGAGGAGCAGAAGGCGAGGACCCTTACAGGAATAGAGAAAGTAAGCTTTACCATAAAGAACGGTGAATACGGTTTGAAGAGAAACTGGAGCATTTCTGCAAGTTTGCTTATTAATTGATTCATACACATCACGCTAAGAGATTCTATTCTGCCTCCTAATATTACACTTACCAAGTGCCATTTTTTTTATACATACATTCATACTGTTAAATATTATTAATCATCTATTTCTGTATCTATAATACATGCATGAAAGGGGACAACACTCCCAAGAACTGCAAACATCTAACAAAGAGTTGGGCAATTCTTTAAATTAAAAACATGAAACATTCCCTTTTTAAGCTGAAAAACATTTTCTTCAGCTTGAAATAAGTCTTTGGGGACAATTTTTGCAGTTTGCAGAACTACCAAAATGTTCCCCGTGAGCACTGAAATGAAAAATCCACTGCTCAGAGCAAGAGTAAGTAGCTTAAGTGAGAGATGCACTGCACCACTGTGATTATAAACTGAAGTGTCTTGTCTTCTCTCTACCTAGGGAAGTGGTAAAACCTTCTGCAGGAAGTCATAAAGCACAGGTCAGATGAAGCCTGAGGAATCTCAGCATCCATAAACTTGGAAAATTACCATAAAAATGCAAGGAATTGTACCAAAATGATTTCATCCAAAAATTGAGGCAATTTTACATCAGAACTAGTTAAGAAACAGAGATCTTTCAAACACACAAGGAATATCAATGAAATCACAGCCCATGAGGACTGGCACTCAGTATGCCATTAAAGCATAGCCAAGAAATAAACATCCAACCCACATCCATAGGGAGATGAGAAACAGATCCAGCCACAACACCCCGAAACAATCTCTCAAAAGAAAGGGAGCTGGAGCCCCCAAAAGCAGCTCTCGTCTCATCAGCGCGTCCCAGCTCAGCAGGGCCCACCCAATCTCCTCCCATTCACAGCCCTGTTATCCCCGCTGATCCACTGGGGAAAGGGTCTCTCTCCTGTGCCTGCGAGAACAAGCACAAAGAGCAAGCTCAGGAAACCCCAGTCAGTGCTGCTGCACCCTGGTACATTCAAAGCTGTTCACTTTAGAGAGGGAGCAGAGACAAGACACTAGTTCTGGCATGAGGAGAATGCAATGCGAGTGATTGCTCCTACGGATCCCTTCCTCTCCACACACTGCAGCATGAGCCTGCCCAATTTCACAACACTCATTTCTGTTACTTGATGTCCTGAAATATAAACATATTCCTTAACAGTATATATCAATAAAATTCAAAGAAAATAATACTAATACACAAATAATCCAGCAATCCCTAAAGAAAGATTGGTGTTTTTCAGAAGAATTATAAATACATTTGCCCTATTTTGCGATTTACTATTTGCCTGAGTTACTTTGTGAATAGAAAAGCTTAAGCTTCTTGGAGACAGAATGGGTCTTTATTAGTGTAAATAACATTTTGCTTGAATTTCCATTGCATCACCTCATTGTGATACAGCCTCTGTGAAAAGCAGCCACTTACATAAAAGGCAATAACTGTTGAAAAGATGTTTTTCCTGGCTTTTAGAAACAACTCTCAAGTTTTATCATTGACATCAATAGGCCCTTGATTTCACTTGATGTCCTTGAGGCTTATTTAGAGACTTAGAATAATTGAGAAATAAAAACAAAACATCTGTGAACAACAAAAGCTACATCCCTTACACTGTTTCAAATAGTTGAGAGGAATCGTAGGTTCCTGTACATTTGTTTAAGCACTGAGGGCTAATTTCAGGAAACAGACTTTGATGACACAGAATTTGGGTAGAGCTTAAGCACCAAAGTCCTTGGGAATAACCCTGTTAAAAATGAAAACTGCAACCAAGGACGTAAAATTCCTTGGCCAAGAAAGGTAGTGAAGTCCACTGCACGCGGCCACCTCCGTGTTCCCTCAGGAGCTTCCCAGCGCTCAGCCTCCCCATGCTGAGCACTGCTGCTTTCAAGCCGCATCGCAGCTCGGTCCCCATGCAGCGCACAGCCTGGCTGCTGGAGAAGCTGCTCGGTGGTGCCCTCTGCGAGGGACGGCCCCGCACACCCATTCAAGCACCAATGCAGGCTGCATCACCTGCAGCACTCTAAGATAAAGACCCAGGGGATCTGGATGTCACCAATGCCAGGGCAGCACTCAGCCTCCTGGTAAAGCAGCTGCTACAGAAGGATTTGCCAAGGTGCTGCTTCTGGTGTACAGCGTCTCCAGAGCAACATAGCACTAGCAACTCTCAGGCAGAAAGAACACTTAAGAAAAGCCAAACCAATATACCAGGAAGAAATGACCACTACATATCTTAAAAATATATATATTCCAAGCAAGTGGATATTACAACTCACAAGAATGACTAAGAACTAAAATGACACTTTCTTCCTTTTCACTTCCTTAATCTGTGTCTTTACCATCCCGTGCAGACACTTTTCCTTTTGGTCTTATTTGAACAGCTGCTTCCTGACTCACTCAAGTTTGCACTTCCAGCTGGAAGTGTCAACTTCCATTTCCCCACAGTCTACACTAGGTAACCCTAGGAACGTGGTTCTTTTTGAAACAGAAAACACAATCCCAACTTTGTTCCAAGAGGCCAAGGATTTAAGACTACATGACTTACAGTCATTCAGCCCAACTCACACAGGACATGGAATTCCACTAAAGGGTTCTTGCAACAAACCTGTGCTGATCGTTTGGGCTGATATGGATTGCTAAGCACCACATTTGTATCTTTCCGTGTTCCCTGCTGCTTCTGGTGATGTCTTCCTTATTAAACTTTCAGCCTTTCATCAGCAAAGCAGATCTACCCTAGAGCAGACATCTGCTACAGGCAGCTGCTACCAGAAGGTATCAAAGACCAACATCCCTAGCTAACCATAGCTAAAACGTTTCACACAGCTAACCCATGTATAGAGCACCTCCGGAGAGGTTCAGAACTTTGGTTCCATCCAACAGAAACACTACATATAAATCCTGACTGAAACAGTAAATTAAATTCACAGATAATGGAATAAATCAGCTGTACTTTTCCCCCAAATATGATGAATAAACTTGACAAAAGACTAGTAAGCAAAAAAACAGGGAAATGAAGAAACCTCTAATATGCATAGGTTACCTTAATCCCTACCCATTGTTTTCCTAAAGAATGAGGCAACAGCCTTGCACTAGGTAAGCAGGATGACTTACAAAATAGAAAGGAATTTCAGCTCCAAAAACAGAAACAAATGGCTGTATCATACAATTATCCTCGCAGTGTGGCAGATGAATCAATTTGACATATATTTAGATAAGAACAGTGTGCTTACAGAAACAGTTCCAGAGAAAAGGCATGATATTAACACTATGTACCCAAATTAATAGCATTCGACTCTACAGCTTTTTCATACAACTGCCAGACACAGAAAGTGCCAAACCAGTTATTTAAATTTAGCAGTAATTTATAAAAAGCAATGAAACTATATGGCTTTTCAAAGATCCACCAGTGAGGAACAAAGAGCCAGAGGGGAACAGGGCCTGGAGCGACACTCCCCGGACGGGAGGCCGAGCTGGGAGCGTCTAGCTGGGAGAAGAGGCGGCTCCTGGGGGATCTTGGCAATGGGGGAAAGGGCTGCTGGGAGGGTGTGAAGATCTGAGGGAGTCGGGCTGTCCTCAGTGCTTCTCAGGGCCACAGTGAGAGGCAGTGCACACAAACTGAGATGCAGCTTGAACTAAGCTTGAACCTAAGCAAGCCCTTGTTTCCTTGGAGGGGATGAACTCTGGCACAGGCTGCCCAGAGGGGTTGGGAACTCCCCATCCTTGGAAAAGCTCAGATCCCAGTGGGAACGAGTCCTGGGCAACCTGCTCTAGCTGCTCTGCTTGGAATGAGACGGTTGGACTGGACAGTCATCAGAGGCGCCTTTCAGCCTCAAATGCATCCTGTGAATTAGCTTATAAGCATGGTAGGTGGATGAGATTTAAGGTTTTCACAGAAATGGTTGAGGTTGGAAGGCACCTCTAGAGATCAGCTGGTCCAACACTCCTGCTAAGCAGGGAGCACACAGCACAGGGTCCCATTCAGGCAGGGTTTTGAACATCTCGAGAGAAGGAGACTCCACAACCTCTCTGGCAGTCTATCCCAATGCTCTAATTATAGGACACGGACAGATTACTTACATTTAGACGATTACTATTTAAGTTGTTGTATCTTACAGGAACAAAGTTAAAATTTTAGAACTCCAGTCCTCAAATTCTAAGAGGAAATTAAATGAGGAAGAAACTCTTGTTGCTAATCTCGTCTAATTACTTCTATTCAATACAGATCTACACTACAATAGGTTTTGAAATACACATTAAGATATAAATAGGAAAAAATACAGGTACCTACGTTATTCATGTATTCAGAAAGCAGGTCCTGGAGAGCTTGGCGGATAGCATTGCATTCTGCAACGATGCGTTCTCGATGGAAGTCACGTGTGCAGGAAGAATCCGCTAGCAAAGCGGCTCCGCTAATAATAGCTTCCAAACGCTTCTCTAGCGATGGCCTTATTTTCTCTTCATTCACTACGAGAGGATCCAGGACAATTAAATTCTGGAAAATATTAGAAGTATAGGTAAGAAGAGTCAGCTCTTTGAGGTCTCTGCTGTAGCTATTATCTGCATGACCCACAGTGATATTTTGTTTCCCAGACTTCCAAACACCCCCTCCTGTTTGATGTAGCCAAACTGCTGCCGAGGAGCAAACTGTGTTTTCCCCAGCACCCAGGTCATTTGCACACAAACCCAAGCTCCCTGCCATTCCAGTGTGACTTGGTCCAGCTCCATAGTCGCATTATCAAATCCTGCTGGCCTCACGCCAGTCCTAGAGTGGCACTAGGAGCCGGTGCACTCCTTATAGAACAAGCCTGTAGAATAGGCAGAGCAAGGGCTCAGCTACCACAACCGTCACCCACCTCCTCTACTTGCATATAATAGTGAGACTGTCTTGCACGCTTGTTTCATCAAACATTAAAAAGAAGAAAGGTGTCATATACTAAGTTCATAATGTCTGTGTACAAATATGCCACTGTGTGTGTGATGGTTACTACTCAGTACTATTCTTTTATCCAAGTACTTTGGAACAGAAAGACAATTTTGTCTAAAAACCTGTAGGCAGTTCAACACCTTCAACATTTAGACTCTTGGAGACCACAGGTTCTGGGTTTAACAGAAAAACAGCAGTGTTTGCTCACAGCTGAGAGATACTATGTTGGATTAGATGAATAGCCCAATTCTGCTTATTTTTAATCTAGTATAATCAGACCGTGGCAGAAAGTCACTGCAGCTACTTTAAAAAGACTGAGTAGGCAAAGTGCAAAAGAGTAGTTTTAGTTCAACAGTTTTGCTTCCAAAGCTCTGAGGTAGAAGTGGGACCTATTTTCACCAGCTATGGTAAAGTCAAGGAGAGGTGGGACTTTGACAGTACTGAAAAGAAAGTACATTTGTGCTCCATCCCAGACAGCCTTTTTTAATCAAAGAGAACATCTGAAACTGCTGTTATGGCCCAGATCACTCAGCCTAAATTCTACAAAAGTCTATTTGCATATTATATCCATTTGGTGGCTCTAAGCTTTCAAAAGAAGTATTAAACAGGAAAATTACAGCATATATCTTTAAGTGGAATTTATATTTCAATTTATAGTTAGTATGATAATTTGAGGTACTGCCTAGTCTATAAGACTCTAAGAGTAGAG
Organism: Crypturellus tataupa; assembly: GCA_034781795.1. Classification (NCBI taxonomy): domain Eukaryota; kingdom Metazoa; phylum Chordata; class Aves; order Tinamiformes; family Tinamidae; genus Crypturellus; species Crypturellus tataupa. The sequence continues at coordinate 1,317,990 of JAWLRI010000460.1, read as the reverse complement.
AAACTGCTCTATTACAACAGCAAGAGATAAACAGTCAGAAAAGGGGACTTGGGTAACCTTGAAATTCTGCTGTTTTGTTTCTAACAACAAATTCCATTGCATTATGTATGAGTTGGAGGAAAGAAGTCTCCGTTATGCGTTCAGTCCTCCTTTTTCAAAACAAACAAACAAACCCACACCCAAAACTGTTTTGAAATGGCTGGAAGATTCTCCAACAAAACTACATAAAAAAACTGCATTTCATAATCCAAGTATTTCTTTGCTTTATGAGGGTCTGGTGGAAAAGGCTGAATAAATGGCCCCAAACCTGCAGCTATAGAGACACTAATGACCATGAAAGGAGGTGCTCCTCTGCCAGGAAACCCCTGTGCATTGGACCCCCAGTGCAGCCAACAGCTACCCACTTCAGTTTGGAAACAGAAATGAGCGCTTAAACAGTGCCCTAAGTTCCTATTTGCTCTTTCACTAGTCTTCTGGTCCATGAAAACCAAGAATCATAGGTATCCAGCAACATGGTTATATTTCCTGACACTTGGGGTTCACTTACATAGTTTGTACTTTGGAAGTCGTATATATAGTTTACATTTATACAGTATTTTGACATCTGATAAGTAATTGCTCTGCTGGAATGCCATAGCCATCAAGGACCACGGATCAGAGAAACGAGCTGCCAGAGGACTTGGGCATTAACTGTATTTTGTAGAGAAAAATCTCTCTCCACATTCCTAAGCTCCAAAACCATTGAAGCACATTCAATAACCTGCACCTACAAGCTCTTTAACAGTCCTTAATAAGGCCCTAAACTTTTAGTATTACAATTTAATGTTTAATTATAAATGGTGGTTATAGAAGAACCTTTGAGGAATTCTTAAGAACTCTACTGTTTTAACTACTCTGTTTTTACTGGTGGTTTCCTCACCTATAAATCCGTGTTTACTTTCACACTGCCAGCACTGGTAAAGCAGGAATCACATTAAAAAAAAATCTAGACACCAGGCTGTTTGGTAAGCTCCTTGGTAAAGTTCCACACTATAAGCACTTAATGAGATTTGTTCCCAAAGGACTATTTACCACATCAATTTATTTCATGGCACTATCTTTGTGAAAACAAGACAGAGTAAAGGTTATTTTGGGTCCTTAGTCAAAATAACTTTCTATAAATAAAGTGCAACCATTTAATTCATAAAAATCTTTTTTACAAGTTAAATGCTCTATAAGTTGTGCTTTATCTAGCTCCTACAGCTTCAGTTCCCATCTGTGTTACTCAAGTAAAAATGAATTTAAAATTCAATACACAAAAAACATTTTGTAAGTCAGGCTTGTATGTTCCTATGTTTCTGAATAAAAATGAATTCAAAGGAAAAAAAATCCATTTCACTATTATCCCAATTCTTAGATTTGAAAACAATATTAAATTTAACGTTATCAGAAAAATGATTTACTAAAATGACTTACTAAAATGATTTACTAAAATGGCATGGCTCTCCCACAGTCAAAGTGATTTAATTTGTGGTCATCATATATGGATCACCATTCAGTCCACTGAATTTTGTTTAAAAAAATATTTATTTATAACATAACATAAGAGATATAGATATGTTTAAAGAAAAAACAGGTAAACAATGTTTAATAAAGCCACTACAGGAGTAGTACCATGCATTTTTTCTTGTTTTAATCAATAATTTTAAGCAAAATCTATTATCATCAGTTATAACACCAATTTATCTGAATGTGTGGCAACAACACTGGAGTTCCAAGGATGGCATCTAATAATTCAGAGTTTTTACGAGCAAACAGGCCCATATTTACAAGTGTGTTTGATTCCCCTGGACGGTGCGGGCCTGCAGCACTCACAGCACACCAGGAACACAGTCGGCAGCCTCAGCCTCCCCGCTGCCGTTTGCCACATCAGCAGACAAGGAGCAGTGACACTGGTAAGAGTCCCAGGTGCCAGCAGGGAAGAAGGACAAGCTCTGCAGGGTGCCTAGCCCAGTGGAGAAAAAGCTGGCTTTCTCCAAGTGTTTGCTTAAGTAATGACAGCAGAGACACCTAAGTTTATGGACGCATAATGATTATGTCAGTTAATGTAAAGATAAACAGAAATCTATTTGGTTTCTAAAACCCTCCATTATATAAATTACATAATGATCCCAACAGGAAGTTTTGAAGTAAAGAATTTTATATTGTATTAAAGTAGTTCAAATCTAGTTAGGGCAGTGGTGGTTATCATTCTCTGATAATGTCCCTTGTCAGTTTTAAACAGAATTCATGTCTTCTGACCAGATATTCAAGTATTTGTTTCCATCTCCACCTTTAGTGACATGCTCAGAACTAATTCATGCCTGCCATTCAAAAGAAGCCAACATAGATGAACATAGATGAAGACTTAATTCCAAATTAAGTGATCCCTCCCAGTGAAATAGTTTATAGTGATACATTTTTCACTAAAACTAAACAAAGCTTCAGCATCTTTCACCTACCTCTTATAACAATAGTTAAAATCAAAAAAAAAAAAAAAAAAAAAAAAAAAAAAAATGAAAAGATTTTTCCACAAATGCAGTGTTACACATTTACACATTTACCTACCTCAAGCTCATCAAGGGCACTTCCAAGAGCAGCTGTGCAAGAGGGAGGTTGTCCCATTTCATTTCTGACTCCTTGGGAAGCATCTGAAATTACATTGAGCGCACTCTGTATTTCATTACAGATGGAGTCCTTGCTGGCTGTAAGGGATGCCACATCTGAATGTTCCAAGCAAGCTGAACATATCGAATGTAGAAGTGATGAATTTTCCTTCAGGCTTGCACGTGCTGCAGCTATTTCATCTCGTTGGTTGCTGGATTTCAAATCCTGTTGGCAAAAGAACATACTGTTTTTTTTTCCAAAAGTGCTTAAAACTGACAAGTAATATAGAAACATATTTTTCTAGCTGTATTCTGTTTAAGGAAACATTAAGCAAAAATGAATCAAAGATTAGGAAAATGGACTGTCTACAGTACTTACAGTTAAATTTGGGATCACCCTTACCTCACATAGGATTTACCACCCTTACCTTTACACAGGATTGAACTAATCCTTTGTAAAATAACCATTCTCATTTTTATTGCGTCTAAAAATCAGGACCAAAATCTGTCCACATTTTGCTTATTCTTAAGCACAGCTTTCCTATGGTAGCTCATCTCAGGACGAGTCTGCAAATTAGCTGTCCTCTCCCAAGTATTTCCTTCTTAATAGGCAACAGAGAAGAGCAGTGGGTGCAGACAGCGCTAAGCAAGAAATTCTGTTTTTGTGCCTTTAACTAGTTTTCCTGTGTTGACGTCCCTGCCCTATCAGCATAAATGCCAAGCACGCTGTAGAAAGGAACAAGTTACCAACTTTGGGGCAAATACACGGGGCAGCACCAGGATTGTAAGGAGCCTCCCAATTCATCCTGTTTTATTCTACACAGCCTATTCACTCTCTTTTTTGCATCTTGTCCCTTTTAAGCAAACTAGTAGATATTCATCAAATGGCTTGGATGAAAGCAGGAATTACACTCAGAGGTAAAAATAAAAAAATAAAAGAGGAAGGGAAAACAGCACATCAGAAAAACAAAAGCCTGCGGCACTACTTGCAAACAGCAAGACACAATGAAGAGCGAATGTCAAAACATGTGCAAAGCTGCAAGCAGCCTGCTCCCAAGCAAGCTGAAATCTTTCCAATTCATACCCTTAGCAGTGCATCAGGCTCTCTATGTAGTATTTACCAAAGCATCTCAGCATCTGCTTCTCAGTGCATAAAGTTTAGGACTGAAGGAAAAGACATTGAATATTAAATGCCAAGGGAAATTAATGCATTGCTTCAGCCCAACTGGCTGTATTAGTCTTAACTATTGACAAGAGAGAGCTCTGTCTCTAAAAACAGTCAAGTTTTACTGCGAATAGGAGATCCCAACCTGACAGGCCCACAGCAGCAAGCCAGTAACAGGTATCCAGTCTCAAGACTCAGCTCAGTATTTGATTTAGCAGCACACACAAAGCCCCACGAGCAAGGAGAGGGCGTATATGGCACGTTGTCAAAACCAAACGCACCTTCTGCAGGCGCGGTGGGAGCTCCGTGAGTTCCACTCCCGCCGCGTGCGCGGCTCTACGAACCCAGCGGGAGATGCCTCTCCGCAGAGCCACTCCTGCCTTGTAGAGCACCTGCGGAGCAGGGAGCAGCGGGAGGAGCAGCATGTGCCCGGCGTTCCTAAAGGCCCTGGCACGGGAGCACTGGGGCAACAAGGGACAGCATCTCTCACCGCTTCCTTCCCGTCAGCTTCGGAGGATGCCCCATCGCCCCTCCACGCAGCCGCTCAGCTTTCCACCTCAGCTCCCACAGAAACCAAGTGCCTTCCCCATCCCATACAGAAGCTCCTGAGCCCCATCCCAAGCTCCTCAGAAGTGGAAGTGACTGAAGGCTTCACTGTGAGATTTAAGAAAACAGGTAGTAACAGACTCGAGCTCCCTAACTTTCAGCTAACGCATTTAGATATTAGGGGAAAAAAAAACTGTAAAAGTGCTAACCATTTAATTTTAGCTGACAAGTTGGGAGTAACTCTAACCACACAGACCACCTAAGAAATAAATTGAGGGAGGTAAAAGAAAAGCAAATTCAGAAAAATGGTGTACTAAAAATACCCAAACAATTGAACCAGCAGGGCAATATTGATTTATATCTTAAATTACTTTCTCATCTGTCTATTTTGTGTCAAGAAGTAGGGAAAAACTCTATGGGAGTCATTCAAATATAAGTGAAAGGGTTGATATTAAGGCATTATTAAGAAACTCCAGCACTTATTTTCTGACCATTAAAATGTGCATGCAGTGATAAAAGCACCCTGGCCAGTACTAAAAGTTCCGCCAAACAACTTAGCATACACTGGGGCCGCCTGTAATACACAGCTCCCGCAAGACCAAGGCGGAAATACTATAGGTCCTCTGAAATGATTATTCTGTTTTTTTCTGTCAATTAATTTTGTAACTGTCTGTGTAACCCCTATGCTTGGCTGTCACTAAATTCTTTACCATTACAAAATTCATTACCAGTATGAAAGTAACAGGAGAGCACATACCACGAGGATATGTTTTCCTGTTGTTTAGAAACTGTTACAAGTGCTGATGGATCATTTCTCAACTGCATGTAGGTGGAAAACAAAGAGGACCTCAGATCAAAAATTTTCCAAACAAGCCCCTACTCCCTTTTCGCTATAACATGCTCCCACCTCCAGTTCAAGGCACTCAACTTTAGTCCATTTTTCCCTCTTTTTCACGGTTCAGTGTGGGTTGCCAATTAGAAAAAAAAATATTTTGTACTTTCTTTTACTTGCTCCATTTAATGCCTGAGAGTGCAGCACACCGGACAGCAGCTCCTTTCCCCTGCGGAGCAGCAGCATCCCCATGCGCTGCCGTCTCCAGGAGGCTCTCCGGGGCTGCTCCAAGCTGCACGCTGCAGTCCTCCGGCTCGCTGCTCCTAGGGCCGACAGCCCTGCATGAAGCTCTATAGCCAGGGGAAAAGCAAGCCAACGTACAAGCGCTTGCAGTTTGGTACTTCTATGGGCTGGGGAAACGGTAGCATTACTTCTCACAGCGTAAGCTTGGGCCTGGATGTTCAGCTTTCGGGCAAAAGCAACTGTCAAACTGCAGTGTCCTTGGAGGGAATCAACCAAACTGACAGGAGAGCTCACACTTCCAAGCGCTTTTGCTCATGCATCATTTATTTGGGTATGGCTCCAGTTTACTCATTTTGTAAGTGCTATGTAGTCTCCTTCAGCAAAAAGAGAGTATCTCACAAAGCAAAGGAAACCTGGCACGGGGCTGGCTGCTGGAGTGCCCTTCAACTATGCCACCCGCTGCAGTAGTTCTACTGTCAGTGCCACCACCTGGGCCACAGGCCCTGACATCCTGGTGTCCCCACTCTGTCCTGTCACTGCAGACCTCTCTGGGCATTAGCACTTACCCCTATCAGTCCAACTCCTGCCTCCGAGGTGTGGATTGCCTTTGGGCGCAACTGGAGATAACGATTCAGTTAGCACAAATGAAAGGTCCCTAGGTCATAGGGCTGGGTGGCGTTGCCCAGAAAATGCCACCTCCCATGCAGTCACAGCAAGCTGAGCCCCGCAGGGAAGCCCTGCCCAGCCCAAGCCCAGCAGGGAATCCACGGGAGCCGTAGGACGACCTGCTGCATCCCTTGCAGCCCAGCCCACAGCCCTGCCGAGCACTGCTAGACTCCGTCACTGCTCCAGGAGTACAGGAGCCGGCGCGCAGCCACAGCAATGACAGTTACACTGCCCAAACCTTTCCTAAGGACGTCTAGCCCTGCTCCTTCACAGATAATGCATGTAGTCCCAAAGCCAGTTTGCTCATGTTTTGCTTTAAAAAATAAAATACATAGGTTTCCAGAGATGGCTCCAGTCCACACGGGTAGATCAAATAAATTAACACTGTTGCACTCCAGAGATGTAAAACAATTTCCCTTCTCATCTCTCTCCTCCAATAGACAGATGACACTGCAACACCGCCAGTTCCCAGCCGACCACGTCTGCGCGCACCCCAGATATCAGTCATTTGTGAAGCCGCCTCAACACCAGCAGCTTTGCAGATAAAAGCAGGCATCTATCTTTCCACAGACTGCCTAGATTGGCAGGATTTCCAGACTAACTCTCTAGCAAAAAAAAAAAAAAAAAAAAAAAAAAAAAGTCTTACTGGTCTCCAGATTTATATTTTCTTGCTTCAGAATCACCGGCAGTTCTCAGCATCTGATGCTAAACTCTAGCACTGTATGCATACAGAGAGTACATATACACATCATACATGCACAGAGCATACAAACTGCAGTAGGCAGCGTTTGCCTGCATCAGCCTCAGGTCTGAACATGCATATTGTGACCCGTTCAGTACACAGGCATGACAACGACAGCGGAGGGCAGAACCTTAAAGCACATATCCCCCATCCTGGGAAAAGACCTGCTTAGGAAGCTGCCGACGTCCAGGCCCCTCAGAGAGCAAAGAGCAAGTCACCAGCACTGGCTCCAGCAGCAACACACCCTCTACGCCTTCTTTGGGTTTGGAGGAAGGTGGTGCCTTTTTCACAGGTGCCCAGAAGCAGGGAATACAGAGAGCTGATTTTCAGAAGAGTTTAGTCATTCTCCAGTCCTCCACTTTTCAAAATTCATCAAACTTAGCAAATTTTTATCCTGGGCATTCAAACTGGAACCTCTAACCCGATCATTCCTGTTAGTTCCTGCTGAAGATGCAGCTTTAGTACTTGACAATTCTCCCCTGAAACTAACACACAAACTACTCTACCAGTCGGGCAGGATGTAGAAATGCAAGAAGAGTTTAATAATATCAAAAAAAACCCAGATGAAACTGCATTTCCCTCTATGCTGCATCACTCAGAAATGGGAGGGGAAAGGGTTTACATTTAATGTCAAAAGCCATAGTGAGGCACCAAAATAAAAGTTGTTTAGCCTGAAAGATGACACACTGAATTAAACTGTTGGTACAGAGAAATACAGAACCTGGACCACAAACAGTTACGCTTTTGTGGTTAGAAAAAAACAAAACAGTACTGATAGCTTTTAGTTTAACCTGAGTATTTTGCTTGCTTCTTACATGTTTTTCATTAGTATCCATTTTAAGAGAATGATATTTTGATAACATGGTTGTAGGGTCAAAGGATTTCCGTTTATTTTATTTTAAAAACTCAGCTGTTAGTGTTAATGGCCATGCATTAAATGATGAACCAACCAGTGCAGCTTATAAATTTATATGTAAAGCAGCTAAATTAAGGTGAAAAAACAAAATGAACTGAAAATTTACCTGGATACCTCGATCAAGAAATCTACTTCTCTTGAAGGGACAAAGCTACCCAGTTAGGTTTAAATACCTTAATCCTCTACTCCGTTGACTATCACTTTCCCAAGTGAAGTAGCGGAGTTTGAAAGGTGGTAAATAATTTTTTTCCTGGACGAATTAATGAAATAGAATTTTTCTTCATGTCCAGCAATCCCTTTTTTATAAATATACACCACTTGATCTATTAGCTCACAAAGCTTTTCTCCTAGTATAGTTATGGTCGCATTTGTCATAAACAAATGTGTCTGGAAGCAGGGCAGGAAGCATCCATCAGCGAGAGGGTTCCCAGGTTAAACACCACATCTGAAGCTGGAAATCTGCTGAAGGAAGGTCTTACCATGATTTGAAGAGCAGAAGGGTAAAGAAGATGTGAAGGAGAAAAGGTAGGGAAAAAGAAAGGGAAGAAATACAGAATTGCAGAGATCTAGATGAAGATCATGAAAGGAAAATGGAAAAAGGGGAGACACAGCACAAAACTCTGAGATTGAAATGGTGCAAGGAAGAATAAAAGGATGGAAAAACAGATGGAAAGGTCAGTGACATGCTGAACTTGAGCTTTACTTGATGCCAAGGATTTGAAAACAGGACAGCAGGACCTAAAACCAGGCTGACCAAGACAGTAATAGCCTAAATCCTCCTTGCATTCTTTATTCAATGGTTAAAGCAATGATCAGCTCTTCTCTGTTAAGATTTCCATCTAAGAAGTATCTTTGTTTTTTGCTGCTGTCAAATACAATCTAAACTTCTCTTAAGTTTAACTCCCAGGGTTTTTATGTCATAATTTTATTTACCTATCTAAGCTTCAAATGGTTTCTGTGCATAATTCTTCATGTGACTTGCAGACCTCTTCCTAGCAAGTTGAAGAGCTGCTAGATGTTAACCATTTGCTTCAGAAATCTGATGCATGTTTTATTAGTGAGCTTGATCTTTTTTTTTTTTTATCCTTCCCAACTCATCCTTTCAGCTAAATACACAAAAATCCAAACATCCTCCTCCATCAGTGTCAGTTATCACTGGCCTGTGAATCACTGATTTGTCAGACCTGCTGCTTAATGTTCATCCTTGAAGGAAAGGGATCAGACATCATTGTACACCTGGTGATGAAGATCATTTATGATTTAGTCTAAAATACAAATTTAAAGCTACTTATCATAGTGTGCAATGGATTGCTAAGGAATTTGTGCATACTTACCTAGCAAAATAATGCAAAGCAAACGGTACAAAATATGGAAGTCCAAACTGTTCTAAGGCAGATTTACTGATAGCTAGAAAGCCTGGGAGACTCACAGAGAGTGTTGATCCTGGGGGAGGAAGCAGAGGCCTGTGCAGACCGGGATACTCAGAGGAGCTCTCTCCTACAGCACCCGGTAGGTGGAACACTCAGCCACGCCAAAACACCCAGTACATCACAGTGTGTCCTAGTGACACGAAAGGTTATGGAATTAGGAACCTGGAACATGGTACAGTGAGGAAAAAGAGCACAGGCAGCAGTCCCGGCGCCGCATTGTTCCTCTCCCGCTGCGGCGAGCGCAGCCTCCTGGCCCCGCTGCTGAAGCCTGCAGGGCTCCCTGAGGAGCTGCTCATCCCAGGGCACCGGGAGGAAACCAAGGTCAGGGACACCCTGTGATGGCCCGTGTGCCTCCAGAAAGCTCCCCCCTTCCATCACAGTCAGCATAAACTCATTATTTTATGAGGATAAGGTCCAATTTAAGAGGATTTCTGCATTCCCATAAAAAGTAAGATGTACTTATAAAAGGAGCAATTGCTAAAGACAACCTAAAAAAGACCAACAACATTTTAGAAATGGCAAAAATGCTCAAGAACATTTTTAAAATGGCAAAACTTAAGGAGAAATCAGAAAGTTACTGAAATTCACTGCCATTTGCAACCAAGAAAATAGATAGAATGTAATCTCTTAGAGGATCAGTAATTTCTCAGAAACCATAAAAAGGCCATCTAAGGATAACTCATGTTCCATATAATTTCAATGCAAAGATGAATAATTACATGGGATAACAAAGCAATAAAGCGGGCCAACCAACAAAGGACAGGGAAATAAAACGCAGAGAGAATGTTAAAGGTTAAAATACCCTTAAGAGCAAACTGAACAGCAATGCTACTCTCATGCTAATGCAAAACCATAAAGACACTGCAATTCTCGAACATTCGGGAGATGACAGAAAGCTGAGACTATCTCACTAATTTGCCTAAGTTTATGATCTGATCTTGCATAAGAGCCAAGAAATTTCACAGATTTGCCAAAGCAGGGCCTAACGTCTTGCCCAGGACTGAAGGCACGGTAGTGACAGTGGAAGCTGATGTTCCAAAAGGCAACACAGAATCTGCACCACCACAGCCAACACATGCCAACTTGGCAGACCTTTTACAGTCAGCCTGTGTTGTTCCAACCTTCTTTTACTGTTTTTAAAGCCCTCTGATGACACATTCCATGTACCACAAGGACTTTCTAGCAAATCAGCTCAGGTCCCCCTGGGTGCAGGCTTCCCCAAGCGCCAGGCAGAACATGGTTCTGTTTTCCCCAACCTCAGCTTAAAAAATGTGAAAACATCAATGAAAACAGATAAACAACTCACATGGAGGAAACAGCAGTTGAAGCAGGCTGCCCAGAGATTATACCCTCAGTAAGTATAGGCACATTGTCTTCTGCCACACTGCCTTCACTCCCTTGCTTTCTCTCAAAGTCCAATTAGAATTACGATTACAGCCTAGGTACTTGCATACATTCATCGTAAGTACCTCCCAAATATTTTAAATAAGGTAGTTTCCCTTTTTCTAATCAAGCCCCCTAAACACACGCTGAATCAAGCAAATCAAAGATGCGTGCTCACACGCTTCCTAAGATGCACATAATTCAAAGCCTGCAGGAGCTACTGTCACCCAAATGGGACAATGGGCACACCTGACATACTTGAAGAGCAGCATTCGAGCAAATGGAGCTGAAGTGCTAATCCATCAAAATGAGCTTATTAGCATTGCCAATTTCAGCAATGTTAATAATGAGTTTTGTTTTGGCTGCTCAGCTTAAACTTCAAAATGAGGTGGATTCATGTACTTATCATATAAAATACTTTTTTTTTTTTAATTGGTTTAATTGTTTTTCATGTTACGTTCTTCATATCTTGCAAACGCTTGCAGGAGAGCAACTCAGAACAGGAAAAAGCCATAAGCCCTTGAGCTCTGTAGTGAATGTTAATGCATTTGTATATGATAGATTTAATACAGGACTGAGAATAAATGACTTCCAGCAGCTGCACTCTGAACCTATAAATCGCCACGAGTAGTGCAAAATCCATACAGAGAAAGAACAGCTGTATAATTTACAGCATCAGTATTTGTCATGAAAAGCTGCAAATAAAGAGCTCGATTTCTTCGTTTTCACACTCCTATAAAAATTAGAAACTACCCTTTCAGAGATTCTATTTAGATTAGAACTTTTATTCACCTTCCATGATGACTTTTCAATGCTGTTTAATTCTTATCAACATTAAGTGAAATCCAAAAACCATAAACACCAAGAAAGCTCTACAAAACAAACTAAAGAAATGTAGGAAGTTAATTAAAGATAAACACATTATGCTGTGCATGGACCATACCTTGTTAAAATCAGAAAAACAAAACACTGATCATGGCATTCATTCCATGCAGAGATATAAAATTCAACTGCTGGGAGAAAGGTTCAATTTTCCTCAGGATCCATCCTTGGCGACATAGCTGCTACAGATAGGCATCACACGCATTCCTATTCTTCCTTATGCTTGAGGATATTTTGTATTACCCTCAGCACAGTGTGACCAGCCCCAAAATATAACCTGATATACTCTAAGTATATGCAGTACAATTCTATAACTACAAAAATGGTATACGCTGTAACCAACATCTAAAAACTGTAGAATTTCACTATTTTATGGCAGAAATAGACAGCTTTGAATTCCAAAGTCAAAAATCAAATCATCTGTTACCTACAGTTGCTTATGGGCAAGCACCAAGAAATAGATTTTAAGAGATAAAGAAGATTTGAAATTTCACCGAGAAGGATGTGCACTCCTTCAGCCTCATTTGTTTTTAATGGTAGTATGAGCCAGGGAAAAACACTATCCAGAGATTAAACAGTCCAAGGAGATTTTCAGCTTGGGGAGCTGTTTGCTTGTTTGTAGCAGTTATTCTCTATAGCATCTGTTTCAAGCTTTGGAGCAACTCAATATCCTTTTTACATTCCATGAGAATAATAAACGTTAATGCAATATATTCAAATGATTTGTGCAAAGGATAATGAAGCCAGCTTTTCCAACAAAGAAAGGTCAATCTTCAAGAAAATGTCCTTGGACTTTGAATTAGAAATGCACTTCTAGTTAGAAAATACAACACTGTAAGCACTTCAGACAATTTAGGGAATCCGAGACAGCCTTCTTGGCTGATAAATATTAATGCAATTCAAATTTAAGTCTTCCTATACAAACCATTCTTCTCTCTGCTGAGTCAAAAGTAGCCTCATTAGTGTTAGTTAAACCCTGGGACCTTATAAACTATAAAACAACTGATTCAATCTTCAATAAATACTTCAAGTGCTCAAGCTAGAAAACTAGAAAAAATAAAGCAAAATCTTTTACCTAAAAAGAAAATAGGAGAAGTAAAAGTAATCACCTTTCCCTGCTTCTCTTGATCATAGCTAAGGAGTAATATATAACACACGACAGATGATTCTATGAGAGTAAGTTAGAAAATTTTTAAAAGACAGATATATTTTATCTTTCAACAAAAATAAATCAAATTTGTCAAATTTTCCAGAGTTCAGTGAAGGGCAGCTAGGTCAGTAGGTTGCAGCACAGAACCGATGAGGACAGACTGCAGGTTTGCTCAGAAAGTCTGCGGAACACAGAGGTCCCACTTACAGCTCTTCACTGTGCAAAGGGATGGTAGGGAGGATGGAGCCAGACTCTTCTCTGAGCTGCAGAGCTGAAGACAGACAGGCAAGATGCAAGTGGGGAGGAAAGCAGGAAACAATTTGCAAGAAATGAAGTTGCAGTTAGATGTAAGGAAAAATAAACATTTGCTATGAGTACGGTGATGTACTGCAACAGGGGACTTCACAGCCTCTTAAGGCTGTGACTATACAGCATCTGCACCACCCGTTCTAACCAAGAAGCTGGCCTTGCTTTCAGCCTGGTTCTAGAGGACCTTTTCAGCTAAAATACGATAATAATTTTCACTGTGCTAATGCTGAGAGGGGATATTCTGGATTTTTAGGAAAGCCAGGAATCTTCTTTTTCTAAGGATTACACGAGAGCCAAGTCCTGAATGGATCCCATCAGGGCAAGAGACATATTGCTATGCAAGACTCATATACACACACATGTAAAATACTACCCCCAAAGAAATCTACTGCTTCTAGACTGCTGCCACAACTTTCACGTAGAAATCTCCAATTATTTAGGAAAACTTGCTATGGTAAAATGCTAACTACCCTAGATTTCACAAACCTGGAAAAAGAATAGCAATCCTTATTTCCTTTGCATAGAATTTTGAATTTAAGTTAAGTTTGGGGAAACTTAATGAAGAAAAATTAAAGCACAAATTGCAGGCAAGATTATAAAGTGCAAAAGAAAATCAGCTTACTTAGCATTGGGTTGTTTAGCATTTTCCACTAAGAAAGCCTGCTTTCAGTTGCTCATAATTTTGATAAATCAATAGTTCAGGCTAAAACTCATCACATCAGATGCCCGTCTCAGGCTTTTCCCTTTTTTATTTGGTGTTTGTTTTGTTTACAGTGAATGTTTGGACACTTCCAGTATCAAGGTTGATGTGGTAACTGAAAACATTATTTTCCCCATGTTAAGACAGTCCTACTACTATTATCAAGAGAAAATAATATATTTCCATTTTTTAAAGAAGGGACTTAAAATCTACTTCCTTTAATATCATGCTGCAGTTGCTGCAATAAAGACTAAGTTCAGATATGCTACAGCATAGTGGTTAGTGCATTTGGAAGACAGCAGGAAAGTGGGAATGTGCAGTCCTGGGAGATTGCTCTGACAAACAAGCTCCTGTGCAAGACAGCCAGAGAAGACAAAGTAAACAAGGAGAGACACTATCACTACCTCTTTTTCATTCGCTTGTCAGTCTGTCGCTGAAAATTCATTTTAACATAAGCCTATGACACAAAATTGCATTTTGGCATTGAGTTTATCAAGATATTTTTAAAACTGTTTTAAGCAAGTAAATTATTTCTCCATACTAACTATAAGACCATTTATTTAAGTAATCACATACTATTTTCCCTGTTACTCAGCACACAGGCTAGCTACTTCTCACAAAATAAACATAGAACTCTACAGAATCCAATTAATCACATATAATTACCCTGTTTGCCTTAGGAGGTCTCAAAGTTTGCTGTCCGTAGACTGTTTGGGTGAGGTTTTTTGCATCATCCTCATTTTGATCATCCTCAACAGAGGGCCTATTTCTTTTATTTTCCGTGACGATCATCACACACTTTTCCCCCTGCACTGCCAAGCCTTTTGGTGCCCTGTAGCACCTTCCTGCACCTTGGCTGACCAGAGCTCCAGTCAGGACCAGTGTGCAGAAGCCACCTTCTCCCAGTCTCTAATGAGATAGCTTATACATGAGTGTCGCCTTTCGCATCGGCGTGACGGCCTAGCTCAGAAAGCGGCTCAGCGACCCCCCCAGGGTCGCTCGGACCATCT